>OX451741.1:294975990-295285990 GCA_948472305.1 Vicia faba
TGTTGTTGCTGTTGTTTATATGACATTGTTGTTGTCGTTGTTGTTGTTTATTTGACGTTGTCGTTGTTGTTGTTGTTTATTTGACGTTGTATTTGTTGTTATTGTTGTTGTTTATTTGACGTTGTATTTGTTGTTGTTGTTGTTGTTGTTTATTTGACGTTGTTGTTGTTGTTTATTTGACGTTGTTAATGTTGCAGACATTGTTGTTGTTGTTTTTGTTGTTTATTTGGCGTTGTTGTTGTTGTTGTTTTAGTTGTTGTTATTGTTGGTGTTGTTGTTGTTTATTTGACGTTGTTGTTGTTGTTGTTTATTTGACGTTGTTGTTGTTGTTGTTTATTAGACGTTGTTGTTGTTGTTGTTGTTGTTTATTTGACGTTGTTGTTGTTGTTGTTTATTTGACGTTGTTGTTGTATTTTATTTGACGTAGTTGTTGTTATTGACGTTGTTGTTGTTGTTTATTTGACGTTTTTGTTGTTGTTGATGTTATTGTTGTTGTTGTTTTTTATTTAACGTTGTTGTTGTTGTTGTTTATTTGACGTTGTTGTTGTTTTTTATTTGACGTTGTTGTTGTTGACATTGTTGTTGTTGTTTATTTGACGTTGTTGTTGTATTTTATTTGACGTAGTTGTTGTTATTGACGTTGTTGTTGTTGTTTATTTGACGTTTTTGTTGTTGTTGATGTTATTGTTGTTGTTGTTTTTTATTTAACGTTGTTGTTGTTGTTGTTTATTTGACGTTGTTGTTGTTGTTGTTTATTTGACGTTGTTGTTGTTGTTGTTGTTGTTTATTTGACGTTGTTGTTGTTGTTTATTTGACGTTGTTGTTGTTGTTGTTGTTGTTTATTTGACGTTGTTGTTGTTATTTGAAGTTGTTGTTGTTGTTGTTTTATTTGTTGTTGTTGTTGTTTATTTGACGTTGTTGTTATTGTTGTTTATTTGACGTTATTGTTGTTTATTTGACGTTGTTATTGTTTTTGTTGTTGTTTATTTGACGTTGTGGTTAACGTTGTTGTTGTTGTTTATTTGATGTTGTTGTTGTTGTTGTTTATTTGACGTTGTTAATGTTGTTGTTTATTTGACGTTGTTAATGTTGTTGACATTTTTGTTGTTGTTTTTGTTGTTTATTTGACGTTGTTGTTGTTGTTGTTGTTTTTGTTGTGGTTATTGTTGGTGTTGTTGTTGTTTATTTGACGTTGTTGTTGTTGTTGTTGACGTTGTTGTTTATTTGACGTTGTTGTTGTTGTTGTTTATTTGATGTTGTTTTAGTTGTTGTTGTTTATTTGACGTTGTTGTTGTTTTTTATTTGATGTTGTTGTTGTTGACATTGTTGTTGTTGTTGTTTATTTGACGTTGTTGTTGTTGTTTATTTGACGTAGTTGTTGTTATTGACGTTGTTGTTGTTGTTTATTTGATGTTTTTGTTGTTGTTGATGTTTTGTTGTTGTTGTTTTTTATTTGACGATGTTGTTGTTGTTTATCTGACGTTGTTGGATTTGTTGTTGTTTATTTGATGTTGTTGTTGTTGTTGTTTATTTGACGTTCTTGTTGTTGTTTATTTGATGTTGTTGTTGTTGTTGTTTATTTGACGTTGTTGTTGTTTTTATTTATTTGACGTTGTTGTTGTTGTTATTGTTTATTTGACATTGTTGTTGTTGTTGTTGTTTATTTGACGTTGTTATTGTTATTTATTTAACGTTGTTTTTGTTATTTGACGTTGTTGTTGTTGTATTTGTTGTTGTTGTTATTGCTTATTTGACGTTGTTGTTATTGTTGCTATTTATTTGACGTTGTTGTTGTTATTTATTTGACGTTGTTGTTGCTTATTTGACGTTGTTGTTGTATTTGTTGTTGTTGTTATTGTTGTTGCTTATTTGACGTTGTTGTTATTGTTGTTGTTTATTTGACGTTGTTGTTGATGATGTTATTCATTTGACGTTGTTGTTGTTATTGTTTATTTGACGTTGTTGTTATTGTTGTTCTTTATTTGACGTTGTTGTTGTTTTTGTTTTTGTTGTTTATTGTACGTTGTTATTGTTATTTATTTGACGTTGTTGTTGTTTATTTGACGTTGTTGTTGTTATTTATTTGACGTGGTTGTTGTTGTTGTTTATTTGACGTTGTTAATGTTGTTGACATTGTTGTTGTTGTTTTTGTTGTTTATTTGGCGTTGTTGTTGTTGTTATTGTTGGTGTTGTTGTTGTTGTTATTGTTTATTTGACGTTGTTGTTGTTTTTTTGACGTAGTTGTTATTGTTGATGTTTATTTGACGTTGTATTTGTTGTTGTTGTTGTTGTTGTTTATTTGACGTTGTTGTTGTTGTTTATTTGACGTTGTTAATGTTGCAGACATTGTTGTTGTTGTTTTTGTTGTTTATTTGGCGTTGTTGTTGTTGTTGTTTTAGTTGTTGTTATTGTTGGTGTTGTTGTTGTTTATTTGACGTTGTTGTTGTTGTTGTTTATTTGACGTTGTTGTTGTTATTGTTTATTTGATGTTGTTGTTGTTGTTTATTAGACGTTGTTGTTGTTGTTGTTGTTGTTGTTGTTTATTTGACGTTGTTGTTGTTGTTGTTTATTTGACGTTGTTGTTGTTGTTGTTGTTTATTTGATGTTGTTTTAGTTGTTGTTGTTTATTTGACGTTGTTGTTGTTTTTTATTTGACGTTGTTGTTGTTGACATTGTTGTTGTTGTTTATTTGACGTTGTTGTTGTATTTTATTTGACGTAGTTGTTGTTATTGACGTTGTTGTTGTTGTTTATTTGACGTTTTTGTTGTTGTTGATGTTATTGTTGTTGTTGTTTTTTATTTAACGTTGTTGTTGTTGTTGTTTATTTGACGTTGTTGTTGTTTTTTATTTGACGTTGTTGTTGTTGACATTGTTGTTGTTGTTTATTTGACGTTGTTGTTGTATTTTATTTGACGTAGTTGTTGTTATTGACGTTGTTGTTGTTGTTTATTTGACGTTTTTGTTGTTGTTGATGTTATTGTTGTTGTTGTTTTTTATTTAACGTTGTTGTTGTTGTTGTTTATTTGAAGTTGTTGTTGTTGTTGTTTATTTGACGTTGTTGTTGTTGTTGTTGTTGTTTATTTGACGTTGTTGTTGTTGTTTATTTGACGTTGTTGTTGTTGTTGTTGTTGTTGTTTATTTGACGTTGTTGTTGTTATTTGAAGTTGTTGTTGTTGTTGTTTTATTTGTTGTTGTTGTTGTTTATTTGACGTTGTTGTTATTGTTGTTTATTTGACGTTATTGTTGTTTATTTGACGTTGTTATTGTTTTTGTTGTTGTTTATTTGACGTTGTGGTTAACGTTGTTGTTGTTGTTTATTTGATGTTGTTGTTGTTGTTGTTTATTTGACGTTGTTAATGTTGTTGTTTATTTGACGTTGTTAATGTTGTTGACATTTTTGTTGTTGTTTTTGTTGTTTATTTGACGTTGTTGTTGTTGTTGTTGTTTTTGTTGTGGTTATTGTTGGTGTTGTTGTTGTTTATTTGACGTTGTTGTTGTTGTTGTTGACGTTGTTGTTTATTTGACGTTGTTGTTGTTGTTGTTTATTTGATGTTGTTTTAGTTGTTGTTGTTTATTTGACGTTGTTGTTGTTTTTTATTTGATGTTGTTGTTGTTGACATTGTTGTTGTTGTTGTTTATTTGACGTTGTTGTTGTTGTTTATTTGACGTAGTTGTTGTTATTGACGTTGTTGTTGTTGTTTATTTGATGTTTTTGTTGTTGTTGATGTTTTGTTGTTGTTGTTTTTTATTTGACGATGTTGTTGTTGTTTATCTGACGTTGTTGGATTTGTTGTTGTTTATTTGATGTTGTTGTTGTTGTTGTTTATTTGACGTTCTTGTTGTTGTTTATTTGATGTTGTTGTTGTTGTTGTTTATTTGACGTTGTTGTTGTTTTTATTTAATTGACGTTGTTGTTGTTGTTGTTATTGTTTATTTGACATTGTTGTTGTTGTTGTTGTTTATTTGACGTTGTTATTGTTATTTATTTAACGTTGTTTTTGTTATTTGACGTTGTTGTTGTTGTATTTGTTGTTGTTGTTATTGCTTATTTGACGTTGTTGTTATTGTTGCTATTTATTTGACGTTGTTGTTGTTATTTATTTGACGTTGTTGTTGCTTATTTGACGTTGTTGTTGTATTTGTTGTTGTTGTTATTGTTGTTGCTTATTTGACGTTGTTGTTATTGTTGTTGTTTATTTGACGTTGTTGTTGATGATGTTATTCATTTGACGTTGTTGTTGTTATTGTTTATTTGACGTTGTTGTTATTGTTGTTCTTTATTTGACGTTGTTGTTGTTTTTGTTTTTGTTGTTTATTGTACGTTGTTATTGTTATTTATTTGACGTTGTTGTTGTTTATTTGACGTTGTTGTTGTTATTTATTTGACGTGGTTGTTGTTGTTGTTTATTTGACGTTGTTAATGTTGTTGACATTGTTGTTGTTGTTTTTGTTGTTTATTTGGCGTTGTTGTTGTTGTTATTGTTGGTGTTGTTGTTGTTGTTATTGTTTATTTGACGTTGTTGTTGTTTTTTTGACGTAGTTGTTATTGTTGATGTTGTTGTTGTTGTTTATTTGACGTTATTGTTGTTTATTTGACGTTGTTATTGTTGTTGTTGTTGTTTATTTGACGTTGTTGTTGACGTTGTTGTTGTTGTTGTTTATTTGACGTTGTTGTTGTTGTTTATTTGACGTTGGTAATGTTGTTGTTTATTTGACGTTGTTAATGTTGTTGACATTGTTGTTGTTGTTTTTGTTGTTTATTTGACGTTGTTGTTGTTGTTGTTGTTGTTTTTGTTGTTGTTATTGTTAGTGTTCTTGTTGTTTATTTGACGTTGTTCTTGTTGTTTATTTGACGTTGTTGTTGTTTATTTGATGTTGTTGTTGTTGTTTATTTGACGTTGTTGTTGTTGTTGTTTATTTGATGTTTTTGTTGCTGTTGTTTATTTGACGTTGTTGTTGTCGTTATTGTTGTTAATTTGACGTTGTTGTTGTTTTTTACTTGAGGTTGTTGTTGTTATTGACGTTGTTGTTGTTGTTTAGTTGACCTTGTTATTGTTGTTGTTTATTTGACGTTGTTAATGTTGTTGACGTTGTTGTTGTTGTTTTTGTTGTTTATTTCACGTTGTTGTTGTTATTTGACGTTGTTGTTGTTGTTGTATTTGTTGTTGTTGTTGTTGTTGTTTATTTGACGTTGTATTTGTTGTTGTTGTTGTTGTTGTTGTTGTTTATTTGACATTGTTGTTGTTGTTTACGTTGTTGACGTTGTTGTTTATTTGACGTTGTTGTTGTTGTTGTTGTTGTTTATTTGATGTTGTTTTAGTTGTTGTTATTTATTTGACGTTGTTGTTTTTTATTTGATGTTGTTGTTGTTGACATTGTTGTTGTTGTTTATTTGACGTTGTTGTTGTTGTTTATTTGACGTAGTTGTTGTTATTGACGTTGTTGTTGTTGTTTATTTGATGTTTTTGATGTTGTTGATGTTATTGTTGTTGTTGTTTTTTATTTGACGTTGTTGTTGTTGTTGTTGTTGTTTATTTGATGTTGTTGTTGTTGTTGTTTATTTGACGTTGTTGTTGTTTATTTGATGTTGTTGTTGTTGTTGTTGTTTATTTGACGTTGTTGTTGTTGTTATTTATTTGACGTTGTTGTTGTTGTTATTATTTATTTGACATTGTTGTTGTTGTTGTTGCTTATTTGACGTTGTTGTTATTGTTGCTATTTATTTGACGTTGTTGTTGTTGTTGTTGTTGTTTATTTGACATTGTTGTGTTTATTTGACGTTGTTGTTGTTTATTTGACGTTGTTGTTGTTTATTTGACGTTGTTGTTGTTGTATTTGTTGTTGTTGTTATTATTGTTGCTTATTTGACGTTGTTGTTATTGTTGTTGCTTATTTGACGTTGTTGTTGATGTTATTCATTTTCTGTTGTTGTTGTTGTTGTTTATTTGACGTTGTTGTTGTTGTTATTTATTTGACGTTGTTGTTGTTGTTGTTTTTGTTGTTTATTTGACGTTGTTGTTGTTGTTGTTTATTTGACGTTGTTGTTGTTGTATTTGTTGTTGTTGTTATTGTTGTTGCTTATTTGACGTTGTTGTTATTGTTGTTGTTTATTTGACGTTGTTGTTGTTGATGTTATTCATTTGACGTTGTTGTTGTTGTTGTTGTATATTTGACGTTGTTGTTGTTGTTGTTGTTGTTTATTTGACGTCGTTGTTGTTGTTTTTGTTGTTTTTGTTATTTATTTGACGTTGTTGTTGTTATTTATTTGACTTTGTTGTTATTTATTTGACGTTGTTGTTATTTATTTGACATTGTTGTTGTTGACGTTATTGTTGTTATTTATTTGACGTTGTTGTTGTTGTTGTTTATTTGACGTTGTTAATGTTGTTGACATTGTTGTTGTTGTTTTTGTTGTTTATTTGGTGTTGTTGTTGTTGTTGTTATTGTTGGTGTTGTTGTTGTTGTTATTGTTTATTTGACGTTGTTGTTGTTTAATTGACGTTGTTGTTGTTGTTGTTGTTTATTTGACGTTGTTGTTGTTGTTGTTGTTTATTAGACGTTGTTGTTGTTGTTGTTTATTTGACGTTGTTATTGTTGTTTATTCGACGTTGTTTTTGTTATTTGACGTTGTTGTTGTTGTTGTTGTATTTGTTGTTGTTGTTGTTGTTGCTTATTTGACATTGTTGTTGTTGTTGTTTATTTGATGTTGTTGTTGCTGTTGTTTATATGACGTTGTTGTTGTCGTTGTTGTTGTTTATTTGACGTTGTCGTTGTTGTTGTTGTTTATTTGACGTTGTTGTTGTTGTTGTTGACGTTGTTGTTGTTGTTGTTTATTTGACGTTGTTGTTGTTGTTGTTTTTTTGACGTTGTTGTTGTTGTTTTTGTTGTTTATTTCATGTTGTTGTTATTTGACGTTGTTGTTGTTGTATATGTTGTTGTTGTTGTTGTTTATTTGACATTGTATTTGTTGTTGTTGTTGTTGTTGTTTATTTGACGTTGTTGTTGTTGTTGTTTATTTGACGTTGTTACTGTTGTTGACATTGTTGTTGTTGTTTTTGTTGTTTATTTGGCGTTGTTGTTGTTGTTATTTTTGTTGTTGTTATTGTTGGTGTTGTTGTTGTTTATTTGACGTTGTTGTTGTTGTTGTTGTTTATTTGACGTTGTTGTTGTTGTTGTTTATTTGACATTGTTGTTGGTGTTTATTTGACATTGTTGTTGTTGTTGTTGTTGTTGTTGTTTATTTGACGTTGTTGTTGTTGTTGTTTATTTGACGTTGTTGTTGTTGTTGTTGTTTATTTGATGTTGTTTTAGTTGTTGTTGTTTATTTGACGTTGTTGTTGTTTTTTATTTGACGTTGTTGTTGTTGACATTGTTGTTGTTGTTTATTTGACGTTGTTGTTGTATTTTATTTGACGTAGTTGTTGTTATTGACGTTGTTGTTGTTGTTTATTTGACGTTTTTGTTGTTGTTGATGTTATTGTTGTTGTTGTTTTTTATTTAACGTTGTCGTTGTTGTTGTTTATTTGACGTTGTTGTTGTTGTTGTTTATTTGACGTTGTTGTTGTTGTTGTTTATTTGACGTTGTTGTTGTTGTTGTTTATTTGACGTTGTTGTTGTTGTTGTTGTTTATTTGACGTTGTTGTTGTTATTTGAAGTTGTTGTTGTTGTTATTTGACGTTGTTGTTGTTGTTGTTGACATTGTTGTTGTTGTTTATTTGACGTTGTTGTTGTTATTTGACGTTGTTGTTGTTATTTGAAGTTGTTGTTGTTGTTGTTGTTTTATTTGTTGTTGTTGTTGTTTATTTGACGTTGTTGTTGTTGTTGTTGTTTATTTGACGTTATTGTTGTTTATTTGACGTTGTTATTGTTGTTGTTGTTGTTTATTTGACGTTGTTGTTAACGTTGTTGTTGTTGTTTATTTGACGTTGTTGTTGTTGTTGTTTATTTGACGTTGTTAATGTTGTTGTTTATTTGACGTTGTTGTTAACGTTGTTGTTGTTGTTATTTATTTGACGTTGTTGTTGTTTTTGTTTATTTGACGTTGTTAATGTTGTTGTTTATTTGACGTTGTTAATGTTGTTGACATTTATGTTGTTGTTTTTGTTGTTTATTTGACGTTGTTGTTGTTGTTGTTGTTGTTTTTGTTGTTGTTATTGTTGGTGTTGTTGTTGTTTATTTGACGTTGTTGTTGTTTATTTGACGTTGTTTTTGTTATTTGACGTTGTTGTTGTTGTTGTTGTTGTTGTTGTTGCTTATTTGACGTTGTTGTTGTTGTTGTTGTTTATTTGATGTTGTTGTTGTTGTTGTTTATTTGACGTTGTTGTTGACGTTGTTGTTGTTAATTTGACGTTGTTGTTGTTGTTTATTTGACGTTGTTGTTGTTGTTGACGTTGTTGTTGTTGTTTAGTTGACGTTGTTATTGTTGTTGTTTATTTGACGTTGTTAATGTTGTTGACGTTGTTGTTGTTGTTTTTGTTGTTTATTTCACGTTGTTGTTGTTATTTGACGTTGTTGTTGTTGTATTTGTTGTTGTTGTTGTTTGTTTGACGTTGTATTTGTTGTGGTTGTTGTTGTTGTTGTTTATTTGACGTTGTTGTTGTTGTTTATTTGACGTTGTTGTTGTTGTTGTTTATTTGACTTTGTTGTTCTTGTTGTTATTTGTTTGACGTTGTTGTTGTTGTTGTTGTTTATTTGACGTTGTTGTTGTTGTTTATTTGACTTTGTTGTTCTTGTTGTTATTTAATTGACGTTGTTGTTGTTGTAAATGTTTATTAGACGTTGTTGTTGTTGTTGTTGTTTATTTGACGTTGTTATTGTTGTTTATTCGACGTTGTTTTTGTTATTTGACGTTGTTGTTGTTGTATTTGTTGTTGTTGTAGTTGTTGTTGCTTATTTGACATTGTTGTTGTTGTTGTTTATTTGATGTTATTGTTGCTGTTGTTTATATGACATTGTTGTTGGTTGTTGTTGTTTATTTGACGTTGTCGTTGTTGTTGTTGTTTATTTGACGTTGTATTTGTTGTTGTTGTTGTTGTTTATTTGACGTTGTATTTGTTGTTGTTGTTGTTGTTGTTTATTTGACGTTGTTGTTGTTGTTTATTTGACGTTGTTATTGTTGCTGACGTTGTTGTTGTTGTTTTTGTTGTTTATTTGGCGTTGTTGTTGTTGTTGTTTTTGTTGTTGTTATTGTTGGTGTTGTTGTTGTTGTTTATTTGACGTTGTTGTTGTTGTTTATTTGACGTTGTTGTTGTTATTTGAAGTTGTTGTTGTTGTTGTTGTTGTTTTATTTGTTGTTGTTGTTGTTTATTTGACGTTGTTGTTGTTGTTGTTGTTGTTGTTTATTTGACGTTATTGTTGTTTATTTGACATTGTTATTGTTGTTGTTGTTGTTGTTTATTTGACGTTGTTGTTAACGTTGTTGTTGTTGTTTATTTGACGTTGTTGTTGTTGTTGTTTATTTGACGTTGTTAATGTTGTTGTTTATTTGACGTTGTTGTTGACGTTGTTGTTGTTGTTTATTTGACGTTGTTGTTGTTTTTGTTTATTTGACGTTGTTAATGTTGTTGTTTATTTGACGTTGTTAATGTTGTTGACATTTTTGTTGTTGTTCTTATTGTTTATTTGACGTTGTTGTTGTTGTTGTTATTGTTGGTGTTGTTGTTGTTTATTTGACGTTGTTGTTGTTGTTGTTTATTTGACGTTGTTGTTGTTTATTTGACGTTGTTTTTGTTATTTGACATTGTTGTTGTTGTTGTTGTTGTTGCTTATTTAACGTTGTTGTTGTTGTTGTTGTTTATTTGATGTTGTTGTTGTTGTTGTTTATTTGACGTTGTTGTTGACGTTGTTGTTGTTAATTTGACGTTGTTGTTGTTGTTTATTTGACGTTGTTGTTGTTGTTGACGTTGTTGTTGTTGTTTAGTTGACGTTGTTATTGTTGTTGTTTATTTGACGTTGTTAATGTTGTTGACGTTGTTGTTGTTGTTTTTGTTGTTTATTTCACGTTGTTGTTGTTATTTGACGTTGTTGTTGTTGTATTTGTTGTTGTTGTTGTTGTTTGTTTGACGTTGTATTTGTTGTGGTTGTTGTTGTTGTTGTTTATTTGACGTTGTTGTTGTTGTTTATTTGACGTTGTTGTTGTTGTTTATTTGACTTTGTTGTTCTTGTTGTTATTTATTTGACGTTGTTGTTGTTGTTGTTGTTGTTTATTTGACGTTGTTGTTGTTGTTGTTCTTGTTGTTGTTTATTTGACTTTGTTGTTCTTGTTGTTATTTATTTGACGTTGTTGTTGTTGTAAATGTTTATTAGACGTTGTTGTTGTTGTTGTTTATTTGACGTTGTTATTGTTGTTTATTCGACGTTGTTTTTTTTATTTGACGTTGTTGTTGTTGTATTTGTTGTTGTTGTAGTTGTTGTTGCTTATTTGACATTGTTGTTGTTGTTGTTTATTTGATGTTGTTGTTGATGTTGTTTATATGACATTGTTGTTGTCGTTGTTGTTGTTTATTTGACGTTGTCGTTGTTGTTGTTTATTTGACGTTGTATTTGTTGTTGTTGTTGTTGTTTATTTGACATTGTATTTGTTGTTGTTGTTGTTGTTGTTTATTTGACGTTGTTGTTGTTGTTTATTTGACGTTGTTAATGTTGCAGACATTGTTGTTGTTGTTTTTGTTGTTTATTTGGCGTTGTTGTTGTTGTTGTTGTTTTAGTTGTTGTTATTGTTGGTGTTGTTGTTGTTTATTTGACGTTGTTGTTGTTGTTGTTGTTTATTTGACGTTGTTGTTGTTATTGTTTATTTGATGTTGTTGTTGTTGTTTATTAGACGTTGTTGTTGTTGTTGTTGTTTATTTGACGTTGTTGTTGTTGTTTATTTGACGTTGTTGTTGTTGTTGTTGTTTATTTGATGTTGTTTTAGTTGTTGTTGTTTATTTGACGTTGTTGTTGTTTTTTATTTGACGTTGTTGTTGTTGACATTGTTGTTGTTGTTTATTTGACGTTGTTGTTGTATTTTATTTGACGTAGTTGTTGTTATTGACGTTGTTGTTGTTGTTTATTTGACGTTTTTGTTGTTGTTGATGTTATTGTTGTTGTTGTTTTTTATTTAACGTTGTTGTTGTTGTTGTTTATTTGACGTTGTTGTTGTTTTTTATTTGACGTTGTTGTTGTTGACATTGTTGTTGTTGTTTATTTGACGTTGTTGTTGTATTTTATTTGACGTAGTTGTTGTTATTGACGTTGTTGTTGTTGTTTATTTGACGTTTTTGTTGTTGTTGATGTTATTGTTGTTGTTGTTTTTTATTTAACGTTGTTGTTGTTGTTGTTGTTTATTTGACGTTGTTGTTGTTGTTGTTTATTTGACGTTGTTGTTGTTGTTGTTGTTTATTTGACGTTGTTGTTGTTGTTTATTTGACGTTGTTGTTGTTGTTGTTGTTGTTTATTTGACGTTGTTGTTGTTATTTGAAGTTGTTGTTGTTGTTTTATTTGTTGTTGTTGTTGTTTATTTGACGTTGTTGTTATTGTTGTTTTTTTGACGTTATTGTTGTTTATTTGACGTTGTTATTGTTTTTGTTGTTGTTTATTTGACGTTGTGGTTAACGTTGTTGTTGTTGTTTATTTGATGTTGTTGTTGTTGTTGTTTATTTGACGTTGTTAATGTTGTTGTTTATTTGACGTTGTTAATGTTGTTGACATTTTTGTTGTTGTTTTTGTTGTTTATTTGACGTTGTTGTTGTTGTTGTTGTTTTTGTTGTGGTTATTGTTGGTGTTGTTGTTGTTTATTTGACGTTGTTGTTGTTGTTGTTGACGTTGTTGTTTATTTGACGTTGTTGTTGTTGTTGTTTATTTGATGTTGTTTTAGTTGTTATTGTTTATTTGACGTTGTTGTTGTTTTTTATTTGATGTTGTTGTTGTTGACATTGTTGTTGTTGTTGTTTATTTGACGTTGTTGTTGTTGTTTATTTGACGTAGTTGTTGTTATTGACGTTGTTGTTGTTGTTTATTTGATGTTTTTGTTGTTGTTGATGTTTTGTTGTTGTTGTTTTTTATTTGACGATGTTGTTGTTGTTTATCTGACGTTGTTGGATTTGTTGTTGTTTATTTGATGTTGTTGTTGTTGTTGTTTATTTGACGTTCTTGTTGTTGTTTATTTGATGTTGTTGTTGTTGTTGTTTATTTGACGTTGTTGTTGTTTTTATTTATTTGACGTTGTTGTTGTTGTTGTTATTGTTTATTTGACATTGTTGTTGTTGTTGTTGTTTATTTGACGTTGTTATTGTTATTTATTTAACGTTGTTTTTGTTATTTGACGTTGTTGTTGTTGTATTTGTTGTTGTTGTTATTGCTTATTTGACGTTGTTGTTATTGTTGCTATTTATTTGACGTTGTTGTTGTTGTTTATTTGACGTTGTTGTTGCTTATTTGACGTTGTTGTTGTATTTGTTGTTGTTGTTATTGTTGTTGCTTATTTGACGTTGTTGTTATTGTTGTTGTTTATTTGACGTTGTTGTTGTTGTTGTTGTTATTGTTGGTGTTGTTGTTGTTTATTTGACGTTGTTGTTGTTGTTGTTTATTTGATGTTGTTGTTGTTTATTTGACGTTGTTTTTGTTATTTGACATTGTTGTTGTTGTTGTTGTTGCTTATTTAACGTTGTTGTTGTTGTTGTTGTTTATTTGATGTTGTTGTTGTTGTTGTTTATTTGACGTTGTTGTTGACGTTGTTGTTGTTAATTTGACGTTGTTGTTGTTGTTTATTTGACGTTGTTGTTGTTGTTGACGTTGTTGTTGTTGTTTAGTTGACCTTGTTATTGTTGTTGTTTATTTGACGTTGTTAATGTTGTTGACGTTGTTGTTGTTGTTTTTGTTGTTTATTTCACGTTGTTGTTGTTATTTGACGTTGTTGTTGTTGTATTTGTTGTTGTTGTTGTTGTTTGTTTGACGTTGTATTTGTTGTGGTTGTTGTTGTTGTTGTTTATTTGACGTTGTTGTTGTTGTTTATTTGATGTTGTTGTTGTTGTTTATTTGACTTTGTTGTTCTTGTTGTTATTTATTTGACGTTGTTGTTGTTGTTGTTGTTGTTTATTTGACGTTGTTGTTGTTGTTGTTCTTGTTGTTGTTTATTTGACTTTGTTGTTCTTGTTGTTATTTATTTGACGTTGTTGTTGTTGTAAATGTTTATTAGACGTTGTTGTTGTTGTTGTTTATTTGACGTTGTTATTGTTGTTTATTCGACGTTGTTTTTGTTATTTGACGTTGTTGTTGTTGTATTTGTTGTTGTTGTAGTTGTTGTTGCTTATTTGACATTGTTGTTGTTGTTGTTTATTTGATGTTTTTGTTCATGTTGTTTATATGACATTGTTGTTGTCGTTGTTGTTGTTTATTTGACGTTGTCGTTGTTGTTGTTTATTTGACGTTGTATTTGTTGTTGTTGTTGTTGTTTATTTGACATTGTATTTGTTGTTGTTGTTGTTGTTTATTTGACGTTGTTGTTGTTGTTTATTTGACGTTGTTAATGTTGCAGACATTGTTGTTGTTGTTTTTGTTGTTTATTTGGCGTTGTTGTTGTTGTTGTTTTAGTTGTTGTTATTGTTGGTGTTGTTGTTGTTTATTTGACGTTGTTGTTGTTGTTGTTTATTTGACGTTGTTGTTGTTATTGTTTATTTGATGTTGTTGTTGTTGTTTATTAGACGTTGTTGTTGTTGTTGTTGTTGTTTATTTGACGTTGTTGTTGTTGTTGTTTATTTGACGTTGTTGTTGTTGTTGTTGTTTATTTGATGTTGTTTTAGTTGTTGTTGTTTATTTGACGTTGTTGTTGTTTTTTATTTGACGTTGTTGTTGTTGACATTGTTGTTGTTGTTTATTTGACGTTGTTGTTGTATTTTATTTGACGTAGTTGTTGTTATTGACGTTGTTGTTGTTGTTTATTTGACGTTTTTGTTGTTGTTGATGTTATTGTTGTTGTTCTTTTTTATTTAACGTTGTTGTTGTTGTTGTTTATTTGACGTTGTTGTTGTTTTTTATTTGACGTTGTTGTTGTTGACATTGTTGTTGTTATTTATTTGACGTTGTTGTTGTATTTTATTTGACGTAGTTGTTGTTATTGACGTTGTTGTTGTTGTTTATTTGACGTTTTTGTTGTTGTTGATGTTATTGTTGTTGTTGTTTTTTATTTAACGTTGTTGTTGTTGTTGTTTATTTGACGTTGTTGTTGTTGTTGTTTATTTGACGTTGTTGTTGTTGTTGTTGTTGTTTATTTGACGTTGTTGTTGTTGTTTATTTGACGTTGTTGTTGTTGTTGTTGTTGTTGTTTATTTGACGTTGTTGTTGTTATTTGAAGTTGTTGTTGTTGTTGTTTTATTTGTTGTTGTTGTTTATTTGACGTTGTTGTTATTGTTGTTTATTTGACGTTATTGTTGTTTATTTGACGTTGTTATTGTTTTTGTTGTTGTTTATTTGACGTTGTGGTTAACGTTGTTGTTGTTGTTTATTTGATGTTGTTGTTGTTGTTGTTTATTTGACGTTGTTAATGTTGTTGTTTATTTGACGTTGTTAATGTTGTTGACATTTTTGTTGTTGTTTTTGTTGTTTATTTGACGTTGTTGTTGTTGTTGTTTTTGTTGTGGTTATTGTTGGTGTTGTTGTTGTTTATTTGACGTTGTTGTTGTTGTTGTTGACGTTGTTGTTTATTTGACGTTGTTGTTGTTGTTGTTATTTATTTGACGTTGTTGTTGTTTATTTGACGTTGTTGTTGTTATTTATTTGACGTGGTTGTTGTTGTTGTTTATTTGACGTTGTTAATGTTGTTGACATTGTTGTTGTTGTTTTTGTTGTTTATTTGGCGTTGTTGTTGTTGTTGTTGTTGGTGTTGTTGTTGTTGTTATTGTTTATTTGACGTTGTTGTGGTTTTTTTGACGTAGTTGTTATTGTTGATGTTGTTGTTGTTGTTTATTTGACGTTATTGTTGTTTATTTGACGTTGTTATTGTTGTTGTTGTTGTTTATTTGACGTTGTTGTTGACGTTGTTGTTGTTGTTGTTTATTTGACGTTGTTGTTGTTGTTGTTTATTTGACGTTGGTAATGTTGTTGTTTATTTGACGTTGTTAATGTTGTTGACATTGTTGTTGTTGTTTTTGTTGTTTATTTGACGTTGTTGTTGTTGTTGTTGTTGTTTTTGTTGTTGTTATTGTTAGTGTTCTTGTTGTTTATTTGACGTTGTTCTTGTTGTTTATTTGACGTTGTTGTTGTTTATTTGATGTTGTTGTTGTTGTTTATTTGACGTTGTTGTTGTTGTTGTTTATTTGATGTTTTTGTTGCTGTTGTTTATTTGACGTTGTTGTTGTCGTTATTGTTGTTAATTTGACGTTGTTGTTGTTTTTTACTTGAGGTTGTTGTTGTTATTGACGTTGTTGTTGTTGTTTAGTTGACCTTGTTATTGTTGTTGTTTATTTGACGTTGTTAATGTTGTTGACGTTGTTGTTGTTGTTTTTGTTGTTTATTTCACGTTGTTGTTGTTATTTGACGTTGTTGTTGTTGTTGTATTTGTTGTTGTTGTTGTTGTTGTTTATTTGACGTTGTATTTGACATTGTTGTTGTTGTTGTTGTTGTTGTTTATTTGACATTGTTGTTGTTGTTTACGTTGTTGACGTTGTTGTTTATTTGACGTTGTTGTTGTTGTTGTTTATTTGATGTTGTTTTAGTTGTTGTTATTTATTTGACGTTGTTGTTTTTTATTTGATGTTGTTGTTGTTGACATTGTTGTTGTTGTTTATTTGACGTTGTTGTTGTTGTTTATTTGACGTAGTTGTTGTTATTGACGTTGTTGTTGTTGTTTATTTGATGTTTTTGATGTTGTTGATGTTATTGTTGTTGTTGTTTTTTATTTGACGTTGTTGTTGTTGTTGTTGTTTATTTGATGTTGTTGTTGTTGTTGTTTATTTGATGTTGTTGTTGTTTATTTGATGTTGTTGTTGTTGTTGTTTATTTGACGTTGTTGTTGTTGTTATTTATTTGACGTTGTTGTTGTTGTTGTTATTATTTATTTGACATTGTTGTTGTTGTTGTTGCTTATTTGACGTTGTTGTTATTGTTGTTATTTATTTGACGTTGTTGTTGTTGTTGTTTATTTGACATTGTTGTGTTTATTTGACGTTGTTGTTGTTTATTTGACGTTGTTGTTGTTTATTTGACGTTGTTGTTATTGTATTTGTTGTTGTTGTTATTGTTGTTGCTTATTTGACGTTGTTGTTATTGTTGTTGCTTATTTGACGTTGTTGTTGATGTTATTCATTTTACGTTGTTGTTGTTGTTGTTTATTTGACGTTGTTGTTGTTGTTGTTTATTTGACGTTGTTGTTGTTGTTGTTTTTGTTGTTTATTTGACGTTGTTGTTGTTGTTGTTTATTTGACGTTGTTGTTGTTGTATTTGTTGTTGTTGTTATTGTTATTGCTTATTTGACGTTGTTGTTATTGTTGTTGTTTATTTGACGTTGTTGTTGTTGATGTTATTCATTTGACGTTGTTGTTGTTGTTGTTGTATATTTGACGTTGTTGTTGTTGTTGTTGTTGTTGTTTATTTGACGTCGTTGTTGTTGTTTTTGTTGTTTTTGTTATTTATTTGACGTTGTTGTTGTTATTTATTTGACTTTGTTGTTATTTATTTGACGTTGTTGTTATTTATTTGACATTGTTGTTGTTGACGTTATTGTTGTTATTTATTTGACGTTGTTGTTGTTGTTGTTTATTTGACGTTGTTAATGTTGTTGACATTGTTGTTGTTGTTTTTGTTGTTTATTTGGCGTTGTTGTTGTTGTTGTTGTTATTGTTGGTGTTGTTGTTGTTGTTATTGTTTATTTGACGTTGTTGTTGTTTAATTGACGTTGTTGTTGTTGTTGTTGTTTATTTGACGTTGTTGTTGTTGTTGTTGTTGTTTATTAGACGTTGTTGTTGTTGTTGTTTTTTATTTTACGTTGTTATTGTTGTTTATTCGACGTTGTTTTTGTTATTTGACGTTGTTGTTGTTGTATTTGTTGTTGTTGTAGTTGTTGTTGCTTATTTGACATTGTTGTTGTTGTTGTTTATTTGATGTTGTTGTTGCTGTTGTTTATATGACATTGTTGTTGTCGTTGTTGTTGTTTATTTGACGTTGTCGTTGTTGTTGTTGTTTATTTGACGTTGTATTTGTTGTTATTGTTGTTGTTTATTTGACGTTGTATTTGTTGTTGTTGTTGTTGTTTATTTGACGTTGTTGTTGTTATTTATTTGACGTTGTTAATGTTGCAGACATTGTTGTTGTTGTTTTTGTTGTTTATTTGGCGTTGTTGTTGTTGTTGTTTTAGTTGTTGTTATTGTTGGTGTTGTTGTTGTTTATTTGACGTTGTTGTTGTTGTTGTTTATTTGACGTTGTTGTTGTTATTGTTTATTTGATGTTGTTGTTGTTGTTTATTAGACGTTGTTGTTGTTGTTGTTGTTGTTTATTTGACGTTGTTGTCGTTATTGTTGTTAATTTGACGTTGTTGTTGTTTTTTACTTGAGGTTGTTGTTGTTATTGACGTTGTTGTTGTTGTTGTTTAGTTGACCTTGTTATTGTTGTTGTTTATTTGACGTTGTTAATGTTGTTGACGTTGTTGTTGTTGTTTTTGTTGTTTATTTCACGTTGTTGTTGTTATTTGACGTTGTTGTTGTTGTTGTATTTGTTGTTGTTGTTGTTGTTGTTTATTTGACGTTGTATTTGACATTGTTGTTGTTGTTGTTGTTGTTGTTGTTTATTTGACATTGTTGTTGTTGTTTACGTTGTTGACGTTGTTGTTTATTTGACGTTGTTGTTGTTGTTGTTTATTTGATGTTGTTTTAGTTGTTGTTATTTATTTGACGTTGTTGTTTTTTATTTGATGTTGTTGTTGTTGACATTGTTGTTGTTGTTTATTTGACGTTGTTGTTGTTGTTTATTTGACGTAGTTGTTGTTATTGACGTTGTTGTTGTTGTTTATTTGATGTTTTTGATGTTGTTGATGTTATTGTTGTTGTTGTTTTTTATTTGACGTTGTTGTTGTTGTTGTTGTTGTTTATTTGATGTTGTTGTTGTTGTTGTTTATTTGATGTTGTTGTTGTTTATTTGATGTTGTTGTTGTTGTTGTTGTTTATTTGACGTTGTTGTTGTTGTTATTTATTTGACGTTGTTGTTGTTGTTGTTATTATTTATTTGACATTGTTGTTGTTGTTGTTGCTTATTTGACGTTGTTGTTATTGTTGCTATTTATTTGACGTTGTTGTTGTTGTTGTTTATTTGACATTGTTGTGTTTATTTGACGTTGTTGTTGTTTATTTGACGTTGTTGTTGTTTATTTGACGTTGTTGTTGTTGTATTTGTTGTTGTTGTTATTGTTGTTGCTTATTTGACGTTGTTGTTATTGTTGTTGCTTATTTGACGTTGTTGTTGATGTTATTCATTTTACGTTGTTGTTGTTGTTGTTGTTTATTTGACGTTGTTGTTGTTGTTGTTGTTTATTTGACGTTGTTGTTGTTGTTGTTTTTGTTGTTTATTTGACGTTGTTGTTGTTGTTGTTTATTTGACGTTGTTGTTGTTGTATTTGTTGTTGTTGTTATTGTTATTGCTTATTTGACGTTGTTGTTATTGTTGTTGTTTATTTGACGTTGTTGTTGTTGATGTTATTCATTTGACGTTGTTGTTGTTGTTGTTGTATATTTGACGTTGTTGTTGTTGTTGTTGTTGTTGTTGTTGTTTATTTGACGTCGTTGTTGTTGTTTTTGTTGTTTTTGTTATTTATTTGACGTTGTTGTTGTTATTTATTTGACTTTGTTGTTATTTATTTGACGTTGTTGTTATTTATTTGACATTGTTGTTGTTGACGTTATTGTTGTTATTTATTTGACGTTGTTGTTGTTGTTGTTTATTTGACGTTGTTAATGTTGTTGACATTGTTGTTGTTGTTTTTGTTGTTTATTTGGCGTTGTTGTTGTTGTTGTTGTTGTTATTGTTGGTGTTGTTGTTGTTGTTATTGTTTATTTGACGTTGTTGTTGTTTAATTGACGTTGTTGTTGTTGTTGTTGTTTATTTGACGTTGTTGTTGTTGTTGTTGTTGTTTATTAGACGTTGTTGTTGTTGTTGTTGTTTATTTGACGTTGTTATTGTTGTTTATTCGACGTTGTTTTTGTTATTTGACGTTGTTGTTGTTGTATTTGTTGTTGTTGTAGTTGTTGTTGCTTATTTGACATTGTTGTTGTTGTTGTTTATTTGATGTTGTTGTTGCTGTTGTTTATATGACATTGTTGTTGTCGTTGTTGTTGTTTATTTGACGTTGTCGTTGTTGTTGTTGTTTATTTGACGTTGTATTTGTTGTTATTGTTGTTGTTTATTTGACGTTGTATTTGTTGTTGTTGTTGTTGTTGTTTATTTGACGTTGTTGTTGTTGTTTATTTGACGTTGTTAATGTTGCAGACATTGTTGTTGTTGTTTTTGTTGTTTATTTGGCGTTGTTGTTGTTGTTTTAGTTGTTGTTATTTTTGGTGTTGTTGTTGTTTATTTGACGTTGTTGTTGTTGTTGTTTATTTGACGTTGTTGTTGTTATTGTTTATTTGATGTTGTTGTTGTTGTTTATTAGACGTTGTTGTTGTTGTTGTTGTTGTTTATTTGACGTTGTTGTTGTTGTTGTTTATTTGACGTTGTTGTTGTTGTTGTTGTTTATTTGATGTTGTTTTAGTTGTTGTTGTTTATTTGACGTTGTTGTTGTTTTTTATTTGACGTTGTTGTTGTTGACATTGTTGTTGTTGTTTATTTGACGTTGTTGTTGTATTTTATTTGACGTAGTTGTTGTTATTGACGTTGTTGTTGTTGTTTATTTGACGTTTTTGTTGTTGTTGATGTTATTGTTGTTGTTGTTTTTTATTTAACGTTGTTGTTGTTGTTGTTTATTTGACGTTGTTGTTGTTGTTGTTGTTTATTTGACGTTATTGTTGTTGTTGTTGTTTATTTGACGTTGTTGTTGTTGTTTATTTGACGTTGTTGTTGTTGTTTATTTGACGTTGTTGTTGTTATTTGAAGTTGTTGTTGTTGTTGTTGTTTTATTTGTTGTTGTTGTTGTTTATTTGACGTTGTTGTTGTTTATTTGACGTTATTGTTGTTTATTTGACGTTGTTATTGTTGTTGTTGTTGTTTATTTGACGTTGTTGTTAACGTTGTTGTTGTTGTTTATTTGACGTTGTTGTTGTTGTTGTTGTTTATTTGACGTTGTTAATGTTGTTGTTTATTTGACGTTGTTGTTAACGTTGTTGTTGTTGTTGTTTATTTGACGTTGTTGTTGTTTTTGTTTATTTGACGTTGTTAATGTTGTTGTTTATTTGACGTTGTTAATGTTGTTGACATTTATGTTGTTGTTTTTGTTGTTTATTTGACGTTGTTGTTGTTGTTGTTGTTGTTGTTTTTGTTGTTGTTATTGTTGGTGTTGTTGTTGTTTATTTGACGTTGTTGTTGTTGTTGTTTATTTGACGTTGTTGTTGTTTATTTGACGTTGTTTTTGTTATTTGACGTTGTTGTTGTTGTTGTTGTTGTTGTTGCTTATTTGACGTTGTTGTTGTTGTTGTTTATTTGATGTTGTTGTTGTTGTTTATTTGACGTTGTTGTTGACGTTGTTGTTGTTAATTTGACGTTGTTGTTGTTGTTTATTTGACGTTGTTGTTGTTGTTGACGTTGTTGTTGTTGTTTAGTTGACGTTGTTATTGTTGTTGTTTATTTGACGTTGTTAATGTTGTTGACATTGTTGTTGTTGTTTTTGTTGTTTATTTCACGTTGTTGTTGTTATTTGACGTTGTTGTTGTTGTATTTGTTGTTGTTGTTGTTGTTTGTTTGACGTTGTATTTGTTGTGGTTGTTGTTGTTGTTGTTTATTTGACGTTGTTGTTGTTGTTTATTTGACGTTGTTGTTGTTGTTGTTTATTTGACTTTGTTGTTCTTGTTGTTATTTATTTGACGTTGTTGTTGTTGTTGTTGTTTATTTGACGTTGTTGTTGTTGTTGTTTATTTGACTTTGTTGTTCTTGTTGTTATTTAATTGACGTTGTTGTTGTTGTAAATGTTTATTAGACGTTGTTGTTGTTGTTGTTGTTTATTTGACGTTGTTATTGTTGTTTATTCGACGTTGTTTTTGTTATTTGACGTTGTTGTTGTTGTATTTGTTGTTGTTGTAGTTGTTGTTGCTTATTTGACATTGTTGTTGTTGTTGTTTATTTGATGTTATTGTTGCTGTTGTTTATATGACATTGTTGTTGTCGTTGTTGTTGTTTATTTGACGTTGTCGTTGTTGTTGTTGTTTATTTGACGTTGTATTTGTTGTTGTTGTTGTTGTTTATTTGACGTTGTATTTGTTGTTGTTGTTGTTGTTGTTGTTTATTTGACGTTGTTGTTGTTGTTGTTTATTTGACGTTGTTATTGTTGCTGACATTGTTGTTGTTGTTTTTGTTGTTTATTTGGCGTTGTTGTTGTTGTTGTTTTTGTTGTTGTTATTGTTGGTGTTGTTGTTGTTGTTTATTTGACGTTGTTGTTGTTGTTGTTTATTTGACGTTGTTGTTGTTATTTGAAGTTGTTGTTGTTGTTGTTGTTTTATTTGTTGTTGTTGTTGTTTATTTGACGTTGTTGTTGTTGTTGTTGTTGTTTATTTGACGTTATTGTTGTTTATTTGACGTTGTTATTGTTGTTGTTGTTGTTTATTTGACGTTGTTGTTAACGTTGTTGTTGTTGTTTATTTGACGTTGTTGTTGTTGTTGTTTATTTGACGTTGTTAATGTTGTTGTTTATTTGACGTTGTTGTTGACGTTGTTGTTGTTGTTTATTTGACGTTGTTGTTGTTTTTGTTTATTTGACGTTGTTAATGTTGTTGTTTATTTGACGTTGTTAATGTTGTTGACATTTTTGTTGTTGTTTTTGTTGTTTATTTGATGTTGTTGTTGTTGTTGTTATTATTGTTGGTGTTGTTGTTGTTTATTTGACGTTGTTGTTGTTGTTGTTTATTTGACGTTGTTTTTGTTATTTGACATTGTTGTTGTTGTTGTTGTTGTTGCTTATTTAACGTTGTTGTTGTTGTTGTTGTTGTTTATTTGATGTTGTTGTTGTTGTTGTTTATTTGACGTTGTTGTTGACGTTGTTGTTGTTAATTTGACGTTGTTGTTGTTGTTTATTTGACGTTGTTGTTGTTGTTGTTGACGTTGTTGTTGTTGTTTAGTTGACGTTGTTATTGTTGTTGTTTATTTGACGTTGTTAATGTTGTTGACGTTGTTGTTGTTGTTTTTGTTGTTTATTTCACGTTGTTGTTGTTATTTGACGTTGTTGTTGTTGTTGTATTTGTTGTTGTTGTTGTTGTTTGTTTGACGTTGTATTTGTTGTGGTTGTTGTTGTTGTTGTTTATTTGACGTTGTTGTTGTTGTTGTTTATTTGACGTTGTTTTTGTTGTTTATTTGACTTTGTTGTTCTTGTTGTTATTTATTTGACGTTGTTGTTGTTGTTGTTTATTTGACGTTGTTGTTGTTGTTGTTCTTGTTGTTGTTTATTTGACTTTGTTGTTCTTGTTGTTATTTATTTGACGTTGTTGTTGTTGTAAATGTTTATTAGACGTTGTTGTTGTTGTTGTTTATTTGACGTTGTTATTGTTGTTTATTCGACGTTGTTTTTGTTATTTGACGTTGTTGTTGTTGTATTTGTTGTTGTTGTAGTTGCTGTTGCTTATTTGACATTGTTGTTGTTGTTGTTTATTTGATGTAGTTGTTGATGTTGTTTATATGACATTGTTGTTGTCGTTGTTGTTGTTTATTTGACGTTGTCGTTGTTGTTGTTTATTTGACGTTGTATTTGTTGTTGTTGTTGTTGTTTATTTGACATTGTATTTGTTGTTGTTGTTGTTGTTGTTTATTTGACGTTGTTGTTGTTGTTTATTTGACGTTGTTATTGTTGCTGACATTGTTGGTGTTGTTGTTGTTGTTTATTTGACGTTGTTGTTGTGGTTGTTTATTTGACGTTGTTGTTGTTATTGTTTATTTGATGTTGTTGTTGTTGTTTATTAGACGTTGTTGTTGTTGTTGTTGTTTATTTGACGTTGTTGTTGTTGTTTATTTGACGTTGTTGTTGTTGTTGTTTATTGGATGTTGTTTTAGTTGTTGTTGTTTATTTGACGTTGTTGTTGTTTTTTATTTGACGTTGTTGTTGTTGACATTGTTGTTGTTGTTTATTTGACGTTGTTGTTGTATTTTATTTGACGTAGTTGTTGTTATTGACGTTGTTGTTGTTGTTTATTTGACGTTTTTGATGTTGTTGATGTTATTGTTGTTGTTGTTTTTTATTTGACGTTGTTGTTGTTGTTGTTGTTGTTTATTTGATGTTGTTGTTGTTGTTGTTTATTTGATGTTGTTGTTGTTTATTTGATGTTGTTGTTGTTGTTGTTTATTTGACGTTGTTGTTGTTGTTATTTATTTGACGTTGTTGTTGTTGTTGTTATTATTTATTTGACATTGTTGTTGTTGTTGTTGCTTATTTGACGTTGTTGTTATTGTTGCTATTTATTTGACGTTGTTGTTGTTGTTGTTTATTTGACATTGTTGTGTTTATTTGACGTTGTTGTTGTTTATTTGACGTTGTTGTTGTTTATTTGACGTTGTTGTTGTTGTATTTGTTGTTGTTGTTATTGTTGTTGCTTATTTGACGTTGTTGTTATTGTTGTTGCTTATTTGACGTTGTTGTTGATGTTATTCATTTTACGTTGTTGTTGTTGTTGTTTATTTGACGTTGTTGTTGTTGTTGTTTATTTGACGTTGTTGTTGTTGTTGATTTTGTTGTTTATTTGACGTTGTTGTTGTTGTTGTTTATTTGACGTTGTTGTTGTTGTATTTGTTGTTGTTGTTGTTATTGTTATTGCTTATTTGACGTTGTTGTTATTGTTGTTGTTTATTTGACGTTGTTGTTGTTGATGTTATTCATTTGACGTTGTTGTTGTTGTTGTTGTTGTATATTTGACGTTGTTGTTGTTGTTGTTGTTGTTGTTTATTTGACGTCGTTGTTGTTGTTTTTGTTGTTTTTGTTATTTATTTGACGTTGTTGTTGTTATTTATTTGACTTTGTTGTTATTTATTTGACGTTGTTGTTATTTATTTGACATTGTTGTTGTTGACTTTATTGTTGTTATTTATTTGACGTTGTTGTTGTTGTTGTTTATTTGACGTTGTTAATGTTGTTGACATTGTTGTTGTTGTTTTTGTTGTTTATTTGGCGTTGTTGTTGTTGTTGTTGTTGTTATTGTTGGTGTTGTTGTTGTTGTTATTATTTATTTGACGTTGTTGTTGTTTAATTGACGTTGTTGTTGTTGTTGTTGTTTATTTGACGTTGTTGTTGTTGTTGTTGTTTATTAGACGTTGTTGTTGTTGTTGTTGTTTATTTGACGTTGTTATTGTTGTTTATTCGACGTTGTTTTTGTTATTTGACGTTGTTGTTGTTGTATTTGTTGTTGTTGTAGTTGTTGTTGCTTATTTGACATTGTTGTTGTTGTTGTTTATTTGATGTTGTTGTTGCTGTTGTTTATATGACATTGTTGTTGTCGTTGTTGTTGTTTATTTGACGTTGTCGTTGTTGTTGTTGTTTATTTGACGTTGTATTTGTTGTTATTGTTGTTGTTTATTTGACGTTGTATTTGTTGTTGTTGTTGTTGTTGTTTATTTGACGTTGTTGTTGTTGTTTATTTGACGTTGTTAATGTTGCAGACATTGTTGTTGTTGTTTTTGTTGTTTATTTGGCGTTGTTGTTGTTGTTGTTTTAGTTGTTGTTATTGTTGGTGTTGTTGTTGTTTATTTGACGTTGTTGTTGTTGTTGTTTATTTGACGTTGTTGTTGTTATTGTTTATTTGATGTTGTTGTTGTTGTTTATTAGACGTTGTTGTTGTTGTTGTTGTTGTTTATTTGACGTTGTTGTTGTTGTTGTTTATTTGACGTTGTTGTTGTTGTTGTTTATTTGATGTTGTTTTAGTTGTTGTTGTTTATTTGACGTTGTTGTTGTTTTTTATTTGACGTTGTTGTTGTTGACATTGTTGTTGTTGTTTATTTGACGTTGTTGTTGTATTTTATTTGACGTAGTTGTTGTTATTGACGTTGTTGTTGTTGTTTATTTGACGTTTTTGTTGTTGTTGATGTTATTGTTGTTGTTGTTTTTTATTTAACGTTGTTGTTGTTGTTGTTTATTTGACGTTGTTGTTGTTGTTGTTTATTTGACGTTGTTGTTGTTATTTGAAGTTGTTGTTGTTGTTGTTGTTTTATTTGTTGTTGTTGTTGTTTATTTGACGTTGTTGTTGTTGTTGTTGTTTATTTGACGTTATTGTTGTTTATTTGACGTTGTTATTGTTGTTGTTGTTGTTTATTTGACGTTGTTGTTAACGTTGTTGTTGTTGTTTATTTGACGTTGTTGTTGTTGTTGTTTATTTGACGTTGTTAATGTTGTTGTTTATTTGACGTTGTTGTTAACGTTGTTGTTGTTGTTGTTTATTTGACGTTGTTGTTGTTTTTGTTTATTTGACGTTGTTAATGTTGTTGTTTATTTGACGTTGTTAATGTTGTTGACATTTATGTTGTTGTTTTTGTTGTTTATTTGACGTTGTTGTTGTTGTTGTTGTTGTTGTTTTTGTTGTTGTTATTGTTGGTGTTGTTGTTGTTTATTTGACGTTGTTGTTGTTGTTGTTTATTTGACGTTGTTGTTGTTTATTTGACGTTGTTTTTGTTATTTGACGTTGTTGTTGTTGTTGTTGCTTATTTGACGTTGTTGTTGTTGTTGTTGTTTATTTGATGTTGTTGTTGTTGTTTATTTGACGTTGTTGTTGACGTTGTTGTTGTTAATTTGACGTTGTTGTTGTTGTTTATTTGACGTTGTTGTTGTTGTTGACGTTGTTGTTGTTGTTTAGTTGACGTTGTTATTGTTGTTGTTTATTTGACGTTGTTAATGTTGTTGACATTGTTGTTGTTGTTTTTGTTGTTTATTTCACGTTGTTGTTGTTATTTGACGTTGTTGTTGTTGTATTTGTTGTTGTTGTTGTTGTTTGTTTGACGTTGTATTTGTTGTGGTTGTTGTTGTTGTTGTTTATTTGACGTTGTTGTTGTTGTTTATTTGACGTTGTTGTTGTTGTTGTTTATTTGACTTTGTTGTTCTTGTTGTTATTTATTTGACGTTGTTGTTGTTGTTGTTGTTTATTTGACGTTGTTGTTGTTGTTGTTTATTTGACTTTGTTGTTCTTGTTGTTATTTAATTGACGTTGTTGTTGTTGTAAATGTTTATTAGACGTTGTTGTTGTTGTTGTTGTTTATTTGACGTTGTTATTGTTGTTTATTCGACGTTGTTTTTGTTATTTGACGTTGTTGTTGTTGTATTTGTTGTTGTTGTAGTTGTTGTTGCTGATTTGACATTGTTGTTGTTGTTGTTTATTTGATGTTATTGTTCCTGTTGTTTATATGACATTGTTGTTGTCGTTGTTGTTGTTTATTTGACGTTGTCGTTGTTGTTGTTGTTTATTTGACGTTGTATTTGTTGTTGTTGTTGTTGTTTATTTGACGTTGTTGTTGTTGTTTTTGTTGTTGTTATTGTTGGTGTTGTTGTTGTTGTTTATTTGACGTTGTTGTTGTTGTTGTTTATTTGACGTTGTTGTTGTTATTTGAAGTTGTTGTTGTTGTTGTTGTTTTATTTGTTGTTGTTGTTGTTTATTTGACGTTGTTGTTGTTGTTGTTGTTGTTGTTTATTTGACGTTATTGTTGTTTATTTGACGTTGTTATTGTTGTTGTTGTTGTTTATTTGACGTTGTTGTTAACGTTGTTGTTGTTGTTTATTTGACGTTGTTGTTGTTGTTGTTTATTTGACGTTGTTAATGTTGTTGTTTATTTGACGTTGTTGTTGACGTTGTTGTTGTTGTTTATTTGACGTTGTTGTTGTTTTTGTTTATTTGACGTTGTTAATGTTGTTGTTTATTTGACGTTGTTAATGTTGTTGACATTTTTGTTGTTGTTTTTGTTGTTTATTTGACGTTGTTGTTGTTGTTGTTATTATTGTTGGTGTTGTTGTTGTTTATTTGACGTTGTTGTTGTTGTTGTTTATTTGACGTTGTTGTTGTTTATTTGACGTTGTTTTTGTTATTTGACATTGTTGTTGTTGTTGTTGTTGTTGCTTATTTAACGTTGTTGTTGTTGTTGTTGTTTATTTGATGTTGTTGTTGTTGTTGTTTATTTGACGTTGTTGTTGACGTTGTTGTTGTTAATTTGACGTTGTTGTTGTTGTTTATTTGACGTTGTTGTTGTTGTTGACGTTGTTGTTGTTGTTTAGTTGACGTTGTTATTGTTGTTGTTTATTTGACGTTGTTAATGTTGTTGACGTTGTTGTTGTTGTTTTTGTTGTTTATTTCACGTTGTTGTTGTTATTTGACGTTGTTGTTGTTGTTGTATTTGTTGTTGTTGTTGTTGTTTGTTTGACGTTGTATTTGTTGTGGTTGTTGTTGTTGTTGTTTATTTGACGTTGTTGTTGTTGTTTATTTGACGTTGTTTTTGTTGTTTATTTGACTTTGTTGTTGTTGTTGTTATTTATTTGACGTTGTTGTTGTTGTTGTTTATTTGACGTTGTTGTTGTTGTTGTTCTTGTTGTTGTTTATTTGACTTTGTTGTTCTTGTTGTTATTTATTTGACGTTGTTGTTGTTGTAAATGTTTATTAGACGTTGTTGTTGTTGTTGTTTATTTGACGTTGTTATTGTTGTTTATTCGACGTTGTTTTTGTTATTTGACGTTGTTGTTGTTGTATTTGTTGTTGTTGTAGTTGTTGTTGCTTATTTGACATTGTTGTTGTTGTTGTTTATTTGATGTTGTTGTTGATGTTGTTTATATGACATTGTTGTTGTCGTTGTTGTTGTTTATTTGGCGTTGTCGTTGTTGTTGTTTATTTGACGTTGTATTTGTTGTTGTTGTTGTTGTTTATTTGACATTGTATTTGTTGTTGTTGTTGTTGTTGTTTATTTGACGTTGTTGTTGTTGTTTATTTGACGTTGTTATTGTTGCTGACATTGTTGGTGTTGTTGTTGTTGTTTATTTGACGTTGTTGTTGTTGTTGTTGTTTATTTGACGTTGTTGTTGTTATTGTTTATTTGATGTTGTTGTTGTTGTTTATTAGACGTTGTTGTTGTTGTTGTTGTTTATTTGACGTTGTTGTTGTTGTTTATTTGACGTTGTTGTTGTTGTTGTTTATTGGATGTTGTTTTAGTTGTTGTTGTTTATTTGACGTTGTTGTTGTTTTTTATTTGACGTTGTTGTTGTTGACATTGTTGTTGTTGTTTATTTGACGTTGTTGTTGTATTTTATTTGACGTAGTTGTTGTTATTGACGTTGTTGTTGTTGTTTATTTGACGTTTTTGTTGTTGTTGATGTTATTGTTGTTGTTGTTTTTTATTTAACGTTGTTGTTGTTGTTGTTTATTTGACGTTGTTGTTGTTGTAGTTGTTTATTTGACGTTGTTGTTGTTATTTGAAGTTGTTGTTGTTTTTGTTTTATTTGTTGTTGTTGTTGTTTATTTGACGTTGTTGTTGTTGTTGTTGTTGTTTATTTGACGTTATTGTTGTTGTTGTTGTTTATTTGACGTTGTTGTTAACGTTGTTGTTGTTGTTTATTTGACGTTGTTGTTGTTGTTGTTGTTGTTTATTTGACGTTGTTAATGTTGTTGTTTATTTGACGTTGTTAATGTTGTTGACATTTTTGTTTTTGTTTTTGTTGTTTATTTGACGTTGTTGTTGTTGTTGTTGTTGTTGTTTTTGTTGTTGTTATTGTTGGTGTTGTTGTTGTTTATTAGACGTTGTTGTTGTTGTTGTTTATTTGACGTTGTTGTTGTTTATTTGACGTTGTTTTTGTTATTTGACTTTGTTGTTGTTGTTGTTGTTGTTGTTGCTTATTTGACGTTGTTGTTGTTGTTGTTTATTTGATGTTGTGGTTGTTGTTGTTTATTTGACGTTGTTGTTGACGTTGTTGTTCTTAATTTGACGTTGTTGTTGTTGTTTATTTGACGTTGTTGTTGTTATTGACATTGTTGTTGTTGTTTAGTTGACGTTGTTATTGTTGTTGTTTATTTGACGTTGTTAATGTTGTTGACGTTGTTGTTGTTGTTTTTGTTGTTTATTTCACGTTGTTGTTGTTATTTGACGTTGTTGTTGTTGTATTTGTTGTTGTTGTTGTTGTTTGTTTGACGTTGTATTTGTTGTGGTTGTTGTTGTTGTTTATTTGACGTTGTTGTTGTTTATTTGACGTTATTGTTGTTGTTTATTTGACATTGTTATTGTTGTTGTTGTTGTTGTTATTTATTTGACATTGTTGTTGTTGATGACATTGTTGTTGTTGTTTATTTGACGTTGTTGTTGTTGTTGTTGTTTACTTGACGTTGTTAATGTTGTTGACATTGTTGTTGTTGTTTTTGTTGTTTATTTGACGTTGTTGTTGTTGTTGTTGTTTAGTTGACGTTGTTATTGTTGTTGTTTATTTGACGTTGTTAATGTTGTTGACGTTGTTGTTGTTGTTGTTGTTGTTTATTTGACATTGTTGTTGTTGTTGTTGTTTATTTGACGTTGTTGTTGTTGTTGTTTATTTGACATTGTTGTTGTTGTTGTTGACGTTGTTGTTTATTTGACGTTGTTGTTATTGTTTATTTGATGTTGTTTTAGTTGTTGTTGTTTATTTGACGTTGTTGTTGTTTTTTATTTGATGTTGTTGTTGACATTGTTGTTGTTGTTGTTTATTTGACGTTGTTGTTGTTGTTGTTTATTTGACGTAGTTGTTGTTATTGACGTTGTTGTTGTTGTTTATTTGATGTTTTTGTTGTTGTTGATGTTTTGTTGTTGTTGTTTTTTATTTGACGATGTTGTTGTTGTTTATTTGACGTTGTTGGATTTGTTGTTGTTTATTTGATGTTGTTGTTGTTGTTGTTTATTTGACGTTGTTGTTGTTGCTTATTTGATGTTGTTGTTGTTGTTTATTTGACGTTGTTGTTGTTGTTATTTATTTGACGTTGTTGTTGTTGTTGTTATTGTTTATTTGACATTATTGTTGTTGTTGTTGTTGTTGTTTATTTGACGTTGTTATTGTTATTTATTTAACGTTGTTTTTGTTATTTGACGTTGTTGTTGTTGTATTTGTTGTTGTTGTTGTTGCTTATTGGACGTTGTTGTTATTGTTGCTATTTATTTGACGTTGTTGTTGTTGTTGTTGTATTTGTTGTTGTTGTTATTGTTGTTGCTTATTTGACGTTGTTGTTATTGTTGTTGTTTATTTGACGTTGTTGTTGTTGATGTTATTCATTTGACATTGTTGTTGTTATTGTTTATTTGACGTTGTTGTTATTGTTGTTCTTTATTTGACGTTGTTGTTGTTTTTGTTTTTGTTGTTTATTTGACATTGTTATTGTTATTTATTTGACGTTATTGTTGTTTAATTGACGTTGTTGTTGTTATTTATTTGACGTGATTGTTGTTGTTTATTTGACGTTGTTAATGTTGTTGACATTGTTGTTGTTGTTTTTGTTGTTTATTTGGCGTTGTTGTTGTTGTTATTGTTGGTGTTGTTGTTGTTGTTATTGTTTATTTGACGTTGTTGTTGTTTTTTTGACGTAGTTGTTATTGTTGATGTTATTGTTGTTGTTTATTTGACGTTATTGTTGTTTATTTGACGTTGTTGTTGACGTTGTTGTTGTTAATTTGACGTTGTTGTTGTTGTTTATTTGACGTTGTTGTTGTTGTTGACGTTGTTGTTGTTGTTTAGTTGACGTTGTTATTGTTGTTGTTTATTTGACGTTGTTAATGTTGTTGACGTTGTTGTTGTTGTTTTTGTTGTTTATTTCACGTTGTTGTTGTTATTTGACGTTGTTGTTGTTGTTGTATTTGTTGTTGTTGTTGTTGTTTGTTTGACGTTGTATTTGTTGTGGTTGTTGTTGTTGTTGTTTATTTGACGTTGTTGTTGTTGTTTATTTGACGTTGTTTTTGTTGTTTATTTGACTTTGTTGTTGTTGTTGTTATTTATTTGACGTTGTTGTTGTTGTTGTTTATTTGACGTTGTTGTTGTTGTTGTTCTTGTTGTTGTTTATTTGACTTTGTTGTTCTTGTTGTTATTTATTTGACGTTGTTGTTGTTGTAAATGTTTATTAGACGTTGTTGTTGTTGTTGTTTATTTGACGTTGTTATTGTTGTTTATTCGACGTTGTTTTTGTTATTTGACGTTGTTGTTGTTGTATTTGTTGTTGTTGTAGTTGTTGTTGCTTATTTGACATTGTTGTTGTTGTTGTTTATTTGATGTTGTTGTTGATATTGTTTATATGACATTGTTGTTGTCGTTGTTGTTGTTTATTTGGCGTTGTCGTTGTTGTTTATTTGGCGTTGTCGTTGTTGTTGTTGTTGTTGTTTATTTGACATTGTATTTGTTGTTGTTGTTGTTGTTGTTTATTTGACGTTGTTGTTGTTGTTTATTTGACGTTGTTATTGTTGCTGACATTGTTGGTGTTGTTGTTGTTGTTTATTTGACGTTGTTGTTGTTGTTGTTGTTTATTTGACGTTGTTGTTGTTATTGTTTATTTGATGTTGTTGTTGTTGTTTATTAGACGTTGTTGTTGTTGTTGTTGTTTATTTGACGTTGTTGTTGTTGTTTATTTGACGTTGTTGTTGTTGTTGTTTATTGGATGTTGTTTTAGTTGTTGTTGTTTATTTGACGTTGTTGTTGTTTTTTATTTGACGTTGTTGTTGTTGACATTGTTGTTGTTGTTTATTTGACGTTGTTGTTGTATTTTATTTGACGTAGTTGTTGTTATTGACGTTGTTGTTGTTGTTTATTTGACGTTTTTGTTGTTGTTGATGTTATTGTTGTTGTTGTTTTTTATTTAACGTTGTTGTTGTTGTTGTTTATTTGACGTTGTTGTTGTTGTAGTTGTTTATTTGACGTTGTTGTTGTTATTTGAAGTTGTTGTTGTTTTTGTTTTATTTGTTGTTGTTGTTGTTTATTTGACGTTGTTGTTGTTGTTGTTGTTGTTTATTTGACGTTATTGTTGTTGTTGTTGTTTATTTGACGTTGTTGTTAACGTTGTTGTTGTTGTTTATTTGACGTTGTTGTTGTTGTTGTTGTTGTTTATTTGACGTTGTTAATGTTGTTGTTTATTTGACGTTGTTAATGTTGTTGACATTTTTGTTTTTGTTTTTGTTGTTTATTTGACGTTGTTGTTGTTGTTGTTGTTGTTGTTTTTGTTGTTGTTATTGTTGGTGTTGTTGTTGTTTATTAGACGTTGTTGTTGTTGTTGTTTATTTGACGTTGTTGTTGTTTATTTGACGTTGTTTTTGTTATTTGATTTTGTTGTTGTTGTTGTTGTTGTTGTTGCTTATTTGACGTTGTTGTTGTTGTTGTTTATTTGATGTTGTGGTTGTTGTTGTTTATTTGACGTTGTTGTTGACGTTGTTGTTCTTAATTTGACGTTGTTGTTGTTGTTTATTTGACGTTGTTGTTGTTATTGACGTTGTTGTTGTTGTTTAGTTGACGTTGTTATTGTTGTTGTTTATTTGACGTTGTTAATGTTGTTGACGTTGTTGTTGTTGTTTTTGTTGTTTATTTCACGTTGTTGTTGTTATTTGACGTTGTTGTTGTTGTATTTGTTGTTGTTGTTGTTGTTTGTTTGACGTTGTATTTGTTGTGGTTGTTGTTGTTGTTTATTTGACGTTGTTGTTGTTTATTTGACGTTATTGTTGTTGTTTATTTGACATTGTTATTGTTGTTGTTGTTGTTGTTATTTATTTGACATTGTTGTTGTTGATGACATTGTTGTTGTTGTTTATTTGACGTTGTTGTTGTTGTTGTTGTTTACTTGACGTTGTTAATGTTGTTGACATTGTTGTTGTTGTTTTTGTTGTTTATTTGACGTTGTTGTTGTTGTTGTTGTTTAGTTGACGTTGTTATTGTTGTTGTTTATTTGACGTTGTTAATGTTGTTGACGTTGTTGTTGTTGTTGTTGTTTATTTGACATTGTTGTTGTTGTTGTTGTTTATTTGACGTTGTTGTTGTTGTTGTTTATTTGACATTGTTGTTGTTGTTGTTGACGTTGTTGTTTATTTGACGTTGTTGTTATTGTTTATTTGATGTTGTTTTAGTTGTTGTTGTTTATTTGACGTTGTTGTTGTTTTTTATTTGATGTTGTTGTTGACATTGTTGTTGTTGTTGTTTATTTGACGTTGTTGTTGTTGTTGTTGTTTATTTGACGTAGTTGTTGTTATTGACGTTGTTGTTGTTGTTTATTTGATGTTTTTGTTGTTGTTGATGTTTTGTTGTTGTTGTTTTTTATTTGACGATGTTGTTGTTGTTTATTTGACGTTGTTGGATTTGTTGTTGTTTATTTGATGTTGTTGTTGTTGTTGTTTATTTGACGTTGTTGTTGTTGCTTATTTGATGTTGTTGTTGTTGTTTATTTGACGTTGTTGTTGTTGTTATTTATTTGACGTTGTTGTTGTTGTTGTTATTGTTTATTTGACATTATTGTTGTTGTTGTTGTTGTTTATTTGACGTTGTTATTGTTATTTATTTAACGTTGTTTTTGTTATTTGACGTTGTTGTTGTTGTATTTGTTGTTGTTGTTGTTGCTTATTGGACGTTGTTGTTATTGTTGCTATTTATTTGACGTTGTTGTTGTTGTTGTTGTATTTGTTGTTGTTGTTATTGTTGTTGCTTATTTGACGTTGTTGTTATTGTTGTTGTTTATTTGACGTTGTTGTTGTTGATGTTATTCATTTGACATTGTTGTTGTTATTGTTTATTTGACGTTGTTGTTATTGTTGTTCTTTATTTGACGTTGTTGTTGTTTTTGTTTTTGTTGTTTATTTGACGTTGTTATTGTTATTTATTTGACGTTATTGTTGTTTAATTGACGTTGTTGTTGTTATTTATTTGACGTGATTGTTGTTGTTTATTTGACGTTGTTAATGTTGTTGACATTGTTGTTGTTGTTTTTGTTGTTTATTTGGCGTTGTTGTTGTTGTTATTGTTGGTGTTGTTGTTGTTGTTATTGTTTATTTGACGTTGTTGTTGTTTTTTTGACGTAGTTGTTATTGTTGATGTTATTGTTGTTGTTTATTTGACGTTATTGTTGTTTATTTGACGTTGTTATTGTTGTTGTTGTTGTTTATTTGACGTTGTTGTTGACGTTGTTGTTGTTGTTGTTTATTTGACGTTGTTGTTGTTGTTTATTTGACGTTGGTAATGTTGTTGTTTATTTGACGTTGTTAATGTTGTTGACATTGTTGTTGTTGTTTTTGTTGTTTATTTGACGTTGTTGTTGTTGTTGTTGTTAGTGTTGTTGTTGTTTATTTGACGTTGTTCTTGTTGTTGTCGTTTATTTGACGTTGTTGTTGTTGTTTATTTGACGTTGTTGTTGTGTATTTGACGTTGTTTTTGTTATTTGACGTTGTTGTTGTTGTTGTTGTTGTTTTTTACTTGAGGTTGTTGTTGTTATTGACGTTGTTGTTGTTGTTTAGTTGACCTTGTTATTGTTGTTGTTTATTTGACGTTGTTGTTAACGTTGTTGTTGTTGTTGTTGTTTTTGTTGTTTATTTCACGTTGTTGTTGTTATTTGACGTTGTTGTTGTTGTTGTTGTATTTGTTGTTGTTGTTGTTGTTGTTTATTTGACGTTGTATTTGTTGTTGTTGTTGTTGTTGTTTATTTGACATTGTTGTTGTTGTTGTTGACGTTGTTGACGTTGTTGTTTATTTGACGTTGTTGTTGTTGTTGTTGTTTATTTGACGTTGTTGTTGTTTTTTATTTGATGTTGTTGTTGTTGACATTGTTGTTGTTGTTTATTTGACGTTGTTGTTGTTGTTGTTTATTTGACGTAGTTGTTGTTATTGACGTTGTTGTTGTTGTTTATTTGATGTTTTTGTTGTTGTTGATGTTATTGTTGTTGTTGTTTTTTATTTGACGTTGTTGTCGTTGTTGTTGTTTATTTGATGTTGTTGTTGTTGTTGTTTATTTGACGTTGTTGTTGTTTATTTGATGTTGTTGTTGTTGTTGTTGTTTATTTGACGTTGTTGTTGTTGTTGTTATTTATTTGACGTTGTTGTTGTTGTTATTGTTTATTTGACATTGTTGTTGTTGTTGTTGCTTATTTGACGTTGTTGTTATTGTTGCTATTTATTTGACATTGTTGTTGTTGTTTATTTGACATTGTTGTGTTTATTTGACGTTGTTGTTGTTTATTTGACGTTGTTGTTGTATTTGTTGTTGTTGTTATTGTTGTTGCTTATTTGACGTTGTTGTTATTGTTGTTGTTTATTTGACGTTGTTGTTGTTGATGTTATTCATTTGACGTTGTTGTTGTTGTTGTTGTTGTTATTGTTGTTGTTGTTTATTTGACGTTGTTGTTGTTGTTGTTGTTGTTTATTTGACGTTGTTGTTGTTATTTATTTGACGTTGTTGTTATTTATTTAACGTTGTTGTTATTTATTTGACATTGTTGTTGTTGACGTTATTGTTGTTATTTATTTGACGTTGTTGTTGTTGTTGTTTATTTGACGTTGTTAATGTTGTTGACATTGTTGTTGTTGTTTTTGTTGTTTATTTGGCGTTGTTGTTGTTGTTTATTTGACGTTGTTGTTGTTTATTTGACTTTGTTGTTCTTGTTGTTATTTATTTGACGTTGTTGTTGTTGTTTATTTGACGTTGTTGTCGTTGTTGTTTATTTGACTTTGTTGTTTTTGTTGTTATTTATTTGACGTTGTTCTTGTTGTTGTTTATTAGACGTTGTTGTTGTTGTTGTTTATTTGACGTTGTTATTGTTGTTTATTCGACGTTGTTTTTGTTATTTGACGTTGTTGTTGTTGTTGTTGTTGCTTATTTGACATTGTTGTTGTTGTTGTTTATTTGATGTTGTTGTTGCCGTTGTTTATATGACGTTGTTCTTGTCGTTGTTGTTGTTTATTTGACGTTGTCGTTGTTGTTGTTGTTTATTTGACGTTGTTGTTGTTGTTGACGTTGTTGTTGTTGTTTATTTGACGTTGTTGTTGTTGTTGTTTTTTTGACGTTGTTGTTGTTGTTTTTGTTGTTTATTTCACGTTGTTGTTATTTGACGTTGTTGTTGTTGTTGTATTTGTTGTTGTTGTTGTTGTTGTTGTTGTTGTTTATTTGACGTTGTATTTGTTGTTGTTGTTGTTGTTTATTTGACGTTGTTGTTGTTGTTTATTTGACGTTGTTAATGTTGTTGACATTGTTGTTGTTGTTTTTGTTATTTATTTGGCGTTGTTGTTGTTGTTGTTTTTATTGTTGTTATTGTTGGTGTTGTTGTTGTTTATTTGACGTTGTTGTTGTTGTTGTTTATTTGATGTTGTTGTTGTTGTTGTTTTTTTTACGTTGTTGTTGTTGTTGTTTATTTGACGTTGTTGTTGTTGTTGTTTTTTATTTGACGTTGTTGTTGTTCTTGTTTATTTGACGTTGTTGTTGTTCTTGTTGTTTATTTGATGTTGTTTTAGTTGTTGTTGTTTATTTGACGTTGTTGTTGTTGACATTGTTGTTGTTGTTTATTTGACGTTGTTGTTGTATTTTATTTGACGTAGTTGTTGTTATTGACGTTGTTGTTGTTGTTGTTTATTTAACGTTTTTGTTGTTGTTGATGTTATTGTTGTTGTTGTTTTTTATTTAACGTTGTTGTTGTTGTTGTTGTTTATTTGACGTTGTTGTTGTTGTTGTTGTTTATTTGACGTTGTTGTTGTTGTTGTTGTTTATTTGACGTTGTTGTTGTTATTTATTTGACGTTGTTGTTGTTGTTTATTTGACGTTGTTGTTGTTATTTGAAGTTGTTGTTGTTGTTTTATTTGTTGTTGTTGTTGTTTATTTGACGTTGTTGTTGTTGTTGTTGTTGTTTATTTGACGTTATTGTTGTTTATTTGACGTTTTTATTGTTGTTGTTGTTGTTTATTTGACGTTGTTGTTGTTGTTTATTTGACGTTGTTGTTGTTGTTGTTTATTTGACGTTGTTAATGTTGTTGTTTATTTGACGTTGTTAATGTTGTTGACATTTTTGTTATTGTTTTTTTTGTTTATTTGACGTTGTTGTTGTTGTTGTTGTTATTGTTGTTGTTATTGTTGGTGTTGTTGTTGTTTATTTGACGTTGTTGTTGTTGTTGTTTATTTGACATTGTTGTTGTTTATTTGACGTTGTTTTTGTTATTTGACGTTGTTGTTGTTGTTGTTGCTTATTTGACGTTGTTGTTGTTGTTGTTTATTTGATGTTGTTGTTGTTGTTGTTTATTTGACGTTGTTGTTGATGTTGTTGTTGTTAATTTGACGTTGTTGTTATTGTTGTTTATTTGACGTTGTTGTTATTGACGTTGTTGTTGTTGTTTAGTTGACGTTGTTATTGTTGTTGTTTATTTGATGTTGTTAATGTTGTTGACGTTGTTGTTGTTGTTTTTGTTGTTTATTTCACATTGTTGTTGTTATTTGACGTTGTTGTTGTTGTTTATTTGACGTTGTATTTGTTGTGGTTGTTGTTGTTGTTGTTTATTTGACGTTGTTGTTGTTGTTTATTTGACGTTATTGTTGTTATTTATTTGACGTTGTTATTGTTGTTGTTGTTGTTGTTATTTATTTGACATTGTTGTTGTTGATGACATTGTTGTTGTTGTTTATTTGACGTTGTTGTTGTTGTTGTTGTTGTTGTTTATTTGACGTTGTTAATGTTGTTGACATTGTTGTTGTTGTTTTTGTTGTTTATTTGACGTTGTTGTTGTTGTTGTTTTTGTTTTTGTTATTGTTGGTGTTCTTGTTGTTGTTTATTTGATGTTGTTGTTGTTGTTGTTTATTTGACGTTGTTGTTGTTATTTGAAGTTATTGTTGTATTTGTTGTAGTTGTTGTTGTTGTTTATTTGACGTTGTTGTTGTTGTTGTTGTTTATTTGACGTTATTGTTGTTGTTTATTTTACGTTGTTATTGTTGTTGTTGTTGTTTATTTGACGTTATTGCTGTTGAAGTTGTTGTTGTTGTTTATTTGACGTTGTTGTTGTTGTTGTTGTTGTTGTTTATTTGACGTTGTTAATGTTGTTGTTGTTTATTTGACGTTGTTAATGTTGTTGACATTGTTGTTGTTGTTATTGTTGTTTATTTGACGTTGTTGTTTTTGTAATTGTTTTTGTTGTTGTTATTATTGGTGTTGTTGTTGTTTATTTGACGTTGTTGTTGTTGTTGTTGTTGTTTATTTGACGTTGTTGTTGTTGTTGTTGTTGTTTATTTGACGTTGTTGTTGTTGTTGTTTATTTGACATTGTTGTTGTTGTTGTTGTTTATTTGACGTTGTTGTTGTTGTTGTTTATTTGACATTGTTGTTGTTGTTGTTGACGTTGTTGACGTTGTTGTTTATTTGACGTTGTTGTTGTTGTTGTTGTTCTTCTTTATTTGATGTTGTTTTAGTTGTTGTTGTTTATTTGACGTTGTTGTTGTTTTTTATTTGACGCTGTTGTTGTTGTTGTTGTTTATTTGATGTTGTTGTTGTTGTTTATTTGTCGTTGTTGTTGTTTATTTGATGTTGTTGTTGTTATTGTTGTTTATTTGACGTTGTTGTTGTTATTTATTTGACGTTGTTGTTGTTGTTGTTTATTTGACATTGTTGTTGTTGTTGCTTATTTGACGTTGTTGTTATTGTTGCTATTTATTTGACGTTGTTGTTGTTGTTGTTGTTTATTTGACATTGTTGTGTTTATTTGACGTTGTTGTTTATTTGATGTTGTTGTTGTTGTATTTGTTGTTGTTGTTATTGTTGTTGCTTATTTGACGTTGTTGTTATTGTTGTTGTTTATTTGACGTTGTTGTTGTTGATGTTATTCATTTGACGTTGTTGTTGTTGTTGTTTATTTGACGTTGTTGTTGTTGTTGTTTATTTGACGTTGTTGTTGTTGTTGTTTTTGTTGTTTATTTGACGTTGTTGTTGTTATTTATTTGACATTGTTGTTGTTTATTTGACGTTGTTGTTGTTGTTATTTATTTGACGTGGTTGTTGTTGTTGTTTATTTGACGTTGTTAATGTTGTTGACATTGTTGTTGTTGTTTTTGTTGTTTATTTGGTGTTGTTGTTGTTGTTATTGTTGGTGTTGTTGTTGTTGTTATTGTTTATTTGACGTTGTTGTTGTTTTTTTGACGTAGTTGTTATTGTTGATGTTGTTGTTGGTGTTTGTTTATTTGACGATTTTATTGTTATTGATGTTGTTGTTGTTGTTGTTTATTTGACATTGTTGTTGTTGTTTATTTGATGTTGTTGTTGTTGTGGTTTATTTGACGTTGTTGTTTTTGTTATTGTTATTGTTGTTGTTATTGTTTATTTGACGTTATTGTTGTTATTTAATTGACATTGTTGTTGTTGTTGTTTATTTGACGTTGTTGTTGTTGTTGTTTATTTGACGTTGTTGTTCTTGTTGTTATTTATTTGATGTTGTTGTTCTTGTTGTTGTTGTTTATTTGACGTTGTTGTTGTTGTTGTTGTTGTTGTTGTTGTTTTTGTTGTTTATTTGACGTTGTTGTTGTTGTTGTTATTTATTTGACATTGTTGTTATTTATTTGACGTTGTTGTTATTTATTTGACGTTGTTGTTGTTGACGTTGTTGTTGTTATTTATTTGACGTTGTTGTTGTTGTTGTTGTTGTTGTTTATTTGACGTTGTTAATGTTGTTGACATTGTTGTTGCTGTTTTTGTTGTTTATTTGACGTTGTTGTTGTTGTTGTTTTTGTTTTTGTTATTGTTGGTGTTGTTGTTTTTGTTTATTTGTTATTGTTGTTGTTGTTGTTTATTTGACGTTGTTGTTGTTGTTTATTTGACGTTGTTGTTGTTATTTGAAGTTGTTATTGTTGTATTTGTTGTAGTTGTTGTTGTTGTTTATTTGACGTTATTGTTGTTGTTGTTGTTTATTTGACGTTAATGTTGTTGACGTTGTTGTTGTTGTTTATTGTTGTTGTTGTATTTTTTGTTGTTGTTATTATTGGTGTTGTTGTTGTTTATTTGACGTTGTTGTTGTTGTTTATTTGACGTTGTTGTTGTTGTTGTTGTTGTTGTTTATTTGACGTTGTTGTTGTTGTTGTTGTTGTTTATTTGACATTGTTGTTGTTGTTGTTTATTTGACGTTGTTGTTGTTGTTGTTTACTTGACATTGTTGTTGTTGTTGTTGTTGACGTTGTTGTTTATTTAACGTTGTTGTTGTTGTTGTTTATTTGATGTTGTTTTAGTTGTTGTTGTTTATTTGACGTTGTTGTTGTTTTTTATTTGATGTTGTTGTTGTTGACATTGTTGTTGTTGTTTATTTGACGTTGTTGTTGTTGTTGTTTATTTGACGTAGTTATTGTTATTGACGATGTTGTTGTTGTTTATTAGATGTTTTTGTTGTTGTTGATGTTTTGTTGTTGTTGTTTTTTATTTGACGATGTTGTTGTTGTTTATTTGACGTTGTTGGATTTGTTGTTGTTTATTTGATGTTGTTGTTGTTGTTGTTTATTTGACGTTGTTGTTGTTGTTTATTTGATGTTGTTGTTGTTGTTGTTTATTTGACGTTGTTGTTGTTGTTATTTATTTGACGTTGTTGTTGTTGTTATTGTTTATTTGACATTATTGTTGTTGTTGTTGTTTATTTGACGTTGTTATTGTTATTTATTTAACGTTGTTTTTGTTATTTGACGTTGTTGTTGTTGTATTTGTTGTTGTTGTTGTTGCTTATTTGACGTTGTTGTTATTGTTGCTATTTATTTGACGTTGTTGTTGTTGTTGTTTATTTGACGTTGTTGTTGTTTATTTGACGTTGTTGTTGTTTATTTGACATTGTTGTTGTTGTTGTTGCTTATTTGACGTTGTTGTTATTGTTGTTGTTTATTTAACGATGTTGTTGTTGATGTTAGTCATTTGACGTTGTTGTTGTTATTGTTTATTTGACGTTGTTGTTGTTGTTGTTGTTGTTGTTGTTGTTGTTGTTTATTTGACGTTGTTGTTGTTATTTGAAGTTGTTGTTGTTGTTTTTTTTTATTTGACGTTGTTGTTGTTGTTGTTGTTTATTTGACGTTATTGTTGTTTATTTGACGTTGTTATTGTTGTTGTTGTTGTTGTTGTTGTTGTTGTTTATTTGACGTTGTTGGTGACGTTGTTGTTGTTGTTGTTTATTTGACGTTGTTGTTGTTGTTGTTTATTTGACGTTGTTAATGTTGTTGTTTATTTGACGTTGTTAATGTTGTTGACATTTTTGTTGTTGTTTTTGTTGTTTATTTGACGTTGTTGTTGTTGTTGTTTTTGTTGTTGTTATTGTTGGTGTTGTTGTTGTTTATTTGACGTTGTTGTTGTTGTTGTTTATTTGACGTTGTTGTTTATTTGACGTTGTTTTTGTTATTTGACGTTGTTGTTGTTGTTGCTTATTTGACGTTGTTGTTGTTGTTGTTGTTTATTTGATGTTGTTGTTGTTGTTGTTTATTTGACGTTGTTGTTGACGTTGTTGTTGTTAATTTGACGTTGTTGTTGTTTATTTGACGTTGTTGTTGTTATTGACGTTGTTGTTGTTGTTTAGTGGACATTGTTATTGTTGTTGTTTATTTGACGTTGTTAATGTTGTTGACGTTGTTGTTGTTGTTTTTGTTGTTTATTTCACGTTGTTGTTGTTATTTGACGTTGTTGTTGTTGTATTTGTTGTTGTTGTTGTTGTTGTTGTTTATTTGACGTTGTATTTGTTGTGGTTGTTGTTGTTGTTTATTTGACGTTGTTGTTGTTGTTTATTTGACGTTATTGTTGTTGTTTATTTGACGTTGTTATTGTTGTTGTTGTTGTTGTTATTTATTTGACATTGTTGTTGTTGATGACATTGTTGTTGTTGTTTATTTGACGTTGTTGTTGTTGTTGTTGTTGTTTATTTGACGTTGTTAATGTTGTTGACATTGTTGTTGTTATTTTTGTTGTTTATTTAACATTATTGTTGTTGTTGTTGTTGTTGTTTTTGTTATTGTTGGTGTTGTTGTTGTTGTTGTTTATTTGACGTTGTTGTTGTTGTTGTTTATTTGACGTTGTTGTTGTTGTTTATTTGACGTTGTTGTTGTTATTTGAAGTTGTTGTTGTATTTGTTGTAGTTGTTGTTGTTGTTTATTTGACGTTGTTGTTGTTGTTGTTTATTTGACGTTGTTGTTGTTGTTTATTTGACGTTGTTATTGTTGTTGTTGTTGTTTATTTGACGTTATTGCTGTTGAAGTTGTTGTTGTTGTTGTTTATTTGACGTTGTTGTTGTTGTTGTTGTTTATTTGACGTTGTTAATGTTGTTGACATTGTTGTTGTTGTTTTTGTAATTGTTTTTGTTGTTGTTATTATTGGTGTTGTTGTTGTTTATTTGACGTTGTTGTTGTTGTTTATTTGACGTTGTTGTTGTTGTTGTTTATTTGACGTTGTTGTTTATTTGACATTGTTGTTGTTGTTGTTTATTTGACGTTGTTGTTGTTGTTGTTTATTTGACATTGTTGTTGTTGTTGTTCACGTTGTTGACGTTGTTGTTTATTTGACGTTGTTGTTGTTGTTGTTGTTATTTATTTGACGTTGTTGTTGTTGTTATTGTTTATTTGACATTATTGTTGTTGTTGTTGTTTATTTGACGTTGTTATTGTTATTTATTTAACGTTGTTTTTGTTATTTGACGTTGTTGTTGTTGTATTTGTTGTTGTTGTTGTTGCTTATTTGACGTTGTTGTTATTGTTGCTATTTATTTGACGTTGTTGTTGTTGTTGTTTATTTGACGTTGTTGTTGTTTATTTGACGTTGTTGTTGTTTATTTGACATTGTTGTTGTTGTTGTTGCTTATTTGACGTTGTTGTTATTGTTGTTGTTTATTTAACGATGTTGTTGTTGATGTTAGTCATTTGACGTTGTTGTTGTTATTGTTTATTTGACGTTGTTGTTGTTGTTGTTGTTGTTGTTGTTGTTGTTGTTTATTTGACGTTGTTGTTGTTATTTGAAGTTGTTGTTGTTGTTTTTTTTTATTTGACGTTGTTGTTGTTGTTGTTGTTTATTTGACGTTATTGTTGTTTATTTGACGTTGTTATTGTTGTTGTTGTTGTTGTTGTTGTTGTTTATTTGACGTTGTTGGTGACGTTGTTGTTGTTGTTGTTTATTTGACGTTGTTGTTGTTGTTGTTTATTTGACGTTGTTAATGTTGTTGTTTATTTGACGTTGTTAATGTTGTTGACATTTTTGTTGTTGTTTTTGTTGTTTATTTGACGTTGTTGTTGTTGTTGTTTTTGTTGTTGTTATTGTTGGTGTTGTTGTTGTTTATTTGACGTTGTTGTTGTTGTTGTTTATTTGACGTTGTTGTTTATTTGACGTTGTTTTTGTTATTTGACGTTGTTGTTGTTGTTGCTTATTTGACGTTGTTGTTGTTGTTGTTGTTTATTTGATGTTGTTGTTGTTGTTGTTTATTTGACGTTGTTGTTGACGTTGTTGTTGTTAATTTGACGTTGTTGTTGTTGTTTATTTGACGTTGTTGTTGTTATTGACGTTGTTGTTGTTGTTTAGTGGACATTGTTATTGTTGTTGTTTATTTGACGTTGTTAATGTTGTTGACGTTGTTGTTGTTGTTTTTGTTGTTTATTTCACGTTGTTGTTGTTATTTGACGTTGTTGTTGTTGTATTTGTTGTTGTTGTTGTTGTTGTTGTTTATTTGACGTTGTATTTGTTGTGGTTGTTGTTGTTGTTTATTTGACGTTGTTGTTGTTGTTTATTTGACGTTATTGTTGTTGTTTATTTGACGTTGTTATTGTTGTTGTTGTTGTTGTTATTTATTTGACATTGTTGTTGTTGATGACATTGTTGTTGTTGTTTATTTGACGTTGTTGTTGTTGTTGTTGTTGTTTATTTGACGTTGTTAATGTTGTTGACATTGTTGTTGTTATTTTTGTTGTTTATTTAACATTATTGTTGTTGTTGTTGTTGTTGTTTTTGTTATTGTTGGTGTTGTTGTTGTTGTTGTTTATTTGACGTTGTTGTTGTTGTTGTTTATTTGACGTTGTTGTTGTTGTTTATTTGACGTTGTTGTTGTTATTTGAAGTTGTTGTTGTATTTGTTGTAGTTGTTGTTGTTGTTTATTTGACGTTGTTGTTGTTGTTGTTTATTTGACGTTGTTGTTGTTGTTTATTTGACGTTGTTATTGTTGTTGTTGTTGTTTATTTGACGTTATTGCTGTTGAAGTTGTTGTTGTTGTTGTTTATTTGACGTTGTTGTTGTTGTTGTTGTTTATTTGACGTTGTTAATGTTGTTGACATTGTTGTTGTTGTTTTTGTAATTGTTTTTGTTGTTGTTATTATTGGTGTTGTTGTTGTTTATTTGACGTTGTTGTTGTTGTTTATTTGACGTTGTTGTTGTTGTTGTTTATTTGACGTTGTTGTTTATTTGACATTGTTGTTGTTGTTGTTTATTTGACGTTGTTGTTGTTGTTGTTGTTTATTTGACATTGTTGTTGTTGTTGTTCACGTTGTTGACGTTGTTGTTTATTTGACGTTGTTGTTGTTGTTGTTGTTTATTTGATGTTGTTTTAGTTGTTGTTGTTTATTTGACGTTTTTGTTGTTTTTTATTTGATGTTGTTGTTGTTGACATTGTTGTTGTTGTTTATTTGACGTTGTTGTTGTTGTTGTTTATTTGACGTAGTTGTTGTTATTGACGTTGTTGTTGTTGTTTATTTGATGTTTTTGTTGTTGTTGATGTTATTGTTGTTGTTGTTTTTTACTTGACGTTGTTGTTGTTGTTGTTGTTTATTTGATGTTGTTGTTGTTGTTGTTTATTTGACGTTGTTGTTGTTTATTTGTTGTTGTTGTTGTTGTTGTTGTTGTTTATTTGACGTTGTTGTTGTTGTTATTTATTTGACGTTGTTGTTGTTGTTATTTATTTGACGTTGTTGTTGTTGTTGTTATTGTTTATTTGACATTGTTGTTGTTGTTGTTGCTTATTTGACGTTGTTGTTATTGTTGCTATTTATTTGACGTTGTTGTTGTTGTTTATTTGACATTGTTTTGTTTATTTGACGTTGTTGTTGTTTATTTGACGTTGTTGTTGTTGTTGTATTTGTTGTTATTGTTATTGTTGTTGCTTATTTGACGTTGTTGTTATTGTTGTTGTTTATTGGACGTTGTTGTTGTTGATGTTATTCATTTGACGTTGTTGTTGTTGTTTATTTGACGTTGTTGTTGTTATTGTTGTTGTTTATTTGACGTTGTTGTTCTTGTTGTTGTTGTTGTTTATTTGATGTTGTTTTAGTTGTTGTTGTTTATTTGACGTTGTTGTTGTTTTTTATTTGATGTGGTTGTTGACATTGTTGTTGTTGTTTATTTGACGTTGTTGTTGTTGTTGTTTATTTGACGTAGTTGTTGTTATTGACGTTGTTGTTGTTGTTTATTTGATGTTTTTGTTGTTGTTGATGTTATTGTTGTTGTTGTTTTTTATTTGACGTTGTTGTTGTTGTTGTTGTTGTTTATTTGATGTTGTTGTTGTTTTTGTTTATTAGACGTTGTTGTTGTTTATTTGATGTTGTTGTTGTTATTGTTGTTTATTTGACGTTGTTGTTGTTATTTATTTGACGTTGTTGTTGTTGTTATTGTTTATTTGACATTGTTGTTGTTGTTGTTGCTTATTTGACGTTGTTGTTATTGTTGCTATTTATTTGACGTTGTTGTTGTTGTTGTTTATTTGACATTGTTGTGTTTATTTGACGTTGTTAATGTTGTTGACATTGTTGTTGTTGTTTTTGTTGTTTATTTGACGTTGTTGTTTTTGTTGTATTTTTTGTTGTTGTTATTATTGGTGTTGTTGTTTTTTATTTGATGTTGTTGTTGTTGTTTATTTGACGTTGTTGTTGTTGTTGTTTATTTAACGTTGTTGTTGTTGTTGTTGTTGTTTATTTGACATTGTTGTTGTTGTTGTTTATTTGACGTTGTTGTTGTTGTTGTTTATTTGACATTGTTGTTGTTGTTGACGTTGTTGTTTATTTGACGTTGTTGTTGTTGTTATTGTTGTTGTTTATTTGATGTTGTTTTAGTTGTTGTTGTTTATTTGACGTTGTTGTTGTTTTTTATTTGATGTTGTTGTTGTTGACATTGTTGTTGTTGTTTATTTGACGTTGTTGTTGTTGTTGTTTATTTGACGTAGTTATTGTTATTGACGTTGTTGTTGTTGTTTATTTGATGTTTTTGTTGTTGTTGATGTTTTGTTGTTGTTGTTTTTTATTTGACGATGTTGTTGTTGTTTATTTGACGTTGTTGGATTTGTTGTTGTTTATTTGATGTTGTTATTGTTGTTGTTTATTTGACGTTGTTGTTGTTGTTTATTTGTTGTTGTTGTTGTTGTTGTTGTTTATTTGACGTTGTTGTTGTTGTTATTTATTTGACGTTGTTGTTGTTGTTGTTATTGTTTATTTGACATTGTTGTTGTTGTTGTTTATTTGACGTTGTTGTTGTTGTTGTTTATTTGACGTTGTTAATGTTGTTGTTTATTTGACGTTGTTAATGTTGTTGACATTTTTGTTGTTGTTATTGTTGTTTATTTGACGTTGTTGTTGTTGTTTTTGTTGTTGTTATTGTTGGTGTTGTTGTTGTTTATTTTACGTTGTTGTTGTTGTTGTTTATTTGACGTTGTTGTTGTTGGTGTTTTATTTGACATTGTTGTGTTTATTTGACGTTGTTGTTGTTTATTTGACGTTGTTAATGTTGTTGACATTGTGGTTGTTGTTTTTGTTGTTTATTTGACGTTGTTGTTTTTGTTGTATTTTTTGTTGTTGTTATTATTGGTGTTGTTGTTTTTTATTTGATGTTGTTGTTGTTGTTTATTTGACGTTGTTGTTGTTGTTGTTTATTTAACGTTGTTGTTGTTGTTGTTGTTGTTGTTTATTTGACATTGTTGTTGTTGTTGTTGTTGTTGTTTATTTGACGTTGTTGTTGTTGTTGTTTATTTGTCATTGTTGTTGTTGTTGGCGTTGTTGTTTATTTGACGTTGTTGTTGTTGTTGTTGTTTATTTGATGTTGTTTTAGTTGTTGTTGTTTATTTGACGTTGTTGTTGTTTTTTATTTGATGTTGTTGTTGTTGACATTGTTGTTGTTGTTTATTTGACGTTGTTGTTGTTGTTGTTGTTTATTTGACGTAGTTATTGTTATTGACGTTGTTGTTGTTGTTTATTTGATGTTTTTGTTGTTGTTGATGTTTTGTTGTTGTTGTTTTTTATTTGACGATGTTGTTGTTGTTTATTTGACGTTGTTGGATTTGTTGTTGTTTATTTGATGTTGTTGTTGTTGTTGTTTATTTGACGTTGTTGTTGTTGTTTATTTGATGTTGTTGTTGTTGTTGTTTATTTGACGTTGTTGTTGTTGTTATTTATTTGACGTTGTTGTTGTTGTTGTTATTGTTTATTTGACATTGTTGTTGTTGTTGTTGTTTATTTGACGTTGTTGTTGTTGTTGTTTATTTGACGTTGTTAATGTTGTTGTTTATTTGACGTTGTTAATGTTGTTGACATTTTTGTTGTTGTTTTTGTTGTTTATTTGACGTTGTTGTTGTTGTTGTTGTTTTTGTTGTTGTTGTTGTTTATTTGACGTTGTTGTTGTTGTTGTTTATTTGACGTTGTTGTTGTTTATTTGACGTTGTTGTTGTTGTTGTTGTTTTTGTTGTTGTTATTGTTGGTGTTGTTGTTGTTTATTTGACGTTGTTGTTGTTGTTGTTTATTTGACGTTGTTGTTGTTTATTTGACGTTGTTTTTGTTATTTGACGTTGTTGTTGTTGTTGCTTATTTGACGTTGTTGTTGTTGTTGTTGCTTATTTGATGTTGTTGTTGTTGTTTATTTGACGTTGTTGTTGTTGTTGTTTATTTGACGTTGTTAATGTTGTTGTTTATTTGACGTTGTTAATGTTGTTGACATTTTTGTTGTTGTTTTTGTTGTTTATTTGACGTTGTTGTTGTTGTTGTTGTTTTTGTTGTTGTTATTGTTGTTGTTGTTGTTGTTTATTTGACGTTGTTGTTGTTGTTGTTTATTTGACGTTGTTGTTGTTTATTTGACGTTGTTTTTGTTATTTGACGTTGTTGTTGTTGTTGCTTATTTGACGTTGTTGTTGTTGTTGTTTATTTGATGTTGTTGTTGTTGTTGTTTATTTGACGTTGTTGTTGACGTTGTTGTTGTTAATTTGACGTTGTTGTTGTTGTTTATTTGACGTTGTTGTTGTTATTGACGTTGTTGTTGTTGTTTAGTTGACGTTGTTATTGTTGTTGTTTATTTGACGTTGTTAATGTTGTTGACGTTGTTGTTGTTGTTTTTGTTGTTTATTTCACGTTGTTGTTGTTATTTGACGTTGTTGTTGTTGTATTTGTTGTTGTTGTTGTTGTTTATTTGACGTTGTATTTGTTGTGGTTGTTGTTTATTTGACGTTGTTGTTGTTGTTTATTTGACGTTATTGTTGTTGTTTATTTGACGTTGTTATTGTTGTTGTTGTTGTTGTTATTTATTTGACATTGTTGTTGTTGATGACATTGTTGTTGTTGTTTATTTGACGTTGTTGTTGTTGTTGTTGTTTATTTGACGTTGTTAATGTTGTTGACATTGTTGTTGTTATTTTTGTTGTTTATTTAACATTATTGTTCTTGTTGTTGTTGTTTTTGTTATTGTTGGTGTTGTTGTTGTTGTTTATTTGACGTTGTTGTTGTTGTTGTTTATTTGACGTTGTTGTTGTTGTTTTTTATTTGACGTTGTTAATGTTGTTGTTTATTTGACGTTGTTAATGTTGTTGACATTTTTGTTGTTGTTTTTGTTGTTTATTTGACGTTGTTGTTGTTGTTGTTTTTGTTGTTGTTATTGTCGGTGTTGTTGTTGTTTATTTGACGTTGTTGTTGTTGTTGTTTATTTGACGTTGTTGTTGTTTATTTGACGTTGTTTTTGTTATTTGACGTTGTTGTTGTTGTTGCTTATTTGACGTTGTTGTTGTTGTTGTTGTTTATTTGATGTTGTTGTTGTTGTTGTTTATTTGACGTTGTTGTTGTTGTTGTTGTTTATTTGACGTTGTTAATGTTGTTGTTTATTTGACGTTGTTAATGTTGTTGACATTTTTGTTGTTGTTTTTGTTGTTTATTTGACGTTGTTGTTGTTGTTGTTGTTTTTGTTGTTGTTATTGTTGGTGTTGTTGTTGTTTATTTGACGTTGTTGTTGTTGTTGTTTATTTGACGTTGTTGTTGTTTATTTGACGTTGTTTTTGTTATTTGACGTTGTTGTTGTTGTTGCTTATTTGACGTTGTTGTTGTTGTTGTTATTGTTTATTTGATGTTGTTGTTGTTGTTTATTTGACGTTGTTGTTGACGTTGTTGTTGTTAATTTGACGTTGTTGTTGTTGTTTATTTGACGTTGTTGTTGTTATTGACGTTGTTGTTGTTGTTTAGTGGACGTTGTTATTGTTGTTGTTTATGTGACGTTGTTAATGTTGTTGACGTTGTTGTTGTTGTTTTTGTTGTTTATTTCACGTTGTTGTTGTTATTTGACGTTGTTGTTGTTGTATTTGTTGTTGTTGTTGTTGTTTATTTGACGTTGTATTTGTTGTGGTTGTTGTTGTTGTTTATTTGACGTTGTTGTTGTTGTTTATTTGACGTTATTGTTGTTGTTTTTTTGACGTTGTTATTGTTGTTGTTGTTGTTGTTATTTATTTGACATTGTTGTTGTTGATGACATTGTTGTTGTTGTTTATTTGACGTTGTTGTTGTTGTTGTTGTTTATTTGACGTTGTTAATGTTGTTGACATTGTTGTTGTTATTTTTGTTGTTTATTTAACATTATTGTTGTTGTTGTTGTTGTTTTTGTTATTGTTCGTGTTGTTGTTGTTGTTGTTTATTTGACGTTGTTGTTGTTGTTTATTTGACGTTGTTGTTGTTGTTTATTTGACGTTGTTGTTGTTATTTGAAGTTGTTGTTATATTTGTTGTAGTTGTTGTTGTTGTTTATTTGACGTTGTTGTTGTTGTTGTTTATTTGACGTTGTTGTTGTTGTTTATTTGACGTTGTTATTGTTGTTGTTGTTGTTTATTTGACGTTATTGCTGTTGAAGTTGTTGTTGTTGTTGTTTATTTGACGTTGTTGTTGTTGTTGTTGTTTATTTGACATTGTTAATGTTGTTGACATTGTTGTTGTTGTTTTTGTAATTGTTTTTGTTGTTGTTATTATTGGTGTTGTTGTTGTTTATTTGACGTTGTTGTTGTTGTTTATTTGACATTGTTGTTGTTGTTGTTTATTTGACGTTGTTGTTGTTGTTGTTTATTTGACATTGTTGTTGTTGTTGTTTATTTGACGTTGTTGTTGTTGTTGTTGTTTATTTGACATTGTTGTTGTTGTTGTTCACGTTGTTGACGTTGTTGTTTATTTGACGTTGTTGTTGTTGTTGTTGTTTATTTGATGTTGTTTTAGTTGTTGTTGTTTATTTGACGTTTTTGTTGTTTTTTATTTGATGTTGTTGTTGTTGACATTGTTGTTGTTGTTTATTTGACGTTGTTGTTGTTGTTGTTTATTTGACGTAGTTGTTGTTATTGACGTTGTTGTTGTTTTTTATTTGATGTTTTTGTTGTTGTTGATGTTATTGTTGTTGTTGTTTTTTACTTGACGTTGTTGTTGTTGTTGTTGTTGTTTATTTGATGTTGTTGTTGTTGTTGTTTTTTGACGTTGTTGTTGTTTATTTGTTGTTGTTGTTGTTGTTGTTGTTTATTTGACGATGTTGTTGTTGTTATTTATTTGACGTTGTTGTTGTTGTTGTTATTGTTTATTTGACATTGTTGTTGTTGTTGTTGCTTATTTGACGTTGTTGTTATTGTTGCTATTTATTTGACGTTGTTGTTGTTGTTGTTTATTTGACATTGTTGTGTTTATTTGACGTTGTTGTTGTTTATTTGACGTTGTTGTTGTTGTTGTATTTGTTGTTGTTGTTATTGTTGTTGTTTATTTGACGTTGTTGTTATTGTTGTTGTTTATTTGACGTTGTTGTTGTTGATGTTATTCATTTGACGTTGTTGTTGTTGTTGTTTATTTGACGTTGTTGTTGTTGTTGTTGTTGTTGTTTATTTGACGTTGTTGTTCTTGTTGTTGTTGTTGTTGTTTATTTGATGTTGTTTTAGTTGTTGTTGTTTATTTGACGTTGTTGTTGTTTTTTATTTGATGTTGTCGTTGACATTGTTGTTGTTGTTTATTTGACGTTGTTGTTGTTGTTGTTTATTTGACGTAGTTGTTGTTATTGACGTTGTTGTTGTTGTTTATTTGATGTTTTTGTTGTTGTTGATGTTCTTGTTGTTGTTGTTTTTTATTTGACGTTGTTGTTGTTGTTGTTGTTGTTGTTTATTTGATGTTGTTGTTGTTGTTTATTTGACGTTGTTGTTGTTTATTTGATGTTGTTGTTGTTATTGTTGTTTATTTGACGTTGTTGTTGTTATTTATTTGACGTTGTTGTTGTTGTTATTGTTTATTTGACATTGTTGTTGTTGTTGTTGCTTATTTGACGTTGTTGTTATTGTTGCTATTTATTTGACGTTGTTGTTGTTGTTGTTTATTTGATATTGTTGTGTTTATTTGACGTTGTTGTTGTTTATTTGACGTTGTTAATGTTGTTGACATTGTTGTTGTTGTTTTTGTTGTTTATTTGACGTTGTTGTTTTTGTTGTATTTTTTGTTGTTGTTATTATTGGTGTTGTTGTTTTTTATTTGATGTTGTTGTTGTTGTTTATTTGACGTTGTTGTTGTTGTTGTTTATTTAACGTTGTTGTTGTTGTTGTTGTTTATTTGACATTGTTGTTGTTGTTGTTGTTGTTGTTGTTTATTTGACGTTGTTGTTGTTGTTGTTTATTTGACATTGTTGTTGTTGTTGACGTTGTTGTTTATTTGACGTTGTTGTTGTTGTTGTTGTTTATTTGATGTTGTTTTAGTTGTTGTTGTTTATTTGACGTTGTTGTTGTTTTTTATTTGATGTTGTTGTTGTTGACATTGTTGTTGTTGTTTATTTGACGGTGTTGTTGTTGTTGTTGTTGTTTATTTGACGTAGTTATTGTTATTGACGTTGTTGTTGTTGTTTATTTGATGTTTTGTTGTTGTTGATGTTTTGTTGTTGTTGTTTTTTATTTGACGATGTTGTTGTTGTTTATTTGACGTTGTTGGATTTGTTGTTGTTTATTTGATGTTGTTGTTGTTGTTGTTTATTTGACGTTGTTGTTGTTGTTTATTTGATGTTGTTGTTGTTGTTGTTGTTTATTTGACGTTGTTGTTGTTGTTATTTATTTGACGTTGTTGTTGTTGTTGTTGTTATTGTTTATTTGACATTGTTGTTGTTGTTGTTGTTGTTTATTTGACGTTGTAGTTGTTGTTGTTTATTTGACGTTGTTAATGTTGTTGTTTATTTGACGTTGTTAATGTTGTTGACATTTTTGTTGTTGTTTTTGTTGTTTATTTGACGTTGTTGTTGTTGTTGTTGTTGTTTTTGTTGTTGTTATTGTTGGTGGTGTTGTTGTTTATTTGACGTTGTTGTTGTTGTTGTTTATTTGACGTTGTTGTTGTTTATTTGACGTTGTTTTTGTTATTTGACGTTGTTGTTGTTGTTGCTTATTTGACGTTGTTGTTGTTGTTGTTGTTTATTTGATGTTGTTGTTGTTGTTGTTTATTTGATGTTGTTGTTGTTGTTGTTTATTTGACGTTGTTAATGTTGTTGTTTATTTGACGTTGTTAATGTTGTTGACATTTTTGTTGTTGTTTTTGTTGTTTATTTGACGTTGTTGTTGTTGTTGTTGTTTTTGTTGTTGTTATTGTTGGTGTTGTTGTTGTTTATTTGACGTTGTTGTTGTTGTTGTTTATTTGACGTTGTTGTTGTTTATTTGACGTTGTTTTTGTTATTTGACGTTGTTGTTGTTGTTGCTTATTTGACGTTGTTGTTGTTGTTGTTGTTTATTTGATGTTGTTGTTGTTGTTGTTTATTTGACGTTGTTGTTGACGTTGTTGTTGTTAATTTGACGTTGTTGTTGTTGTTTATTTGACGTTGTTGTTGTTATTGACGTTGTTGTTGTTGTTTAGTTGACGTTGTTATTGTTGTTGTTTATTTGACGTTGTTAATGTTGTTGACGTTGTTGTTGTTGTTTTTGTTGTTTATTTCACGTTGTTGTTGTTATTTGACGTTGTTGTTGTTGTATTTGTTGTTGTTGTTGTTGTTTATTTGACGTTGTATTTGTTGTGGTTGTTGTTGTTGTTTATTTGACGTTGTTGTTGTTGTTTATTTGACGTTATTGTTGTTGTTTATTTGACGTTGTTATTGTTGTTGTTGTTGTTGTTATTTATTTGACATTGTTGTTGTTGATGACATTGTTGTTGTTGTTTATTTGACGTTGTTAATGTTGTTGACATTTTTGTTGTTGTTTTTGTTGTTTATTTGACGTTGTTGTTGTTGTTGTTGTTTTTGTTGTTGTTATTGTTGGTGTTGTTGTTGTTTATTTGACGTTGTTGTTGTTGTTTATTTGACGTTGTTGTTGTTTATTTGACGTTGTTTTTGTTATTTGACGTTGTTGTTGTTGTTGCTTATTTGACGTTGTTGTTGTTGTTGTTGTTTATTTGATGTTGTTGTTGTTGTTGTTTATTTGACGTTGTTGTTGACGTTGTTGTTGTTAATTTGACGTTGTTGTTGTTGTTTATTTGACGTTGTTGTTGTTATTGACGTTGTTGTTGTTGTTTAGTTGACGTTGTTATTGTTGTTGTTTATTTGACGTTGTTGTTGTTGTTTTTGTTGTTTATTTCACGTTGTTGTTGTTATTTGACGTTGTTGTTGTTGTTGTTGTTGTTGTTTATTTGACGTTGTATTTGTTGTGGTTGTTGTTTATTTGACGTTGTTGTTGTTGTTTATTTGACGTTATTGTTGTTGTTTATTTGACGTTGTTATTGTTGTTGTTGTTGTTGTTGTTTATTTGACATTGTTGTTGTTGTTGTTGTTTATTTGACATTGTTGTTGTTGTTGTTGTTTATTTGACGTTGTTAATGTTGTTGACATTGTTGTTGTTATTTTTGTTGTTTATTTAACATTATTGTTCTTGTTGTTATTGTTTTTGTTATTGTTGGTGTTGTTGTTGTTGTTGTTTATTTGACGTTGTTGTTGTTGTTGTTTATTTGACGTTGTTGTTGTTGTTTTTTATTTGACGTTGTTAATGTTGTTGTTTATTTGACGTTGTTAATGTTGTTGGCATTTTTGTTGTTGTTTTTGTTGTTTATTTGACGTTGTTGTTGTTGTTGTTTTTGTTGTTGTTATTGTTGGTGTTGTTGTTGTTTATTTGACGTTGTTGTTGTTGTTGTTTATTTGACGTTGTTGTTGTTTATTTGACGTTGTTTTTGTTATTTGACGTTGTTGTTGTTGTTGCTTATTTGACGTTGTTGTTGTTGTTGTTGTTTATTTGATGTTGTTGTTGTTGTTTATTTGACGCTGTTGTTGTTGTTGTTTATTTGACGTTGTTAATGTTGTTGTTTATTTGACGTTGTTAATGTTGTTGACATTTTTGTTGTTGTTTTTGTTGTTTATTTGACGTTGTTGTTGTTGTTGTTTTTGTTGTTGTTATTGTTGGTGTTGTTGTTGTTTATTTAACGTTGTTGTTGTTGTTGTTTATTTGACGTTGTTGTTGTTTATTTGACGTTGTTTTTGTTATTTGACGTTGTTGTTGTTGTTGCTTATTTGACGTTGTTGTTGTTGTTGTTGTTTATTTGATGTTGTTGTTGTTGTTGTTTATTTGACGTTGTTGTTGACGTTGTTGTTGTTAATTTGACGTTGTTGTTGTTGTTTATTTGACGTTGTTGTTGTTATTGACGTTGTTGTTGTTGTTTAGTTGACGTTGTTATTGTTGTTGTTTATTTGACGTTGTTAATGTTGTTGACGTTGTTGTTGTTGTTTTTGTTGTTTATTTCACGTTGTTGTTGTTATTTGACGTTGTTGTTGTTGTATTTGTTGTTGTTGTTGTTGTTTATTTGACGTTGTATTTGTTGTGGTTGTTGTTGTTGTTTATTTGACGTTGTTGTTGTTGTTTATTTGACGTTATTGTTGTTGTTTATTTGACGTTGTTATTGTTGTTGTTGTTGTTGTTATTTATTTGACATTGTTGTTGTTGATGACATTGTTGTTGTTGTTTATTTGACGTTGTTGTTGTTGTTGTTTATTTGACGTTGTTAATGTTGTTGACATTGTTGTTGTTATTTTCGTTGTTTATTTAACATTATTGTTGTTGTTGTTGTTGTTTTTGTTATTGTTGGTGTTGTTGTTGTTGTTGTTTATTTGACGTTGTTGTTGTTGTTTATTTGACGTTGTTGTTGTTGTTGTTGTTTATTTGACATTGTTAATGTTGTTGTTTATTTGACGTTGTTAATGTTGTTGACATTTTTGTTGTTGTTTTTGTTGTTTATTTGACGTTGTTGTTGTTGTTGTTGTTTTTGTTGTTGTTATTGTTGGTGTTGTTGTTGTTTATTTGACGTTGTTGTTGTTGTTATTTATTTGACGTTGTTGTTGTTTATTTGACGTTGTTTTTGTTATTTGACGTTGTTGTTGTTGTTGCTTATTTGACGTTGTTGTTGTTGTTGTTGTTTATTTGATGTTGTTGTTGTTGTTTATTTGACGTTGTTGTTGACGTTGTTGTTGTTAATTTGACGTTGTTGTTGTTGTTGTTTATTTGACGTTGTTGTTGTTATTGACGTTGTTGTTGTTGTTTAGTTGACGTTGTTATTGTTGTTGTTTATTTGACGTTGTTAATGTTGTTGACGTTGTTGTTGTTGACGTTGTTGTTGTTGTTTTTGTTGTTTATTTCACGTTGTTGTTGTTATTTGACGTTTTTGTTGTTGTATTTGTTGTTGTTGTTGTTGTTGTTGTTTATTTGACGTTGTATTTGTTGTGGTTGTTGTTGTTGTTTATTTGACGTTGTTGTTGTTGTTTATTTGACGTTATTGTTGTTGTTATATATTTGACATTGTTGTTGTTGATGACATTGTTGTTGTTGTTTATTTGACGTTGTTGTTGTTGTTGTTGTTTATTTGACGTTGTTAATGTTGTTGACATTGTTGTTGTTATTTTTGTTGTTTATTTGACATTATTGTTGTTGTTGTTGTTGTTTTTGTTATTGTTGGTGTTGTTGTTGTTGTTGTTTATTTGACGTTGTTGTTGTTGTTGTTTATTTGACGTTGTTGTTGTTGTTTATTTGACGTTGTTGTTGTTATTTGAAGTTGTTGTTGTATTTGTTTTAGTTGTTGTTGTTGTTTATTTGACGTTGTTGTTGTTGTTGTTGTTGTTTATTTGACGTTATTGTTGTTGTTTATTTGACGTTGTTATTGTTGTTGTTGTTGTTTATTTGACGTTATTGCTGTTGAAGTTGTTGTTGTTGTTTATTTGACGTTGTTGTTGTTGTTGTTTATTTGACGTTGTTAATGTTGTTGACATTGTTGTTGTTGTTTTTGTAATTGTTTTTGTTGTTGTTATTATTGGTGTTGTTGTTGTTTATTTGACGTTGTTGTTGTTGTTGTTTATTTGACGTTGTTGTTGTTGTTGTTTATTTGACGTTGTTGTTGTTGTTGTTTATTTGACATTGTTGTTGTTGTTGTTTATTTGACGTTGTTGTTATTGTTGTTTATTTGACATTGTTGTTGTTGTTGTCCACGTTGTTGACGTTGTTTTTTATTTGACGTTGTTGTTGTTGTTGTTGTTTATTTGATGTTGTTTTAGTTGTTGTTGTTTATTTGACATTTTTGTTGTTTTTTATTTGATGTTGTTGTTGTTGACATTGTTGTTGTTGTTTATTTGATGTTGTTGTTGTTGTTTATTTGACGTAGTTGTTGTTATTGACGTTGTTGTTGTTGTTTATTTGATGTTTTTGTTGTTGTTGATGTTATTGTTGTTGTTGTTTTTTACTTGACGTTGTTGTTGTTGTTGTTGTTGTTGTTGTTGTTTATTTGATGTTGTTGTTGTTGTTGTTTATTTGACGTTGTTGTTGTTTATTTGTTGTTGTTGTTGTTGTTGTTTATTTGAAGTTGTTGTTGTTGTTATTTATTTGACGTTGTTGTTGTTGTTGTTATTGTTTATTTGACATTGTTGTTGTTGTTGTTGCTTATTTGACGTTGTTGTTATTGTTGCTATTTATTTGACGTTGTTGTTGTTGTTGTTTATTTGACATTGTTGTGTTTATTTGACGTTGTTGTTGTTTATTTGACGTTGTTGTTGTTGTTGTATTTGTTGTTGTTGTTATTGTTTTTGCTTATTTGACGTTGTTGTTATTGTTGTTGTTTATTTGACGTTGTTGTTGTTGATGTTATTCATTTGACGTTGTTGTTGTTGTTGTTTATTTGACGTTGTTGTTGTTGTTGTTGTTTATTTGACGTTGTTGTTCTTGTTGTTGTTGTTGTTTATTTGATGTTGTTTTAGTTGTTGTTGTTTATTTGACATTGTTGTTGTTTTTTATTTGATGTTGTTGTTGTTGACATTGTTGTTGTTGTTTATTTGACGTTGTTGTTGTTGTTGTTTTTATTTGACGTAGTTGTTGTTATTAACGTTGTTTTTGTTGTTTATTTGATGTTTTTGTTGTTGTTATTGTTGGTGTTGTTGTTGTTTATTTGACGTTGTTGTTGTTGTTATTTATTTGACGTTGTTGTTGTTTATTTGACGTTGTTTTTGTTATTTGACGTTGTTGTTGTTGTTGTTGCTTATTTGACGTTGTTGTTGTTGTTGTTGTTTATTTGATGTTGTTGTTGTTGTTTATTTGACGTTGTTGTTGACGTTGTTGTTGTTAATTTGACGTTGTTGTTGTTGTTGTTTATTTGACGTTGTTGTTGTTATTGACGTTGTTGTTGTTGTTTAGTTGACGTTGTTATTGTTGTTGTTTATTTGACGTTGTTAATGTTGTTGACGTTGTTGTTGTTGACGTTGTTGTTGTTGTTTTTGTTGTTTATTTCACGTTGTTGTTGTTATTTGACGTTGTTGTTGTTGTATTTGTTGTTGTTGTTGTTGTTGTTTATTTGACGTTGTATTTGTTGTAGTTGTTGTTGTTGTTTATTTGACGTTGTTGTTGTTGTTGTTTATTTGACGTTATTGTTGTTGTTTATTTGACGTTGTTATTGTTGTTGTTGTTGTTATATATTTGACATTGTTGTTGTTGATGACATTGTTGTTGTTGTTTATTTGACGTTGTTGTTGTTGTTGTTGTTATTTATTTGACGTTGTTAATGTTGTTGACATTGTTGTTGTTATTTTTGTTGTTTATTTGACATTATTGTTGTTGTTGTTGTTGTTTTTGTTATTGTTGGTGTTGTTGTTGTTGTTGTTTATTTGACGTTGTTGTTGTTGTTTATTTGACGTTGTTGTTGTTGTTTATTTGACGTTGTTGTTGTTATTTGAAGTTGTTGTTGTATTTGTTTTAGTTGTTGTTGTTGTTTATTTGACGTTGTTGTTGTTGTTGTTGTTGTTTATTTGACGTTATTGTTGTTGTTTATTTGACGTTGTTATTGTTGTTGTTGTTGTGTATTTGACGTTATTGCTGTTGAAGTTGTTGTTGTTGTTTATTTGACGTTGTTGTTGTTGTTTATTTGACGTTGTTAATGTTGTTGACATTGTTGTTGTTGTTTTTGTAATTGTTTTTGTTGTTGTTATTATTGGTGTTGTTGTTGTTTATTTGACGTTGTTGTTGTTGTTATTTATTTGACGTTGTTGTTGTTGTTGTTGTTTATTTGATGTTGTTGTTGTTGTTGTTTATTTGACGTTGTTGTTGACGTTGTTGTTGTTAATTTGACGTTGTTGTTGTTGTTTATTTGACGTTGTTGTTGTTATTGACGTTGTTGTTGTTGTTTAGTTGACGTTGTTATTGTTGTTGTTTATTTGACGTTGTTAATGTTGTTGACGTTGTTGTTGTTGTTTTTGTTGTTTATTTCACGTTGTTGTTGTTATTTGACGTTGTTGTTGTTGTATTTGTTGTTGTTGTTGTTGTTTATTTGACGTTGTATTTGTTGTGGTTGTTGTTGTTGTTTATTTGACGTTGTTGTTGTTGTTTATTTGACGTTATTGTTGTTGTTTATTTGACGTTGTTATTGTTGTTGTTGTTGTTGTTATTTATTTGACATTGTTGTTGTTGATGACATTGTTGTTGTTGTTTATTTGACGTTGTTGTTGTTGTTGTTTATTTGACGTTGTTAATGTTGTTGACATTGTTGTTGTTATTTTCGTTGTTTATTTAACATTATTGTTGTTGTTGTTGTTGTTTTTGTTATTGTTGGTGTTGTTGTTGTTGTTGTTTATTTGACGTTGTTGTTGTTGTTTATTTGACGTTGTTGTTGTTGTTGTTGTTTATTTGACATTGTTAATGTTGTTGTTTATTTGACGTTGTTAATGTTGTTGACATTTTTGTTGTTGTTTTTGTTGTTTATTTGACGTTGTTGTTGTTGTTGTTGTTTTTGTTGTTGTTATTGTTGGTGTTGTTGTTGTTTATTTGACGTTGTTGTTGTTGTTATTTATTTGACGTTGTTGTTGTTTATTTGACGTTGTTTTTGTTATTTGACGTTGTTGTTGTTGTTGCTTATTTGACGTTGTTGTTGTTGTTGTTGTTTATTTGATGTTGTTGTTGTTGTTTATTTGACGTTGTTGTTGACGTTGTTGTTGTTAATTTGACGTTGTTGTTGTTGTTGTTTATTTGACGTTGTTGTTGTTATTGACGTTGTTGTTGTTGTTTAGTTGACGTTGTTATTGTTGTTGTTTATTTGACGTTGTTAATGTTGTTGACGTTGTTGTTGTTGACGTTGTTGTTGTTGTTTTTGTTGTTTATTTCACGTTGTTGTTGTTATTTGACGTTTTTGTTGTTGTATTTGTTGTTGTTGTTGTTGTTGTTTATTTGACGTTGTATTTGTTGTGGTTGTTGTTGTTGTTTATTTGACGTTGTTGTTGTTGTTTATTTGACGTTATTGTTGTTGTTATATATTTGACATTGTTGTTGTTGATGACATTGTTGTTGTTGTTTATTTGACGTTGTTGTTGTTGTTGTTGTTGTTTATTTGACGTTGTTAATGTTGTTGACATTGTTGTTGTTATTTTTGTTGTTTATTTGACATTATTGTTGTTGTTGTTGTTGTTTTTGTTATTGTTGGTGTTGTTGTTGTTGTTGTTTATTTGACGTTGTTGTTGTTGTTGTTTATTTGACGTTGTTGTTGTTATTTGAAGTTGTTGTTGTATTTGTTTTAGTTGTTGTTGTTGTTTATTTGACGTTGTTGTTGTTGTTGTTGTTGTTTATTTGACGTTATTGTTGTTGTTTATTTGACGTTGTTATTGTTGTTGTTGTTGTTTATTTGACGTTATTGCTGTTGAAGTTGTTGTTGTTGTTTATTTGACGTTGTTGTTGTTGTTGTTTATTTGACGTTGTTAATGTTGTTGACATTGTTGTTGTTGTTTTTGTAATTGTTTTTGTTGTTGTTATTATTGGTGTTGTTGTTGTTTATTTGACGTTGTTGTTGTTGTTGTTTATTTGACGTTGTTGTTGTTGTTGTTTATTTGACGTTGTTGTTGTTGTTGTTTATTTGACATTGTTGTTGTTGTTGTTTATTTGACGTTGTTGTTATTGTTGTTTATTTGACATTGTTGTTGTTGTTGTCCACGTTGTTGACGTTGTTTTTTATTTGACGTTGTTGTTGTTGTTGTTGTTTATTTGATGTTGTTTTAGTTGTTGTTGTTTATTTGACATTTTTGTTGTTTTTTATTTGATGTTGTTGTTGTTGACATTGTTGTTGTTGTTTATTTGATGTTGTTGTTGTTGTTGTTTATTTGACGTAGTTGTTGTTATTGACGTTGTTGTTGTTGTTTATTTGATGTTTTTGTTGTTGTTGATGTTATTGTTGTTGTTGTTTTTTACTTGACGTTGTTGTTGTTGTTGTTGTTGTTGTTTATTTGATGTTGTTGTTGTTGTTGTTTATTTGACGTTGTTGTTGTTTATTTGTTGTTGTTGTTGTTGTTGTTGTTTATTTGAAGTTGTTGTTGTTGTTATTTATTTGACGTTGTTGTTGTTGTTGTTATTGTTTATTTGACATTGTTGTTGTTGTTGTTGCTTATTTGACGTTGTTGTTATTGTTGCTATTTATTTGACGTTGTTGTTGTTGTTGTTTATTTGACATTGTTGTGTTTATTTGACGTTGTTGTTGTTTATTTGACGTTGTTGTTGTTGTTGTATTTGTTGTTGTTGTTATTGTTTTTGCTTATTTGACGTTGTTGTTATTGTTGTTGTTTATTTGACGTTGTTGTTGTTGATGTTATTCATTTGACGTTGTTGTTGTTGTTGTTTATTTGACGTTGTTGTTGTTGTTGTTGTTTATTTGACGTTGTTGTTCTTGTTGTTGTTGTTGTTTATTTGATGTTGTTTTAGTTGTTGTTGTTTATTTGACATTGTTGTTGTTTTTTATTTGATGTTGTTGTTGTTGACATTGTTGTTGTTGTTTATTTGACGTTGTTGTTGTTGTTGTTTTTATTTGACGTAGTTGTTGTTATTAACGTTGTTTTTGTTGTTTATTTGATGTTTTTGTTGTTGTTATTGTTGGTGTTGTTGTTGTTTATTTGACGTTGTTGTTGTTGTTATTTATTTGACGTTGTTGTTGTTTATTTGACGTTGTTTTTGTTATTTGACGTTGTTGTTGTTGTTGCTTATTTGACGTTGTTGTTGTTGTTGTTGTTTATTTGATGTTGTTGTTGTTGTTTATTTGACGTTGTTGTTGACGTTGTTGTTGTTAATTTGACGTTGTTGTTGTTGTTGTTTATTTGACGTTGTTGTTGTTATTGACGTTGTTGTTGTTGTTTAGTTGACGTTGTTATTGTTGTTGTTTATTTGACGTTGTTAATGTTGTTGACGTTGTTGTTGTTGACGTTGTTGTTGTTGTTTTTGTTGTTTATTTCACGTTGTTGTTGTTATTTGACGTTGTTGTTGTTGTATTTGTTGTTGTTGTTGTTGTTGTTTATTTGACGTTGTATTTGTTGTAGTTGTTGTTGTTGTTTATTTGACGTTGTTGTTGTTTATTTGACGTTATTGTTGTTGTTTATTTGACGTTGTTATTGTTGTTGTTGTTGTTATATATTTGACATTGTTGTTGTTGATGACATTGTTGTTGTTGTTTATTTGACGTTGTTGTTGTTGTTGTTGTTATTTATTTGACGTTGTTAATGTTGTTGACATTGTTGTTGTTATTTTTGTTGTTTATTTGACATTATTGTTGTTGTTGTTGTTGTTTTTTTTATTGTTGGTGTTGTTGTTGTTGTTGTTTATTTGACGTTGTTGTTGTTGTTTATTTGACGTTGTTGTTGTTGTTTATTTGACGTTGTTGTTGTTATTTGAAGTTGTTGTTGTATTTGTTTTAGTTGTTGTTGTTGTTTATTTGACGTTGTTGTTGTTGTTGTTGTTGTTGTTTATTTGACGTTATTGTTGTTGTTTATTTGACGTTGTTATTGTTGTTGTTGTTGTGTATTTGACGTTATTGCTGTTGAAGTTGTTGTTGTTGTTTATTTGACGTTGTTGTTGTTGTTGTTTATTTGACGTTGTTAATGTTGTTGACATTGTTGTTGTTGTTTTTGTAATTGTTTTTGTTGTTGTTATTATTGGTGTTGTTGTTGTTTATTTGACGTTGTTGTTGTTGTTGTTTATTTGACGTTGTTGTTGTTGTTGTTTATTTGACGTTGTTGTTGTTGTTGTTTATTTGACATTGTTGTTGTTGTTGTTTATTTGACGTTGTTGTTATTGTTGTTTATTTGACGTAGTTGTTGTTATTGACGTTGTTGTTGTTGTTTATTTGATGTTTTTGTTGTTGTTGATGTTATTGTTGTTGTTGTTTTTTACTTGACGTTGTTGTTGTTGTTGTTGTTGTTGTTTATTTGATGTTGTTGTTGTTGTTGTTTATTTGACGTTGTTGTTGTTTATTTGTTGTTGTTGTTGTTGTTGTTGTTTATTTGAAGTTGTTGTTGTTGTTATTTATTTGACGTTGTTGTTGTTGTTGTTATTGTTTATTTGACATTGTTGTTGTTGTTGTTGCTTATTTGACGTTGTTGTTATTGTTGCTATTTATTTGACGTTGTTGTTGTTGTTGTTGTTTATTTGACATTGTTGTGTTTATTTGACGTTGTTGTTGTTTATTTGACGTTGTTGTTGTTGTTGTATTTGTTGTTGTTGTTATTGTTTTTGCTTATTTGACGTTGTTGTTATTGTTGTTGTTTATTTGACGTTGTTGTTGTTGATGTTATTCATTTGACGTTGTTGTTGTTGTTGTTTATTTGACGTTGTTGTTGTTGTTGTTGTTTATTTGACGTTGTTGTTCTTGTTGTTGTTGTTGTTTATTTGATGTTGTTTTAGTTGTTGTTGTTTATTTGACATTGTTGTTGTTTTTTATTTGATGTTGTTGTTGTTGACATTGTTGTTGTTGTTTATTTGACGTTGTTGTTGTTGTTGTTTTTATTTGACGTAGTTGTTGTTATTAACGTTGTTTTTGTTGTTTATTTGATGTTTTTGTTGTTGTTATTGTTGGTGTTGTTGTTGTTTATTTGACGTTGTTGTTGTTGTTATTTATTTGACGTTGTTGTTGTTTATTTGACGTTGTTTTTGTTATTTGACGTTGTTGTTGTTGTTGCTTATTTGACGTTGTTGTTGTTGTTGTTGTTTATTTGATGTTGTTGTTGTTGTTTATTTGACGTTGTTGTTGACGTTGTTGTTGTTAATTTGACGTTGTTGTTGTTGTTGTTTATTTGACGTTGTTGTTGTTATTGACGTTGTTGTTGTTGTTTAGTTGACGTTGTTATTGTTGTTGTTTATTTGACGTTGTTAATGTTGTTGACGTTGTTGTTGTTGACATTGTTGTTGTTGTTTTTGTTGTTTATTTCACGTTGTTGTTGTTATTTGACGTTGTTGTTGTTGTATTTGTTGTTGTTGTTGTTGTTGTTTATTTGACGTTGTATTTGTTGTAGTTGTTGTTGTTGTTGTTTATTTGACGTTGTTGTTGTTGTTGTTTATTTGACGTTATTGTTGTTGTTTATTTGACGTTGTTATTGTTGTTGTTGTTGTTATATATTTGACATTGTTGTTGTTGATGACATTGTTGTTGTTGTTTATTTGACGTTGTTGTTGTTGTTGTTGTTATTTATTTGACGTTGTTAATGTTGTTGACATTGTTGTTGTTATTTTTGTTGTTTATTTGACATTATTGTTGTTGTTGTTGTTGTTTTTGTTATTGTTGGTGTTGTTGTTGTTGTTGTTTATTTGACGTTGTTGTTGTTGTTTATTTGACGTTGTTGTTGTTGTTTATTTGACGTTGTTGTTGTTATTTGAAGTTGTTGTTGTATTTGTTTTAGTTGTTGTTGTTGTTTATTTGACGTTGTTGTTGTTGTTGTTTATTTGACGTTATTGTTGTTGTTTATTTGACGTTGTTATTGTTGTTGTTGTTGTGTATTTGACGTTATTGCTGTTGAAGTTGTTGTTGTTGTTTATTTGACGTTGTTGTTGTTGTTGTTTATTTGACGTTGTTAATGTTGTTGACATTGTTGTTGTTGTTTTTGTAATTGTTTTTGTTGTTGTTATTATTGGTGTTGTTGTTGTTTATTTGACGTTGTTGTTGTTGTTGTTTATTTGACGTTGTTGTTGTTGTTGTTTATTTGACGTTGTTGTTGTTGTTGTTTATTTGACATTGTTGTTGTTGTTGTTTATTTGACGTTGTTGTTATTGTTGTTTATTTGACATTGTTGTTGTTGTTGTTCATGTTGTTGACGTTGTTTTTTATTTGACGTTGTTGTTGTTGTTGTTGTTTATTTGATGTTGTTTTAGTTGTTGTTGTTTATTTGACGTTTTTGTTGTTTTTTATTTGATGTTGTTGTTGTTGACATTGTTGTTGTTGTTTATTTGATGTTGTTGTTGTTGTTGTTTATTTGACGTAGTTGTTGTTATTGACGTTGTTGTTGTTGTTTATTTGATGTTTTTGTTGTTGTTGATGTTATTGTTGTTGTTGTTTTTTACTTGACGTTGTTGTTGTTGTTGTTGTTGTTTATTTGATGTTGTTGACATTGTTGTTGTTGTTTATTTGATGTTGTTGTTGTTGTTATTTATTTGACGTAGTTGTTGTTATTGACGTTGTTGTTGTTGTTTATTTGATGTTTTTGTTGTTGTTGATGTTATTGTTGTTGTTGTTTTTTACTTGACGTTGTTGTTGTTGTTGTTGTTGTTGTTGTTTATTTGATGTTGTTGTTGTTGTTGTTTATTTGACGTTGTTGTTGTTTATTGTTGTTGTTGTTGTTGTTGTTGTTTATTTGAAGTTGTTGTTGTTGTTATTTATTTGACGTTGTTGTTGTTGTTGTTATTGTTTATTTGACATTGTTGTTGTTGTTGTTGCTTATTTGACGTTGTTGTTATTGTTGCTATTTATTTGACGTTGTTGTTGTTGTTGTTTATTTGACATTGTTGTGTTTATTTGACGTTGTTGTTGTTTATTTGACGTTGTTGTTGTTGTTGTATTTGTTGTTGTTGTTATTGTTTTTGCTTATTTGACGTTGTTGTTATTGTTGTTGTTTATTTGACGTTGTTGTTGTTGATGTTATTCATTTGACGTTGTTGTTGTTGTTGTTTATTTGACGTTGTTGTTGTTGTTGTTGTTGTTTATTTGACGTTGTTGTTCTTGTTGTTGTTGTTGTTTATTTGATGTTGTTTTAGTTGTTGTTGTTTATTTGACATTGTTGTTGTTTTTTATTTGATGTTGTTGTTGTTGACATTGTTGTTGTTGTTTATTTGACGTTGTTGTTGTTGTTGTTGTTTATTTGACGTAGTTGTTGTTATTAACGTTGTTTTTGTTGTTTATTTGATGTTTTTGTTGTTGTTGATGTTATTGTTGTTGTTGTTTTTTATTTGACGTTGTTGTTGTTGTTGTTGTTTATTTGATGTTGTTGTTGTTGTTGTTTATTTGACGTTGTTGTTGTTTATTTGATGTTGTTGTTGTTATTGTTGTTTATTTGACGTTGTTGTTGTTATTTATTTGACGTTGTTGTTGTTGTTATTGTTTATTTGACATTGTTGTTGTTGTTGTTGCTTATTTGACGTTGTTGTTATTGTTGCTATTTATTTGACGTTGTTGTTGTTGTTGTTTATTTGACATTGTTGTGTTTATTTGACGTTGTTGTTGTTTATTTGACGTTGTTAATGTTGTTGACATTGTTGTTGTCGTTTTTGTTGTTTATTTGACGTTGTTGTTTTTGTTGTATTTTTTGTTGTTGTTATTATTGGTGTTGTTGTTTTTTATTTGATGTTGTTGTTGTTGTTTATTTAACGTTGTTGTTGTTGTTGTTTATTTAATGTTGTTGTTGTTGTTGTTGTTGTTTATTTTACATTGTTGTTGTTGTTGTTGTTGTTGTTTATTTGACGTTGTTGTTGTTGTTGTTTATTTGACATTGTTGTTGTTGTTGTTGACGTTGTTGTTTATTTGACGTTGTTGTTGTTGTTGTTGTTGTTTATTTGATGTTGTTTTAGTTGTTGTTGTTTATTTGACGTTGTTGTTGTTTTTTATTTGATGTTGTTGTTGTTGACATTGTTGTTGTTGTTTATTTGACGTTGTTGTTGTTGTTGTTGTTTATTTGACGTAGTTATTGTTATTGACGTTGTTGTTGTTGTTTATTTGATGTTTTTGTTGTTGTTGATGTTTTGTTGTTGTTGTTTTTTATTTGACGATGTTGTTGTTGTTTATTTGACGTTGTTGGATTTGTTGTTGTTTATTTGATGTTGTTGTTGTTGTTGTTTATTTGACGTTGTTGTTGTTGTTTATTTGATGTTGTTGTTGTTGTTGTTTATTTGACGTTGTTGTTGTTGTTATTTATTTGACGTTGTTGTTGTTGTTGTTATTGTTTATTGGACATTGTTGTTGTTGTTGTTGTTGTTTATTTGACGTTGTTGTTGTTGTTGTTTATTTGACGTTGTTAATGTTGTTGTTTATTTGACGTTGTTAATGTTGTTGACATTTTTGTTGTTGTTTTTGTTGTTTATTTGACGTTGTTGTTGTTGTTGTTGTTTTTGTTGTTGTTATTGTTGGTGTTGTTGTTGTTTATTTGACGTTGTTGTTGTTGTTGTTTATTTGACGTTGTTGTTGTTTATTTGACGTTGTTTTTGTTATTTGACGTTGTTGTTGTTGTTGCTTATTTGACGTTGTTGTTGTTGTTGTTGTTTATTTGATGTTGTTGTTGTTGTTGTTTATTTGACGTTGTTGTTGTTGTTGTTTATTTGACGTTGTTAATGTTGTTGTTTATATAACGTTGTTAATGTTGTTGACATTTTTGTTGTTGTTTTTGTTGTTTATTTGACGTTGTTGTTGTTGTTGTTGTTTTTGTTGTTGTTGTTATTGTTGGTGTTGTTGTTGTTTATTTGACGTTGTTGTTGTTGTTGTTGTTTATTTGACGTTGTTGTTGTTTATTTGACGTTGTTGTTGTTATTTGACGTTGTTGTTGTTGTTGCTTATTTGACGTTGTTGTTGTTGTTGTTTATTTGATGTTGTTGTTGTTGTTGTTTATTTGACGTTGTTGTTGACGTTGTTGTTGTTAATTTGACGTTGTTGTTGTTGTTTATTTGACGTTGTTGTTGTTATTGACGTTGTTGTTGTTATTGACGTTGTTGTTGTTGTTTAGTTGACGTTGTTATTGTTGTTGTTTATTTGACGTTGTTAATGTTGTTGACGTTGTTGTTGTTGTTTTTGTTGTTTATTTCACGTTGTTGTTGTTATTTGACGTTGTTGTTGTTGTATTTGTTGTTGTTGTTGTTGTTGTTTATTTGACGTTGTATTTGTTGTGGTTGTTGTTGTTGTTTATTTGACGTTGTTGTTGTTGTTTATTTGACATTATTGTTGTTGTTTATTTGACGTTGTTATTGTTGTTGTTGTTGTTATTTATTTGACATTTGTGTTGTTGATGACATTGTTGTTGTTGTTTATTTGACGTTGTTGTTGTTGTTGTTGTTTATTTGACGTTGTTAATGTTGTTGACATTGTTGTTGTTATTTTTGTTGTTTATTTAACATTATGGTTGTTGTTGTTTTTGTTTTTGTTATTGTTGGTGTTGTTGTTGTTGTTTATTTGACGTTGTTGTTGTTGTTGTTTATTTGACGTTGTTGTTGTTGTTTATTTGACGTTGTTGTTGTTATTTGAAGTTGTTATTGTATTTGTTGTAGTTGTTGTTGTTGTTTATTTGACGTTGTTGTTGTTGTTGTTGTTTATTTGACGTTATTGTTGATGTTTATTTGACGTTGTTATTGTTGTTGTTGTTGTTGTTTATTTGACGTTATTGCTGTTGAAGTTGTTGTTGTTGTTTATTTGACGTTGTTGTTGTTGTTGTTTATTTGACGTTGTTAATGTTGTTGACATTGTTGTTGTTGTTTTTGTAATTGTTTTTGTTGTTGTTATTATTGGTGTTGTTGTTGTTTATTTGACGTTGTTGTTGTTGTTGTTTATTTGACGTTGTTGTTGTTGTTGTTTATTTGATGTTGTTGTTGTTGTTGTTGTTGTTGTTTATTTGACATTGTTGTTGTTGTTGTTGTTGTTTATTTGACGTTGTTGTTGTTGTTGTTTATTTGACATTGTTGTTGTTGTTGTTCACGTTGTTGACGTTGTTGTTTATTTGACGTTGTTGTTGTTGTTGTTGTTGTTTATTTGATGTTGTTTTAGTTGTTGTTGTTTATTTGACGTTGTTGTTGTTTTTTATTTGATGTTGTTGTTGTTGACATTGTTGTTGTTGTTTATTTGACGTTGTTGTTGTTGTTGTTGTTTATTTGACGTAGTTGTTATTATTGACGTTGTTGTTGTTGTTTATTTGATGTTTTTGTTGTTGTTGATGTTATTGTTGTTGTTGTTTTTTACTTGACGTTGTTGTTGTTGTTGTTGTTGTTGTTTATTTGAAGTTGTTGTTGTTGTTTATTTGACGTTGTTGTTGTTTATTTGTTGTTGTTGTTGTTGTTTATTTGACGTTGTTGTTGTTGTTATTTATTTGACGTTGTTGTTGTTGTTGTTGTTATTGTTTATTTGACATCGTTGTTGTTGTTGTTGCTTATTTGACGTTGTTGTTGTTGTATTTGTTGTTGTTGTTATTGTTGTTGCTTATTTGACGTTGTTGTTATTATTGTTGTTTATTTGACGTTGTTGTTGTTGATGTTATTCATTTGACGTTGTTGTTGTTGTTGTTGTTTATTTGACGTTGTTGTTGTTGTTGTTGTTTATTTGACGTTGTTGTTCTTGTTGTTGTTGTTGTTGTTTATTTGATGTTGTTTTAGTTGTTGTTGTTTATTTGACGTTGTTGTTGTTTTTTATTTGATGTTGTTGTTGTTGACATTGTTGTTGTTGTTTGTTTGACGTTGTTGTTGTTGTTGTTGTTTATTTGATGTAGTTGTTGTTATTGACGTTGTTGTTGTTGGTTATTTAATGTTTTTGTTGTTGTTGATGTTATTGTTGTTGTTGTTTTTTATTTGACGTTGTTGTTGTTGTTGTTGTTGTTTATTTGATGTTGTTGTTGTTGTTGTTGTTTATTTGACGTTGTTGTTGTTTATTTGATGTTGTTGTTGTTATTGTTGTTTATTTGACGTTGTTGTTGTTATTTATTTGACGTTGTTGTTGTTGTTATTGTTTATTTGACATTGTTGTTGTTGTTGTTGCTTATTTGACGTTGTTGTTATTGTTGCTATTTATTTGACGTTGTTGTTGTTGTTGTTTATTTGACATTCTTGTGTTTATTTGACGTTGTTGTTGTTTATTTGACGTTGTTAATGTTGTTGACATTGTTGTTGTTGTTTTTGTTGTTTATTTGACGTTGTTGTTTTTGTTGTATTTTTTGTTGTTGTTATTAATGGTGTTGTTGTTTTTTATTTGATGTTGTTGTTGTTGTTTATGTAACGTTGTTGTTGTTGTTGTTGTTGTTTATTTAATGTTGTTGTTGTTGTTGTTTATTTGACATTGTTGTTGTTGTTGTTGTTGTTGTTTATTTGACGTTGTTGTTGTTGTTGTTTATTTGACATTGTTGTTGTTGTTGTTGACGTTGTTGTTTATTTGACGTTGTTGTTGTTGTTGTTGTTGTTTATTTGATGTTGTTTTAGTTGTTGTTGTTTATTTGACGTTGTTGTTGTTTTTTATTTGATGTTGTTGTTGTTGACATTGTTGTTGTTGTTTATTTGACGTTGTTGTTGTTGTTGTTTATTTGACGTAGTTATTGTTATTGACGTTGTTGTTGTTTATTTGATGTTTTTGTTGTTGTTGATGTTTTGTTGTTGTTGTTTTTTATTTGACGATGTTGTTGTTGTTTATTTGACGTTGTTGGATTTGTTGTTGTTTATTTGATGTTGTTGTTGTTGTTGTTTATTTGACGTTGTTATTGTTGTTTATTTGATGTTGTTGTTGTTATTTATTTGACGTTGTTGTTGTTGTTATTTATTTGACGTTGTTGTTGTTGTTGTTATTGTTTATTTGACATTGTTGTTGTTGTTGTTGTTTATTTGACGTTGTTGTTGTTGTTGTTTATTTGACGTTGTTAATGTTGTTGTTTATTTGACGTTGTTAATGTTGTTGACATTTTTGTTGTTGTTTTTGTTGTTTATTTGACGTTGTTGTTGTTGTTGTTTTTGTTGTTGTTATTGTTGGTGTTGTTGTTGTTTATTTGACATTGTTGTTGTTGTTGTTGTTTATTTGACGTTGTTGTTGTTTATTTGACGTTGTTTTTGTTATTTGACGTTGTTGTTGTTGTTGCTTATTTGACGTTGTTGTTGTTGTTGTTGTTGTTTATTTGATGTTGTTGTTGTTGTTGTTTATTTGATGTTGTTGTTGTTGTTGTTTATTTGACGTTGTTAATGTTGTTGTTTATTTGACGTTGTTAATGTTGTTGACATTTTTGTTGTTGTTTTTGTTGTTTATTTGACGTTGTTGTTGTTGTTGTTGTTTTTGTTGTTGTTATTGTTGGTGTGGTTGTTGTTGTTTATTTGACGTTGTTGTTGTTGTTGTTTATTTGACGTTGTTGTTGTTTATTTGACGTTGTTGTTGTTATTTGACGTTGTTGTTGTTGTTGCTTATTTGACGTTGTTGTTGTTGTTATTTATTTGATGTTGTTGTTGTTGTTGTTGTTTATTTGACGTTGTTGTTGACGTTGTTGTTGTTAATTTGACGTTGTTGTTGTTGTTTATTTGACGGTGTTGTTGTTATTGACGTTGTTGTTGTTATTGACGTTGTTGTTGTTGTTTAGTTGACGTTGTTATTATTGTTGTTTATTTGACGTTGTTAATGTTGTTGACGTTGTTGTTGTTGTTTTTGTTGTTTATTTCACGTTGTTGTTGTTATTTGACGTTGTTGTTGTTGTATTTGTTGTTGTTGTTGTTGTTGTTGTTTATTTGACGTTGTATTTGTTGTGGTTGTTGTTGTTGTTTATTTGACGTTGTTGTTGTTGTTTATTTGACGTTATTGTTGTTGTTTATTTGACGTTGTTATTGTTGTTGTTGTTGTTGTTATTTATTTGACATTGTTGTTGTTGATGACATTGTTGTTGTTGTTGTTTATTTGACGTTGTTGATGTTGTTGTTTATTTGACGTTGTTAATGTTGTTGACATTGTTGTTGTTATTTTTGTTGTTTATTTAACATTATTGTTGTTGTTGTTTTTGTTTTTGTTATTGTTGGTGTTGTTGTTGTTGTTTATTTGACGTTGTTGTTGTTGTTGTTTATTTGACGTTGTTGTTGTTGTTTATTTGACGTTGTTGTTGTTATTTGAAGTTGTTGTTGTATTTGTTGTAGTTGTTGTTGTTGTTTATTTGACGTTGTTGTTATTGTTGTTGTTGTTTATTTGACGTTATTGTTGATGTTTATTTGACGTTGTTATTGTTGTTGTTGTTGTTGTTTATTTGACGTTATTGCTGTTGAAGTTGTTGTTGTTGTTTATTTGACGTTGTTGTTGTTGTTGTTGTTTATTTGACGTTGTTAATGTTGTTGACATTGTTGTTGTTGTTTTTGTAATTGTTTTTGTTGTTGTTATTATTGGTGTTGTTGTTGTTTATTTGACGTTGTTGTTGTTGTTGTTTATTTGACGTTGTTGTTGTTGTTGTTTATTTGATGTTGTTGTTGTTGTTGTTGTTTATTTGACATTGTTGTTGTTGTTGTTGTTTATTTGACGTTGTTGTTGTTGTTGTTTATTTGACATTGTTGTTGTTGTTGTTCACGTTGTTGACGTTGTTGTTTATTTGACGTTGTTGTTGTTGTTGTTGTTGTTTATTTGATGTTGTTTTAGTTGTTGTTGTTTATTTGACGTTGTTGTTGTTTTTTATTTGATGTTGTTGTTGTTGACATTGTTGTTGTTGTTTATTTGACGTTGTTGTTGTTGTTGTTGTTTATTTGACGTAGTTGTTGTTATTGACGTTGTTGTTGTTGTTTATTTGATGTTTTTGTTGTTGTTGATGTTATTGTTGTTGTTGTTTTTTACTTGACGTTGTTGTTGTTGTTGTTGTTGTTGTTGTTGTTTATTTGATGTTGTTGTTGTTGTTTATTTGACGTTGTTGTTGTTTATTTGTTGTTGTTGTTGTTGTTTATTTGACGTTGTTGTTGTTGTTATTTATTTGACGTTGTTGTTGTTGTTATTGTTTATTTGACATTGTTGTTGTTGTTGTTGCTTATTTGACGTTGTTGTTATTGTTGTTATTTATTTGACGTTGTTGTTGTTGTTGTTGTTGTTGTTTATTTGACATTGTTGTGTTTATTTGACGTTGTTGTTGTTTATTTGACGTTGTTGTTGTTGTATTTGTTGTTGTTGTTATTGTTGTTGCTTATTTGACGTTGTTATTATTGTTGTTGTTTATTTGACGTTGTTGTTGTTGATGTTATTCATTTGACGTTGTTGTTGTTGTTGTTGTTTATTTGACGTTGTTGTTGTTGTTGTTTATTTGACGTTGTTGTTCTTGTTATTGTTGTTGTTTATTTGATGTTGTTTTAGTTGTTGTTGTTTATTTGACGTTGTTGTTGTTTTTTATTTGATGTTGTTTTTGTTGACATTGTTGTTGTTGTTTATTTGACGTTGTTGTTGTTGTTTATTTGACGTAGTTGTTGTTATTGACGTTGTTGTTGTTGTTGTTTATTTGATGTTTTTGTTGTTGTTGATGTTATTGTTGTTGTTGTTTTTTACTTGACGTTGTTGTTGTTGTTGTTGTTGTTGTTGTTGTTTATTTGATGTTGTTGTTGTTGTTGTTTATTTGACGTTGTTATTGTTGTTTATTTGTTGTTGTTGTTGTTGTTGTTTATTTGACGTTGTTGTTGTTGTTATTTATTTGACGTTGTTGTTGTTGTTGTTATTGTTTATTTGACATTGTTGTTGTTGTTGCTTATTTGACGTTGTTGTTATTGTTGCTATTTATTTGACGTTGTTGTTGATGTTGTTGTTGTTGTTGTTTATTTGACATTGTTGTGTTTATTTGACGTTGTTGTTGTTTATTTGACGTTGTTGTTGTTGTATTTGTTGTTGTTGTTGTTGTTGTTGTTTATTTGACGTTGTATTTGTTGTGGTTGTTGTTGTTGTTTATTTGACGTTGTTGTTGTTGTTTATTTGACGTTATTGTTGTTGTTTATTTGACGTTGTTATTGTTGTTGTTGTTGTTGTTATTTATTTGACATTGTTGTTGTTGATGACATTGTTGTTGTTGTTGTTTATTTGACGTTGTTGATGTTGTTGTTTATTTGACGTTGTTAATGTTGTTGACATTGTTGTTGTTATTTTTGTTGTTTATTTAACATTATTGTTGTTGTTGTTTTTGTTTTTGTTATTGTTGGTGTTGTTGTTGTTGTTTATTTGACGTTGTTGTTGTTGTTGTTTATTTGACGTTGTTGTTGTTGTTTATTTGACGTTGTTGTTGTTATTTGAAGTTGTTGTTGTATTTGTTGTAGTTGTTGTTGTTGTTTATTTGACGTTGTTGTTATTGTTGTTGTTGTTTATTTGACGTTATTGTTGATGTTTATTTGACGTTGTTATTGTTGTTGTTGTTGTTGTTTATTTGACGTTATTGCTGTTGAAGTTGTTGTTGTTGTTTATTTGACGTTGTTGTTGTTGTTGTTGTTTATTTGACGTTGTTAATGTTGTTGACATTGTTGTTGTTGTTTTTGTAATTGTTTTTGTTGTTGTTATTATTGGTGTTGTTGTTGTTTATTTGACGTTGTTGTTGTTGTTGTTTATTTGACGTTGTTGTTGTTGTTGTTTATTTGATGTTGTTGTTGTTGTTGTTGTTTATTTGACATTGTTGTTGTTGTTGTTGTTTATTTGACGTTGTTGTTGTTGTTGTTTATTTGACATTGTTGTTGTTGTTGTTCACGTTGTTGACGTTGTTGTTTATTTGACGTTGTTGTTGTTGTTGTTGTTGTTTATTTGATGTTGTTTTAGTTGTTGTTGTTTATTTGACGTTGTTGTTGTTTTTTATTTGATGTTGTTGTTGTTGACATTGTTGTTGTTGTTTATTTGACGTTGTTGTTGTTGTTGTTGTTTATTTGACGTAGTTGTTGTTATTGACGTTGTTGTTGTTGTTTATTTGATGTTTTTGTTGTTGTTGATGTTATTGTTGTTGTTGTTTTTTACTTGACGTTGTTGTTGTTGTTGTTGTTGTTGTTTATTTGATGTTGTTGTTGTTGTTTATTTGACGTTGTTGTTGTTTATTTGTTGTTGTTGTTGTTGTTTATTTGACGTTGTTGTTGTTGTTATTTATTTGACGTTGTTGTTGTTGTTATTGTTTATTTGACATTGTTGTTGTTGTTGTTGCTTATTTGACGTTGTTGTTATTGTTGTTATTTATTTGACGTTGTTGTTGTTGTTGTTGTTGTTGTTTATTTGACATTGTTGTGTTTATTTGACGTTGTTGTTGTTTATTTGACGTTGTTGTTGTTGTATTTGTTGTTGTTGTTATTGTTGTTGCTTATTTGACGTTGTTATTATTGTTGTTGTTTATTTGACGTTGTTGTTGTTGATGTTATTCATTTGACGTTGTTGTTGTTGTTGTTGTTTATTTAACGTTGTTGTTGTTGTTGTTTATTTGACGTTGTTGTTCTTGTTATTGTTGTTGTTTATTTGATGTTGTTTTAGTTGTTGTTGTTTATTTGACGTTGTTGTTGTTTTTTATTTGATGTTGTTTTTGTTGACATTGTTGTTGTTGTTTATTTGACGTTGTTGTTGTTGTTTATTTGACGTAGTTGTTGTTATTGACGTTGTTGTTGTTGTTGTTTATTTGATGTTTTTGTTGTTGTTGATGTTATTGTTGTTGTTGTTTTTTACTTGACGTTGTTGTTGTTGTTGTTGTTGTTGTTGTTGTTTATTTGATGTTGTTGTTGTTGTTGTTTATTTGACGTTGTTATTGTTGTTTATTTGTTGTTGTTGTTGTTGTTGTTTATTTGACGTTGTTGTTGTTGTTATTTATTTGACGTTGTTGTTGTTGTTGTTATTGTTTATTTGACATTGTTGTTGTTGTTGCTTATTTGACGTTGTTGTTATTGTTGCTATTTATTTGACGTTGTTGTTGATGTTGTTGTTGTTGTTGTTTATTTGACATTGTTGTGTTTATTTGACGTTGTTGTTGTTTATTTGACGTTGTTGTTGTTGTATTTGTTGTTGTTGTTATTGTTGTTGCTTATTTGACGTTGTTGTTATTGTTGTTGTTTATTTGACGTTGTTGTTGTTGATGTTATTCATTTGACGTTGTTGTTGTTGTTGTTGTTTATTTGACGTTGTTGTTGTTGTTGTTGTTGTTGTTTATTTGACGTTGTTGTTCTTGTTGTTGTTCTTGTTTATTTGATGTTGTTTTAGTTGTTGTTGTTTATTTGACGTTGTTGTTGTTTTTTATTTGATGTTGTTGTTGTTGACATTGTTGTTGTTGTTTATTTGACGTTGTTGTTGTTGTTGTTTATTTGACGTAGTTGTTGTTATTGACGTTGTTGTTGTTGTTTATTTGATGTTTTTGTTGTTGCTGATGTTATTGTTGTTGTTGTTTTTTATTTGACGTTGTTGTTGTTGTTGTTGTTTATTTGATGTTGTTGTTGTTGTTTATTTGACATTGTTGTTGTTTATTTGATGTTGTTGTTGTTATTGTTGTTTATTTGACGTTGTTGTTGTTATTTATTTGACGTTGTTGTTGTTGTTATTGTTTATATGACATTGTTGTTGTTGTTGTTGCTTATTTGACGTTATTGTTATTGTTGCTATTTCTTTGACGTTGTTGTTGTTGTTGTTTATTTGACATTGTTGTGTTTATTTGATGTTGTTGTTGTTTATTTGACGTTGTTGTTGTTGTATTTGTTGTTGTTGTTATTGTTGTTGCTTATTTGACGTTGTTGTTATTGTTGTTGTTTATTTGACGTTGTTGTTGTTGATGTTATTCATTTGACGTTGTTGTTGTTGTTGTTTATTTGACGTTGTTGTTGTTGTTGTTTATTTGATGTTGTTGTTGTTGTTGTTTATTTGACGTTGTTGTTGATGTTGTTGTTGTTAATTTGACGTTGTTGTTGTTGTTTATTTGACGTTGTTGTTATTGAAGTTGTTGTTGTTGTTTAGTTGACGTTGTTATTGTTGTTGTTTATTTGACGTTGTTAATGTTGTTGACGTTGTTGTTGTTGTTTTTGTTATTTATTTCACATTGTTGTTGTTATTTGACGTTGTTGTTGTTGTATTTGTTGTTCTTGTTGTTGTTTATTTGACGTTGTATTTGTTGTGGTTGTTGTTGTTGTTGTTTATTTGACGTTGTTGTTGTTGTTTATTTGACGTTATTGTTGTTGTTTATTTGACGTTGTTGTTGTTGTTGTTTATTTGACGTTGTTGTTGTTGTTGTTGTTTATTTGATGTTGTTGTTGTTGTTGTTGTTTATTTGACATTGTTGTTGTTGTTGTTGTTTATTTGACGTTGTTGTTGTTGTTGTTGTTTATTTGACATTGTTGTTGTTGTTGTTCACGTTGTTGACGTTGTTGTTTATTTGACGTTGTTGTTCTTATTGTTGTTGTATATTTGATGTTGTTTTAGTTGTTGTTGTTTATTTGACGTTGTTGTTGTTTTTTATTTGATGTTGTTGTTGTTAACATTGTTGTTGTTGTTTATTTGACGTTGTTGTTGTTGTTGTTGTTTATTTGACGTAGTTTTTATTATTGACGTTGTTGTTGTTGTTTATTTGATGTTTTTGTTGTTGTTGATGTTATTGTTGTTGTTGTTTTTTACTTGACGTTGTTGTTGTTGTTGTTGTTGTTTATTTGATGTTGTTGTTGTTGTTTATTTGACGTTGTTGTTGTTTATTTGTTGTTGTTGTTGTTGTTGTTGTGTATTTGACGTTGTTGTTGTTGTTATTTATTTGACGTTGTTGTTGTTGTTGTTATTGTTTATTTGACATTGTTGTTGTTGTTGTTGCTTATTTGACGTTGTTGTTGTTGTTGTTGTTGTTGTTTATTTGACATTGTTGTGTTTATTTGACATTGTTGTTGTTTATTTGACGTTGTTGTTGTTGTATTTGTTGTTGTTGTTATTGTTGTTGCTTATTTGACGTTGTTGTTATTGTTGTTGTTTATTTGACGTTGTTGTTGTTGATGTTATTCATTTGACGTTGTTGTTGTTGTTGTTGTTTATTTGACGTTGTTGTTGTTGTTGTTGTTTATTTGACGTTGTTGTTCTTGTTGTTGTTGTTGTTGTTTATTTGATGTTGTTTTAGTTGTTGTTGTTTATTTGACGTTGTTGTTGTTTTTTATTTGATGTTGTTGTTGTTGACATTGTTGTTGTTGTTTATTTGACGTTGTTGTTGTTGTTGTTTATTTGACGTAGTTGTTGTTATTGGCGTTGTTGTTGTTGGTTATTTGATGTTTTTGTTGTTGTTGATGTTATTGTTGTTGTTGTTTTTTATTTGACGTTGTTGTTGTTGTTGTTGTTTATTTGATGTTGTTGTTGTTGTTGTTTATTTGACGTTGTTGTTGTTTATTTGATGTTGTTGTTGTTATTGTTGTTTATTTGACGTTGTTGTTGTTATTTATTTGACGTTGTTGTTGTTGTTATTGTTTATTTGACATTGTTGTTGTTGTTGTTGCTTATTTGACGTTGTTGTTATTGTTGCTATTTATTTGAAGTTGTTGTTGTTGTTGTTTATTTGACATTGTTGTGTTTATTTGACGTTGTTGTTGTTTATTTGACGTTGTTAATGTTGTTGACATTGTTGTTGTTGTTTTTGTTGTTTATTTGACGTTGTTGTTTTTGTTGTATTTTTTGTTGTTGTTATTCTTGGTGTTGTTGTTTTTTATTTGATGTTGTTGTTGTTGTTTATTTAACGTTGTTGTTGTTGTTGTTTATTTAATGTTGTTGTTGTTGTTGTTGTTTATTTGACATTGTTGTTGTTGTTGTTGTTGTTGTTTATTTGACGTTGTTGTTGTTGTTGTTTATTTGACATTGTTGTTGTTGTTGTTGACGTTGTTGTTTATTTGACGTTGTTGTTGTTGTTGTTGTTGTTTATTTGATGTTGTTTTAGTTGTTGTTATTTATTTGACGTTGTTGTTGTTTTTTATTTGATGTTGTTGTTGTTGACATTGTTGTTGTTGTTTATTTGACGTTGTTGTTGTTGTTGTTTATTTGACGTTGTTTTTATTATTGACGTTGTTGTTGTTGTTTATTTGATGTTTTTGTTGTTGTTGATGTTATTGTTGTTGTTGTTTTTTACTTGACGTTGTTGTTGTTGTTGTTGTTGTTTATTTGATGTTGTTGTTGTTGTTTATTTGACGTTGTTGTTGTTTATTTGTTGTTGTTGTTGTTGTTGTTTATTTGATGTTGTTGTTGTTGTTATTTATTTGACGTTGTTGTTGTTGTTGTTATTGTTTATTTGACATTGTTGTTGTTGTTGTTGCTTATTTGACGTTGTTGTTATTGTTGTTATTTATTTGACGTTGTTGTTGTTGTTGTTGTTGTTGTTTATTTGACATTGTTGTGTTTATTTGACATTGTTGTTGTTTATTTGACGTTGTTGTTGTTGTATTTGTTGTTGTTATTGTTGTTGCTTATTTGACGTTGTTGTTATTGTTGTTGTTTATTTGACGTTGTTGTTGTTGATGTTATTCATTTGACGTTGTTGTTGTTGTTGTTGTTTATTTGACGTTGTTGTTGTTGTTGTTGTTTATTTGACGTTGTTGTTCTTGTTGTTGTTGTTGTTGTTTATTTGATGTTGTTTTAGTTGTTGTTGTTTATTTGACGTTGTTGTTGTTTTTTATTTGATGTTGTTGTTGTTGACATTGTTGTTGTTGTTTATTTGACGTTGTTGTTGTTGTTGTTGTTTATTTGACGTAGTTGTTGTTATTGGCGTTGTTGTTGTTGGTTATTTGATGTTTTTGTTGTTGTTGATGTTATTGTTGTTGTTGTTTTTTATTTGACGTTGTTGTTGTTGTTGTTGTTTATTTGATGTTGTTGTTGTTGTTGTTTATTTGACGTTGTTGTTGTTTATTTGATGTTGTTGTTGTTATTGTTGTTTATTTGACGTTGTTGTTGTTATTTATTTGACGTTGTTGTTGTTGTTATTGTTTATTTGACATTGTTGTTGTTGTTGTTGCTTATTTGACGTTGTTGTTATTGTTGCTATTTATTTGAAGTTGTTGTTGTTGTTGTTTATTTGACATTGTTGTGTTTATTTGACGTTGTTGTTGTTTATTTGACGTTGTTAATGTTGTTGACATTGTTGTTGTTGTTTTTGTTGTTTATTTGACGTTGTTGTTTTTGTTGTATTTTTTGTTGTTGTTATTATTGGTGTTGTTGTTTTTTATTTGATGTTGTTGTTGTTGTTTATTTAACGTTGTTGTTGTTGTTGTTTATTTAATGTTGTTGTTGTTGTTGTTGTTTATTTGACATTGTTGTTGTTGTTGTTGTTGTTGTTGTTTATTTGACGTTGTTGTTGTTGTTGTTTATTTGACATTGTTGTTGTTGTTGTTGACGTTGTTGTTTATTTGACGTTGTTGTTGTTGTTGTTGTTGTTTATTTGATGTTGTTTTAGTTGTTGTTATTTATTTGACGTTGTTGTTGTATTTTATTTGATGTTGTTGTTGTTGACATTGTTGTTGTTGTTTATTTGACGTTGTTGTTGTTGTTGTTTATTTGACGTAGTTATTGTTATTGACGTTGTTGTTGTTGTTTATTTGATGTTTTTGTTGTTGTTGATGTTTTGTTGTTGTTGTTTTTTATTTGACGATGTTGTTGTTGTTTATTTGACGTTGTTGGATTTGTTGTTGTTTATTTGATGTTGTTGTTGTTGTTGTTTATTTGACGTTGTTGTTGTTGTTTATTTGATGTTGTTGTTGTTGTTGTTTATTTGACGTTGTTGTTGTTGTTATTTATTTGACGTTGTTGTTGTTGTTGTTATTGTTTATTTGACATTGTTGTTGTTGTTGTTGTTGTTTATTTGACGTTGTTGTTGTTGTTTATTTGACGTTGTTAATGTTGTTGTTTATTTGACGTTGTTAATGTTGTTGACATTTTTGTTGTTGTTTTTGTTGTTTATTTGACGTTGTTGTTGTTGTTGTTGTTGTTTTTGTTGTTGTTATTGTTGGTGTTGTTGTTGTTTATTTGACATTGTTGTTGTTGTTGTTTATTTGACGTTGTTGTTGTTTATTTGACGTTGTTTTTGTTATTTGACGTTGTTGTTGTTGTTGCTTATTTGACGTTGTTGTTGTTGTTGTTGTTTATTTGATGTTGTTGTTGTTGTTGTTTATTTGACGTTGTTGTTGTTGTTGTTTATTTGACGTTGTTAATGTTGTTGTTTATTTGACGTTGTTAATGTTGTTGACATTTTTGTTGTTGTTTTTGTTGTTTATTTGACGTTGTTGTTGTTGTTGTTGTTTTTGTTGTTGTTATTGTTGGTGTGGTTGTTGTTGTTTATTTGACGTTGTTGTTGTTGTTGTTTATTTGACGTTGTTGTTGTTTATTTGACGTTGTTGTTATTGACGTTGTTGTTGTTATTGACGTTGTTGTTGTTGTTTAGTTGACGTTGTTATTGTTGTTTTTTATTTGACGTTGTTAATGTTGTTGACGTTGTTGTTGTTGTTGTTGTTTTTGTTGTTTATTTCACGTTGTTGTTGTTATTTGATGTTGTTGTTGTTGTATTTGTTGTTGTTGTTGTTGTTGTTGTTTATCTGACGTTGTATTTGTTGTGGTTGTTGTTGTTGTTTATTTGACGTTGTTGTTGTTGTTTATTTGACGTTATTGTTGTTGTTTATTTGACGTTGTTATTGTTGTTGTTGTTGTTGTTATTTATTTGACATTGTTGTTGTTGATGACATTGTTGTTGTTGTTTATTTGACGTTGTTGATGTTGTTGTTTATTTGACGTTGTTAATGTTGTTGACATTGTTGTTGTTATTTTTGTTGTTTATTTAACATTATTGTTGTTGTTGTTTTTGTTTTTGTTATTGTTGGTGTTGTTGTTGTTGTTTATTTGACGTTGTTGTTGTTGTTGTTTATTTGACGTTGTTGTTGTTGTTTATTTGACGTTGTTGTTGTTATTTGAAGTTGTTGTTGTATTTGTTGTTGTTGTTGTTGTTGTTTATTTGACGTTGTTGTTGTTGTTGTTGTTTATTTGACGTTATTGTTGATGTTTATTTGACGTTGTTATTGTTGTTGTTGTTGTTGTTTATTTGACGTTATTGCTGTTGAAGTTGTTGTTGTTGTTTATTTGACGTTGTTGTTGTTGTTGTTTATTTGACGTTGTTAATGTTGTTGACATTGTTGTTGTTGTTTTTGTAATTGTTTTTGTTGTTGTTATTATTGGTGTTGTTGTTGTTTATTTGACGTTGTTGTTGTTGTTGTTTATTTGACGTTGTTGTTGTTGTTGTTTATTTGATGTTGTTGTTGTTGTTGTTGTTTATTTGACATTGTTGTTGTTGTTGTTGTTGTTGATTATTTGACGTTGTTGTTGTTGTTGTTTATTTGACATTGTTGTTGTTGTTGTTCACGTTGTTGACGTTGTTGTTTATTTGACGTTGTTGTTGTTGTTGTTGTTTATTTGATGTTGTTTTAGTTGTTGTTGTTTATTTGACGTTGTTGTTGTTTTTTATTTGATGTTGTTGTTGTTGACATTGTTGTTGTTGTTTATTTGACGTAGTTGTTGTTGTTGTTGTTTATTTGACGTAGTTGTTGTTATTGACGTTGTTGTTGTTGTTTATTTGATGTTTTTGTTGTTGTTGATGTTATTGTTGTTGTTGTTTTTTACTTGACGTTGTTGTTGTTGTTGTTGTTGTTTATTTGATGTTGTTGTTGTTGTTGTTTATTTGACGTTGTTGTTGTTTATTTGTTGTTGTTGTTGTTGTTTATTTGACGTTGTTGTTGTTGTTGTTATTTATTTGACGTTGTTGTTGTTGTTGTTGTTATTGTTTATTTGACATTGTTGTTGTTGTTGTTGCTTATTTGACGTTGTTGTTATTGTTGTTATTTATTTGACGTTGTTGTTGTTGTTGTTTATTTGACATTGTTGTGTTTATTTGACGTTGTTGTTGTTTATTTGACGTTGTTGTTGTTGTATTTGTTGTTGTTGTTATTGTTGTTGCTTATTTGACGTTGTTGTTATTGTTGTTGTTTATTTGACGTTGTTGTTGTTGATGTTATTCATTTGACGTTGTTGTTGTTGTTGTTTATTTGACGTTGTTGTTGTTGTTGTTTATTTGACGTTGTTGTTCTTGTTGTTGTTGTTGTTTATTTGATGTTGTTTTAGTTGTTGTTGTTTATTTGACGTTGTTGTTGTTTTTTATTTGATGTTGTTGTTGTTGACATTGTTGTTGTTGTTTATTTGACGTTGTTGTTGTTGTTTATTTGACGTAGTTGTTGTTATTGACGTTGTTGTTGTTGTTTATTTGATGTTTTTGTTGTTGTTGATGTTATTGTTGTTGTTGTTTTTTACTTGACGTTGTTGTTGTTGTTGTTGTTGTTTATTTGATGTTGTTGTTGTTGTTGTTTATTTGACGTTGTTATTGTTGTTTATTTGTTGTTGTTGTTGTTGTTGTTGTTGTTTATTTGACGTTGTTGTTGTTGTTATTTATTTGACGTTGTTGTTGTTGTTATTGTTTATTTGACATTGTTGTTGTTGTTGTTGCTTATTTGACGTTGTTGTTATTGTTGCTATTTATTTGACGTTGTTGTTGTTGTTGTTGTTTATTTGACATTGTTGTGTTTATTTGACGTTGTTGTTGTTGTTTATTTGACGTTGTTGTTGTGGTTATTGTTGTTGCTTATTTGACGTTGTTGTTGATGTTATTGTTGTTTATTTGACGTTGTTGTTGTTGTTGTTGTTTATTTGACGTTGTTGTTGTTGTTGTTGTTGTTTATTTGACGTTGTTGTTCTTGTTGTTGTTGTTGTTTATTTGATGTTGTTTTAGTTGTTGTTGTTTATTTGACGTTGTTGTTGTTTTTTATTTGATGTTGTTGTTGTTGACATTGTTGTTGTTGTTTATTTGACGTTGTTGTTGTTGTTGTTTATTTGACGTAGTTGTTGTTATTGACGTTGTTGTTGTTGTTTATTTGATGTTTTTGTTGTTGCTGATGTTATTGTTGTTGTTGTTTTTTATTTGACGTTGTTGTTGTTGTTGTTGTTGTTGTTTATTTGATGTTGTTATTGTTGTTGTTTATTTGACATTGTTGTTGTTTATTTGATGTTGTTGTTGTTATTGTTGTTTATTTGACGTTGTTGTTGTTATTTATTTGACGTTGTTGTTGTTGTTATTGTTTATATGACATTGTTGTTGTTGTTGTTGCTTATTTGACGTTATTGTTATTGTTGCTATTTCTTTGACGTTGTTGTTGTTGTTGTTTATTTGACATTGTTGTTGTTGTTGTTGCTTATTTGACGTTATTGTTATTGTTGCTATTTCTTTGACGTTGTTGTTGTTGTTGTTTATTTGACATTGTTGTGTTTATTTGATGTTGTTGTTGTTTATTTGACGTTGTTGTTGTATTTGTTGTTGTTGTTATTGTTGTTGCTTATTTGACGTTGTTGTTATTGTTGTTGTTTATTTGACGTTGTTGTTGTTGATGTTATTCATTTGACGTTGTTGTTGTTGTTGTTTATTTGACGTTGTTGTTGTTGTTGTTGTTTATTTGATGTTGTTGTTGTTGTTGTTTATTTGACGTTGTTGTTGATGTTGTTGTTGTTGTTGTTTATTTGACGTTGTTGTTATTGAAGTTGTTGTTGTTGTTTAGTTGACGTTGTTATTGTTGTTGTTTATTTGACGTTGTTAATGTTGTTGACGTTGTTGTTGTTGTTTTTGTTATTTATTTCACATTGTTGTTGTTATTTGACGTTGTTGTTGTTGTATTTGTTGTTCTTGTTGTTGTTTATTTGACGTTGTATTTGTTGTGGTTGTTGTTGTTGTTGTTTATTTGACGTTGTTGTTGTTGTTTATTTGACGTTATTGTTGTTGTTTATTTGACGTTGTTATTGTTGTTGTTGTTGTTGTTGTTATTTATTTGACATTGTTGTTGTTGATGACATTGTTGTTGTTGTTTATTTGACGTTGTTGTTGTTGTTGTTGTTGTTTATTTGACGTTGTTAATGTTGTTGACATTGTTGTTGTTGTTTTTGTTGTTTATTTGACGTTGTTGTTGTTGTTTTTGTTTTTGTTATTGTTGGTGTTGTTGTTGTTGTTTATTTGACGTTGTTGTTGTTGTTGTTTATTTGACGTTGTTGTTGTTGTTTATTTGACGTTGTTGTTGTTATTTGAAGTTATTGTTGTATTTATTGTAGTTGTTGTTGTTGTTTATTTGACGTTGTTGTTGTTGTTTATTTGACGTTATTGTTGTTGTTTATTTGACGTTGTTATTGTTGTTGTTGTTGTTTATTTGACGTTATTGCTGTTGAAGTTGTTGTTGTTGTTTATTTGACGTTGTTGTTGTTGTTGTTGTTTATTTGACGTTGTTAATGTTGTTGACATTGTTGTTGTTGTTATTGTTGTTTATTTGACGTTGTTGTTTTTGTAATTGTTTTTGTTGTTGTTATTATTGGTGTTGTTGTTGTTTATTTGACGTTGTTGTTGTTGTTTATTTGATGTTGTTGTTGTTGTTGTTTATTTGACATTGTTGTTGTTGTTGTTTATTTGACGTTGTTGTTATTGTTGTTTATTTGACATTGTTGTTGTTGTTGTTCACGTTGTTGACGTTGTTGTTTATTTGACGTTGTTGTTGTTGTTGTTTATTTGATGTTGTTTTAGTTGTTGTTGTTTATTTGACGTTTTTGTTGTTTTTTATTTGATGTTGTTGTTGTTGACATTGTTGTTGTTGTTTATTTGATGTTGTTGTTGTTGTTGTTTATTTGACGTAGTTGTTGTTATTGACGTTGTTGTTGTTGTTTATTTGATGTTTTTGTTGTTGTTGATGTTATTGTTGTTGTTGTTTTTTACTTGACGTTGTTGTTGTTGTTGTTGTTGTTGTTGTTTATTTGATGTTGTTGTTGTTGTTGTTTATTTGACGTTGTTGTTGTTTATTTGTTGTTGTTGTTGTTGTTGTTTATTTGACGTTGTTGTTGTTGTTATTTATTTGACGTTGTTGTTGTTGTTGTTATTGTTTATTTGACATTGTTGTTGTTGTTGTTGCTTATTTGACGTTGTTGTTATTGTTGCTATTTATTTGACGTTGTTGTTGTTGTTGTTTATTTGACATTGTTGTGTTTATTTGACGTTGTTGTTGTTTATTTGACGTTGTTGTTGTTGTTGTATTTATTGTTGTTGTTATTGTTGTTGCTTATTTGACGTTGTTGTTATTGTTGTTGTTTATTTGACGTTGTTGTTGTTGATGTTATTCATTTGACGTTGTTGTTGTTGTTGTTTATTTGACGTTGTTGTTGTTGTTGTTGTTTATTTGACGTTGTTGTTCTTGTTGTTGTTGTTGTTTATTTGATGTTGTTTTAGTTGTTGTTGTTTATTTGACGTTGTTGTTGTTTTTTATTTGATGTTGTTGTTGTTGACATTGTTGTTGTTGTTGTTGTTGTTTATTTGACGTAGTTGTTGTTATTGACGTTGTTGTTGTTGTTTATTTGATGTTTTTGTTGTTGTTGATGTTATTGTTGTTGTTGTTTTTTATTTGACGTTGTTGTTGTTGTTGTTGTTGTTGTTTATTTGATGTTGTTGTTGTTGTTGTTTATTTGACGTTGTTGTTGTTTATTTGATGTTGTTGTTGTTATTGTTGTTTATTTGACGTTGTGGTTGTTATTTATTTGACGTTGTTGTTGTTGTTATTGTTTATTTGACATTGTTGTTGTTGTTGTTGCTTATTTGACGTTGTTGTTATTGTTGCTATTTATTTGACGTTGTTGTTGTTGTTGTTTATTTGACATTGTTGTGTTTATTTGACGTTGTTGTTGTTTATTTGACGTTGTTAATGTTGTTGACATTGTTGTTGTTGTTTTTGTTGTTTATTTGACGTTGTTGTTTTTGTTGTATTTTTTGTTGTTGTTATTATTGGTGTTGTTGTTTTTTATTTGATGTTGTTGTTGTTGTTTATTTGACGTTGTTGTTGTTGTTGTTTATTTAACGTTGTTGTTGTTGTTGTTGTTGTTGTTTATTTGACATTGTTGTTGTTGTTGTTGGTGTTGTTTATTTGACGTTGTTGTTGTTGTTGTTTATTTGATGTTGTTGTTGTTGTTGTTTATTTGACGTTGTTGTTGACGTTGTTGTTGTTAATTTGACGTTGTTGTTGTTGTTTATTTGACGTTGTTGTTGTTATTGACGTTGTTGTTGTTATTGACGTTGTTGTTGTTGTTTAGATGACGTTGTTATTGTTGTTGTTTATTTGACGTTGTTAATGTTGTTGACGTTGTTGTTGTTGTTTTTGTTGTTTATTTCACGTTGTTGTTGTTATTTGACGTTGTTGTTGTTGTATTTGTTGTTGTTGTTGTTTTTGTTGTTTATTTGACGTTGTATTTGTTGTGGTTGTTGTTGTTGTTTATTTGACGTTGTTGTTGTTGTTTATTTGACGTTATTGTTGTTGTTTATTTGACGTTGTTATTGTTGTTGTTGTTGTTGTTATTTATTTGACATTGTTGTTGTTGATGACATTGTTGTTGTTGTTTATTTGACGTTGTTGATGTTGTTGTTTATTTGACGTTGTTAATGTTGTTGACATTGTTGTTGTTATTTTTGTTGTTTATTTAACATTATTGTTGTTGTTGTTTTTGTTTTTGTTATTGTTGGTGTTGTTGTTGTTGTTTATTTGACGTTGTTGTTGTTGTTGTTTATTTGACGTTGTTGTTGTTGTTTATTTGACGTTGTTGTTGTTATTTGAAGTTGTTGTTGTATTTGTTGTAGTTGTTGTTGTTGTTTATTTGACGTTGTTGTTGTTGTTGTTGTTTATTTGACGTTATTGTTGATGTTTATTTGACGTTGTTATTGTTGTTGTTGTTGTTGTTTATTTGACGTTATTGCTGTTGAAGTTGTTGTTGTTGTTTATTTGACGTTGTTGTTGTTGTTGTTTATTTGATGTTGTTAATGTTGTTGACATTGTTGTTGTTGTTTTTGTAATTGTTTTTGTTGTTGTTATTATTGGTGTTGTTGTTGTTTATTTGACGTTGTTGTTGTTGTTGTTTATTTGACGTTGTTGTTGTTGTTGTTTATTTGATGTTGTTGTTGTTGTTGTTGTTTATTTGACATTGTTGTTGTTGTTGTTGTTGTTTATTTGACGTTGTTGTTGTTGTTGTTTATTTGACATTGTTGTTGTTGTTGTTCACGTTGTTGACGTTGTTGTTTATTTGACGTTGTTGTTGTTGTTGTTGTTGTTTATTTGATGTTGTTTTAGTTGTTGTTGTTTATTTGACGTTGTTGTTGTTTTTTATTTGATGTTGTTGTTGTTGACATTGTTGTTGTTGTTTATTTGACGTAGTTGTTGTTGTTGTTGTTTATTTGACGTAGTTGTTGTTATTGACGTTGTTGTTGTTGTTTATTTGATGTTTTTGTTGTTGTTGATGTTATTGTTGTTGTTGTTTTATACTTGACGTTGTTGTTGTTGTTGTTTATTTGATGTTGTTGTTGTTGTTGTTTATTTGACGTTGTTGTTGTTTATTTGTTGTTGTTGTTGTTGTTTATTTGACGTTGTTGTTGTTGTTATTTATTTGACGTTGTTGTTGTTGTTGTTATTGTTTATTTGACATTGTTGTTGTTGTTGTTGCTTATTTGACGTTGTTGTTATTGTTGTTATTTATTTGACGTTGTTGTTGTTGTTGTTGTTGTTTATTTGACATTGTTGTGTTTATTTGACGTTGTTGTTGTTTATTTGACGTTGTTGTTGTTGTATTTGTTGTTGTTGTTATTGTTGTTGCTTATTTGACGTTGTTGTTATTGTTGTTGTTTATTTGATGTTGTTGTTGTTGATGTTATTCATTTGACGTTGTTGTCGTTGTTGTTTATTTGACGTTGTTGTTGTTGTTGTTTATTTGACGTTGTTGTTCTTGTTGTTGTTGTTGTTTATTTGATGTTGTTTTAGTTGTTGTTGTTTATTTGACGTTGTTGTTGTTTTTTATTTGATGTTGTTGTTGTTGACATTGTTGTTGTTGTTTATTTGACGTTGTTGTTGTTGTTTATTTGACGTAGTTGTTGTTATTGACGTTGTTGTTGTTGTTGTTTATTTGATGTTTTTGTTGTTGTTGATGTTATTGTTGTTGTTGTTTTTTACTTGACGTTGTTGTTGTTGTTGTTGTTGTTGTTTATTTGATGTTGTTGTTGTTGTTGTTTATTTGACGTTGTTATTGTTGTTTATTTGTTGTTGTTGTTGTTGTTGTTTATTTGACGTTGTTGTTGTTGTTATTTATTTGACGTTGTTGTTGTTGTTGTTATTGTTTATTTGACATTGTTGTTGTTGTTGTTGCTTATTTGACGTTGTTGTTATTGTTGCTATTTATTTGACGTTGTTGTTGTTGTTGTTTATTTGACATTGTTGTGTTTATTTGACGTTGTTGTTGTTTATTTGACGTTGTTGTTGTTGTATTTGTTGTTGTTGTTATTGTTGTTGCTTATTTGACGTTGTTGTTATTGTTGTTGTTTATTTGACATTGTTGTTGTTGATGTTATTCATTTGACGTTGTTGTTGTTGTCGTTGTTTATTTGACGTTGTTGTTGTTGTTGTTGTTGTTTATTTGACGTTGTTGTTCTTGTTGTTGTTGTTGTTTATTTGATGTTGTTTTAGTTGTTGTTGTTTATTTGACGTTGTTGTTGTTTTTTATTTGATGTTGTTGATGTTGACATTGTTGTTGTTGTTTATTTGACGTTGTTGTTGTTGTTGTTTATTTGACGTAGTTGTTGTTATTGACGTTGTTGTTGTTGTTTATTTGATGTTTTTGTTGTTGCTGATGTTATTGTTGTTGTTGTTTTTTATTTGACGCTGTTGTTGTTGTTGTTGTTGTTGTTTATTTGATGTTGTTGTTGTTGTTGTTTATTTGACATTGTTGTTGTTTATTTGATGTTGTTGTTGTTATTGTTGTTTATTTGACGTTGTTGTTGTTATTTATTTGACGTTGTTGTTGTTGTTGTTATTGTTTATATGACATTGTTGTTGTTGTTGTTGCTTATTTGACGTTATTGTTATTGTTGCTATTTCTTTGACGTTGTTGTTGTTGTTGTTTATTTGACATTGTTGTGTTTATTTGATGTTGTTGTTGTTTATTTGACGTTGTTGTTGTTGTATTTGTTGTTGTTGTTATTGTTGTTGCTTATTTGACGTTGTTGTTATTGTTGTTGTTTATTTGACGTTGTTGTTGTTGATGTTATTCATTTGACGTTGTTGTGGTTGTTGTTGTTTATTTGACGTTGTTGTTGTTGTTGTTGTTTATTTGATGTTGTTGTTGTTGTTGTTTATTTGACGTTGTTGTTGATGTTGTTGTTGTTAATTTGACGTTGTTGTTGTTGTTTATTTGACGTTGTTGTTATTGAAGTTGTTGTTGTTGTTTAGTTGACGTTGTTATTGTTGTTGTTTATTTGACGTTGTTAATGTTGTTGACGTTGTTGTTGTTGTTTTTGTTATTTATTTCACATTGTTGTTGTTATTTGACGTTGTTGTTGTTGTATTTGTTGTTCTTGTTGTTGTTTATTTGACGTTGTATTTGTTGTGGTTGTTGTTGTTGTTGTTTATTTGACGTTGTTGTTGTTGTTTATTTGACGTTATTGTTGTTGTTTATTTGACGTTGTTATTGTTGTTGTTGTTGTTGTTATTTATTTGACATTGTTGTTGTTGATGACATTGTTGTTGTTGTTTATTTGACGTTGTTGTTGTTGTTGTTGTTTATTTGACGTTGTTAATGTTGTTGACATTGTTGTTGTTGATGACGTTGTTGTTGTTGTTGTTGTTGTTTATTTGACGTTGTTAATGTTGTTGACATTGTTGTTGTTGTTTTTGTTGTTTATTTGACGTTGTTGTTGTTGTTTTTGTTTTTTTTATTGTTGGTGTTGTTGTTGTTGTTTATTTGACGTTGTTGTTGTTGTTTATTTGACGTTGTTGTTGTTGTTTATTTGACGTTGTTGTTGTTATTTGAAGTTGTTGTTGTATTTGTTGTAGTTGTTGTTGTTGTTTATTTGACGTTGTTGTTGTTGTTGTTGTTTATTTGACGTTATTGTTGATGTTTATTTGACGTTGTTATTGTTGTTGTTGTTGTTGTTGTTGTTTATTTGACGTTATTGCTGTTGAAGTTGTTGTTGTTGTTTATTTGACGTTGTTGTTGTTGTTGTTTATTTGATGTTGTTAATGTTGTTGACATTGTTGTTGTTGTTTTTGTAATTGTTTTTGTTGTTGTTATTATTGGTGTTGTTGTTGTTTATTTGACGTTGTTGTTGTTGTTGTTTATTTGACGTTGTTGTTGTTGTTGTTTATTTGATGTTGTTGTTGTTGTTGTTGTTTATTTGACATTGTTGTTGTTGTTGTTGTTGTTTATTTGACGTTGTTGTTGTTGTTGTTTATTTGACATTGTTGTTGTTGTTGTTCACGTTGTTGACGTTGTTGTTTATTTGACGTTGTTGTTGTTGTTGTTGTTGTTTATTTGATGTTGTTTTAGTTGTTGTTGTTTATTTGACGTTGTTGTTGTTTTTTATTTGATGTTGTTGTTGTTGACATTGTTGTTGTTGTTTATTTGACGTAGTTGTTGTTGTTGTTGTTTATTTGACGTAGTTGTTGTTATTGACGTTGTTGTTGTTGTTTATTTGATGTTTTTGTTGTTGTTGATGTTATTGTTGTTGTTGTTTTATACTTGACGTTGTTGTTGTTGTTGTTTATTTGATGTTGTTGTTGTTGTTGTTTATTTGACGTTGTTGTTGTTTATTTGTTGTTGTTGTTGTTGTTGTTTATTTGACGTTGTTGTTGTTGTTATTTATTTGACGTTGTTGTTGTTGTTGTTATTGTTTATTTGACATTGTTGTTGTTGTTGTTGCTTATTTGACGTTGTTGTTATTGTTGTTATTTATTTGACGTTGTTGTTGTTGTTGTTGTTGTTTATTTGACATTGTTGTGTTTATTTGACGTTGTTGTTGTTTATTTGACGTTGCTGTTGTTGTATTTGTTGTTGTTGTTATTGTTGTTGCTTATTTGACGTTGTTGTTATTGTTGTTGTTTATTTGACGTTGTTGTTGTTGATGTTATTCATTTGACGTTGTTGTCGTTGTTGTTTATTTGACGTTGTTGTTGTTGTTGTTTATTTGACGTTGTTGTTCTTGTTGTTGTTGTTGTTTATTTGATGTTGTTTTAGTTGTTGTTGTTTATTTGACGTTGTTGTTGTTTTTTATTTGATGTTGTTGTTGTTGACATTGTTGTTGTTGTTTATTTGACGTTGTTGTTGTTGTTTATTTGACGTAGTTGTTGTTATTGACGTTGTTGTTGTTGTTGTTTATTTGACGTTGTTGTTGTTATTTGAAGTTGTTGTTGTATTTGTTGTAGTTGTTGTTGTTGTTTATTTGACGTTGTTGTTGTTGTTGTTGTTTATTTGACGTTATTGTTGATGTTTATTTGACGTTGTTATTGTTGTTGTTGTTGTTGTTTATTTGACGTTATTGCTGTTGAAGTTGTTGTTGTTGTTTATTTGACGTTGTTGTTGTTGTTGTTTATTTGATGTTGTTAATGTTGTTGACATTGTTGTTGTTGTTTTTGTAATTGTTTTTGTTGTTGTTATTATTGGTGTTGTTGTTGTTTATTTGACGTTGTTGTTGTTGTTGTTTATTTGACGTTGTTGTTGTTGTTGTTTATTTGATGTTGTTGTTGTTGTTGTTGTTTATTTGACATTGTTGTTGTTGTTGTTGTTGTTTATTTGACGTTGTTGTTGTTGTTGTTTATTTGACATTGTTGTTGTTGTTGTTCACGTTGTTGACGTTGTTGTTTATTTGACGTTGTTGTTGTTGTTGTTGTTGTTTATTTGATGTTGTTTTAGTTGTTGTTGTTTATTTGACGTTGTTGTTGTTTTTTATTTGATGTTGTTGTTGTTGACATTGTTGTTGTTGTTTATTTGACGTAGTTGTTGTTGTTGTTGTTTATTTGACGTAGTTGTTGTTATTGACGTTGTTGTTGTTGTTTATTTGATGTTTTTGTTGTTGTTGATGTTATTGTTGTTGTTGTTTTATACTTGACGTTGTTGTTGTTGTTGTTTATTTGATGTTGTTGTTGTTGTTGTTTATTTGACGTTGTTGTTGTTTATTTGTTGTTGTTGTTGTTGTTTATTTGACGTTGTTGTTGTTGTTATTTATTTGACGTTGTTGTTGTTGTTGTTATTGTTTATTTGACATTGTTGTTGTTGTTGTTGCTTATTTGACGTTGTTGTTATTGTTGTTATTTATTTGACGTTGTTGTTGTTGTTGTTGTTGTTTATTTGACATTGTTGTGTTTATTTGACGTTGTTGTTGTTTATTTGACGTTGTTGTTGTTGTATTTGTTGTTGTTGTTATTGTTGTTGCTTATTTGACGTTGTTGTTATTGTTGTTGTTTATTTGACGTTGTTGTTGTTGATGTTATTCATTTGACGTTGTTGTCGTTGTTGTTTATTTGACGTTGTTGTTGTTGTTGTTGTTTATTTGACGTTGTTGTTCTTGTTGTTGTTGTTGTTTATTTGATGTTGTTTTAGTTGTTGTTGTTTATTTGACGTTGTTGTTGTTTTTTATTTGATGTTGTTGTTGTTGACATTGTTGTTGTTGTTTATTTGACGTTGTTGTTGTTGTTTATTTGACGTAGTTGTTGTTATTGACGTTGTTGTTGTTGTTCTTTATTTGATGTTTTTGTTGTTGTTGATGTTATTGATGTTGTTGTTTTTTACTTGACGTTGTTGTTGTTGTTGTTGTTGTTGTTTATTTGATGTTGTTGTTGTTGTTGTTTATTTGACGTTGTTATTGTTGTTTATTTGTTGTTGTTGTTGTTGTTGTTTATTTGACGTTGTTGTTGTTGTTATTTATTTGACGTTGTTGTTGTTGTTGTTATTGTTTATTTGACATTGTTGTTGTTGTTGTTGCTTATTTGACGTTGTTTTTATTGTTGCTATTTATTTGACGTTGTTGTTGTTGTTGTTGTTTATTTGACGTTGTTGTTGTTGTTGTTGTTTATTTGACGTTATTGTTGATGTTTATTTGACGTTGTTATTGTTGTTGTTGTTGTTGTTGTTGTTTATTTGACGTTATTGCTGTTGAAGTTGTTGTTGTTGTTTATTTGACGTTGTTGTTGTTGTTGTTTATTTGACGTTGTTAATGTTGTTGACATTGTTGTTGTTGTTTTTGTAATTGTTTTTGTTGTTGTTATTATTGGTGTTGTTGTTGTTTATTTGACGTTGTTGTTGTTGTTGTTTATTTGACGTTGTTGTTGTTGTTGTTTATTTGATGTTGTTGTTGTTGTTGTTGTTTATTTGACATTGTTGTTGTTGTTGTTGTTGTTGATTATTTGACGTTGTTGTTGTTGTTGTTTATTTGACATTGTTGTTGTTGTTGTTCACGTTGTTGACGTTGTTGTTTATTTGACGTTGTTGTTGTTGTTGTTGTTTATTTGATGTTGTTTTAGTTGTTGTTGTTTATTTGACGTTGTTGTTGTTTTTTATTTGATGTTGTTGTTGTTGACATTGTTGTTGTTGTTTATTTGACGTAGTTGTTGTTGTTGTTGTTTATTTGACGTAGTTGTTGTTATTGACGTTGTTGTTGTTGTTTATTTGATGTTTTTGTTGTTGTTGATGTTATTGTTGTTGTTGTTTTTTACTTGACGTTGTTGTTGTTGTTGTTGTTGTTTATTTGATGTTGTTGTTGTTGTTGTTTATTTGACGTTGTTGTTGTTTATTTGTTGTTGTTGTTGTTGTTTATTTGACGTTGTTGTTGTTGTTGTTATTTATTTGACGTTGTTGTTGTTGTTGTTGTTATTGTTTATTTGACATTGTTGTTGTTGTTGTTGCTTATTTGACGTTGTTGTTATTGTTGTTATTTATTTGACGTTGTTGTTGTTGTTGTTTATTTGACATTGTTGTGTTTATTTGACGTTGTTGTTGTTTATTTGACGTTGTTGTTGTTGTATTTGTTGTTGTTGTTATTGTTGTTGCTTATTTGACGTTGTTGTTATTGTTGTTGTTTATTTGACGTTGTTGTTGTTGATGTTATTCATTTGACGTTGTTGTTGTTGTTGTTTATTTGACGTTGTTGTTGTTGTTGTTTATTTGACGTTGTTGTTCTTGTTGTTGTTGTTGTTTATTTGATGTTGTTTTAGTTGTTGTTGTTTATTTGACGTTGTTGTTGTTTTTTATTTGATGTTGTTGTTGTTGACATTGTTGTTGTTGTTTATTTGACGTTGTTGTTGTTGTTTATTTGACGTAGTTGTTGTTATTGACGTTGTTGTTGTTGTTTATTTGATGTTTTTGTTGTTGTTGATGTTATTGTTGTTGTTGTTTTTTACTTGACGTTGTTGTTGTTGTTGTTGTTGTTTATTTGATGTTGTTGTTGTTGTTGTTTATTTGACGTTGTTATTGTTGTTTATTTGTTGTTGTTGTTGTTGTTGTTGTTGTTTATTTGACGTTGTTGTTGTTGTTATTTATTTGACGTTGTTGTTGTTGTTATTGTTTATTTGACATTGTTGTTGTTGTTGTTGCTTATTTGACGTTGTTGTTATTGTTGCTATTTATTTGACGTTGTTGTTGTTGTTGTTGTTTATTTGACATTGTTGTGTTTATTTGACGTTGTTGTTGTTGTTTATTTGACGTTGTTGTTGTGGTTATTGTTGTTGCTTATTTGACGTTGTTGTTGATGTTATTGTTGTTTATTTGACGTTGTTGTTGTTGTTGTTGTTTATTTGACGTTGTTGTTGTTGTTGTTGTTGTTTATTTGACGTTGTTGTTCTTGTTGTTGTTGTTGTTTATTTGATGTTGTTTTAGTTGTTGTTGTTTATTTGACGTTGTTGTTGTTTTTTATTTGATGTTGTTGTTGTTGACATTGTTGTTGTTGTTTATTTGACGTTGTTGTTGTTGTTGTTTATTTGACGTAGTTGTTGTTATTGACGTTGTTGTTGTTGTTTATTTGATGTTTTTGTTGTTGCTGATGTTATTGTTGTTGTTGTTTTTTATTTGACGTTGTTGTTGTTGTTGTTGTTGTTGTTTATTTGATGTTGTTATTGTTGTTGTTTATTTGACATTGTTGTTGTTTATTTGATGTTGTTGTTGTTATTGTTGTTTATTTGACGTTGTTGTTGTTATTTATTTGACGTTGTTGTTGTTGTTATTGTTTATATGACATTGTTGTTGTTGTTGTTGCTTATTTGACGTTATTGTTATTGTTGCTATTTCTTTGACGTTGTTGTTGTTGTTGTTTATTTGACATTGTTGTTGTTGTTGTTGCTTATTTGACGTTATTGTTATTGTTGCTATTTCTTTGACGTTGTTGTTGTTGTTGTTTATTTGACATTGTTGTGTTTATTTGATGTTGTTGTTGTTTATTTGACGTTGTTGTTGTATTTGTTGTTGTTGTTATTGTTGTTGCTTATTTGACGTTGTTGTTATTGTTGTTGTTTATTTGACGTTGTTGTTGTTGATGTTATTCATTTGACGTTGTTGTTGTTGTTGTTTATTTGACGTTGTTGTTGTTGTTGTTGTTTATTTGATGTTGTTGTTGTTGTTGTTTATTTGACGTTGTTGTTGATGTTGTTGTTGTTGTTGTTTATTTGACGTTGTTGTTATTGAAGTTGTTGTTGTTGTTTAGTTGACGTTGTTATTGTTGTTGTTTATTTGACGTTGTTGATGTTGTTGACGTTGTTGTTGTTGTTTTTGTTATTTATTTCACATTGTTGTTGTTATTTGACGTTGTTGTTGTTGTATTTGTTGTTCTTGTTGTTGTTTATTTGACGTTGTATTTGTTGTGGTTGTTGTTGTTGTTGTTTATTTGACGTTGTTGTTGTTGTTTATTTGACGTTATTGTTGTTGTTTATTTGACGTTGTTATTGTTGTTGTTGTTGTTGTTGTTATTTATTTGACATTGTTGTTGTTGATGACATTGTTGTTGTTGTTTATTTGACGTTGTTGTTGTTGTTGTTGTTGTTTATTTGACGTTGTTAATGTTGTTGACATTGTTGTTGTTGTTTTTGTTGTTTATTTGACGTTGTTGTTGTTGTTTTTGTTTTTGTTATTGTTGGTGTTGTTGTTGTTGTTTATTTGACGTTGTTGTTGTTGTTGTTTATTTGACGTTGTTGTTGTTGTTTATTTGACGTTGTTGTTGTTATTTGAAGTTATTGTTGTATTTATTGTAGTTGTTGTTGTTGTTTATTTGACGTTGTTGTTGTTGTTTATTTGACGTTATTGTTGTTGTTTATTTGACGTTGTTATTGTTGTTGTTGTTGTTTATTTGACGTTATTGCTGTTGAAGTTGTTGTTGTTGTTTATTTGACGTTGTTGTTGTTGTTGTTGTTTATTTGACGTTGTTAATGTTGTTGACATTGTTGTTGTTGTTATTGTTGTTTATTTGACGTTGTTGTTTTTGTAATTGTTTTTGTTGTTGTTATTATTGGTGTTGTTGTTGTTTATTTGACGTTGTTGTTGTTGTTTATTTGATGTTGTTGTTGTTGTTGTTTATTTGACATTGTTGTTGTTGTTGTTTATTTGACGTTGTTGTTATTGTTGTTTATTTGACATTGTTGTTGTTGTTGTTCACGTTGTTGACGTTGTTGTTTATTTGACGTTGTTGTTGTTGTTGTTTATTTGATGTTGTTTTAGTTGTTGTTGTTTATTTGACGTTTTTGTTGTTTTTTATTTGATGTTGTTGTTGTTGACATTGTTGTTGTTGTTTATTTGATGTTGTTGTTGTTGTTGTTTATTTGACGTAGTTGTTGTTATTGACGTTGTTGTTGTTGTTTATTTGATGTTTTTGTTGTTGTTGATGTTATTGTTGTTGTTGTTTTTTACTTGACGTTGTTGTTGTTGTTGTTGTTGTTGTTGTTTATTTGATGTTGTTGTTGTTGTTGTTTATTTGACGTTGTTGTTGTTTATTTGTTGTTGTTGTTGTTGTTGTTTATTTGACGTTGTTGTTGTTGTTATTTATTTGACGTTGTTGTTGTTGTTGTTATTGTTTATTTGACATTGTTGTTGTTGTTGTTGCTTATTTGACGTTGTTGTTATTGTTGCTATTTATTTGACGTTGTTGTTGTTGTTGTTTATTTGACATTGTTGTGTTTATTTGACGTTGTTGTTGTTTATTTGACGTTGTTGTTGTTGTTGTATTTATTGTTGTTGTTATTGTTGTTGCTTATTTGACGTTGTTGTTATTGTTGTTGTTTATTTGACGTTGTTGTTGTTGATGTTATTCATTTGACGTTGTTGTTGTTGTTGTTTATTTGACGTTGTTGTTGTTGTTGTTGTTTATTTGACGTTGTTGTTCTTGTTGTTGTTGTTGTTTATTTGATGTTGTTTTAGTTGTTGTTGTTTATTTGACGTTGTTGTTGTTTTTTATTTGATGTTGTTGTTGTTGACATTGTTGTTGTTGTTGTTGTTGTTTATTTGACGTAGTTGTTGTTATTGACGTTGTTGTTGTTGTTTATTTGATGTTTTTGTTGTTGTTGATGTTATTGTTGTTGTTGTTTTTTATTTGACGTTGTTGTTGTTGTTGTTGTTGTTGTTTATTTGATGTTGTTGTTGTTGTTGTTTATTTGACGTTGTTGTTGTTTATTTGATGTTGTTGTTGTTATTGTTGTTTATTTGACGTTGTGGTTGTTATTTATTTGACGTTGTTGTTGTTGTTATTGTTTATTTGACATTGTTGTTGTTGTTGTTGCTTATTTGACGTTGTTGTTATTGTTGCTATTTATTTGACGTTGTTGTTGTTGTTGTTTATTTGACATTGTTGTGTTTATTTGACGTTGTTGTTGTTTATTTGACGTTGTTAATGTTGTTGACATTGTTGTTGTTGTTTTTGTTGTTTATTTGACGTTGTTGTTTTTGTTGTATTTTTTGTTGTTGTTATTATTGGTGTTGTTGTTTTTTATTTGATGTTGTTGTTGTTGTTTATTTGACGTTGTTGTTGTTGTTGTTTATTTAACGTTGTTGTTGTTGTTGTTGTTGTTGTTTATTTGACATTGTTGTTGTTGTTGTTGGTGTTGTTTATTTGACGTTGTTGTTGTTGTTGTTTATTTGATGTTGTTGTTGTTGTTGTTTATTTGACGTTGTTGTTGACGTTGTTGTTGTTAATTTGACGTTGTTGTTGTTGTTTATTTGACGTTGTTGTTGTTATTGACGTTGTTGTTGTTATTGACGTTGTTGTTGTTGTTTAGATGACGTTGTTATTGTTGTTGTTTATTTGACGTTGTTAATGTTGTTGACGTTGTTGTTGTTGTTTTTGTTGTTTATTTCACGTTGTTGTTGTTATTTGACGTTGTTGTTGTTGTATTTGTTGTTGTTGTTGTTTTTGTTGTTTATTTGACGTTGTATTTGTTGTGGTTGTTGTTGTTGTTTATTTGACGTTGTTGTTGTTGTTTATTTGACGTTATTGTTGTTGTTTATTTGACGTTGTTATTGTTGTTGTTGTTGTTGTTATTTATTTGACATTGTTGTTGTTGATGACATTGTTGTTGTTGTTTATTTGACGTTGTTGATGTTGTTGTTTATTTGACGTTGTTAATGTTGTTGACATTGTTGTTGTTATTTTTGTTGTTTATTTAACATTATTGTTGTTGTTGTTTTTGTTTTTGTTATTGTTGGTGTTGTTGTTGTTGTTTATTTGACGTTGTTGTTGTTGTTGTTTATTTGACGTTGTTGTTGTTGTTTATTTGACGTTGTTGTTGTTATTTGAAGTTGTTGTTGTATTTGTTGTAGTTGTTGTTGTTGTTTATTTGACGTTGTTGTTGTTGTTGTTGTTTATTTGACGTTATTGTTGATGTTTATTTGACGTTGTTATTGTTGTTGTTGTTGTTGTTTATTTGACGTTATTGCTGTTGAAGTTGTTGTTGTTGTTTATTTGACGTTGTTGTTGTTGTTGTTTATTTGATGTTGTTAATGTTGTTGACATTGTTGTTGTTGTTTTTGTAATTGTTTTTGTTGTTGTTATTATTGGTGTTGTTGTTGTTTATTTGAAGTTGTTGTTGTTGTTGTTTATTGACGTTGTTGTTGTTGTTGTTTATTTGATGTTGTTGTTGTTGTTGTTGTTTATTTGTCATTGTTGTTGTTGTTGTTGTTGTTTATTTGAAGTTGTTGTTGTTGTTGTTTATTTGACATTGTTGTTGTTGTTGTTCACGTTGTTGACGTTGTTGTTTATTTGAAGTTGTTGTTGTTGTTGTTGTTGTTTATTTGATGTGTTTTAGTTGTTGTTGTTATTTGAAGTTGTTGTTGTTTTTTATTTGATGTTGTTGTTGTTGACATTGTTGTTGTTGTTTATTTGACGTAGTTGTTGTTGTTGTTGTTTATTTGACGTAGTTGTTGTTATTGACGTTGTTGTTGTTGGTATTTGATGTTTTTGTTGTTGTTGATGTTATTGTTGTTGTTGTTTTATAATTGACGTTGTTGTTGTTGTTGTTATGTGTGTGTTGTTGTGTTGTTTATTTGACGTTGTTGTTGTTTATTTGTTGTTGTTGTTGTTGTTTATTTGACGTTGGTTGTTGTTGTTATTTATTGACGTTGTTGTTGTTGTTGTTATTGTTTATTTGACATTGTTGTTGTTGTTGTTGTTATTTGAGTTGTTGTTATTGTTGTTATTTATTTGAAGTGTTGTTGTTGTTGTTGTTGTTTATTTGACATTGTTGGTGTTTATTTGACGTTGTTGTTGTTTATTTGACGTTGTTGTTGTTGTATTTGTTGTTGTTGTTATTGTTGTTGCTTATTTGACGTTGTTGTTATTGTTGTTGTTTATTTGATGTTGTTGTTGTTGATGTTATTCATTTGACGTTGTTGTCGTTGTTGTTTATTTGACGTTGTTGTTGTTGTTGTTTATTTGACGTTGTTGTTCTTGTTGTTGTTGTTGTTTATTTGATGTTGTTTTAGTTGTTGTTGTTTATTTGACGTTGTTGTTGTTTTTTATTTGATGTTGTTGTTGTTGACATTGTTGTTGTTGTTTATTTGACGTTGTTGTTGTTGTTTATTTGACGTAGTTGTTGTTATTGACGTTGTTGTTGTTGTTGTTTATTTGATGTTTTTGTTGTTGTTGATGTTATTGTTGTTGTTGTTTTTTTACTTGACGTTGTTGTTGTTGTTGTTGTTGTTGTTTATTTGATGTTGTTGTTGTTGTTGTTTATTTGACGTTGTTATTGTTGTTTATTTTGTTGTTGTTGTTGTTGTTGTTTATTTGACGTTGTTGTTGTTGTTATTTATTTGACGTTGTTGTTGTTGTTGTTATTGTTTATTTGACATTGTTGTTGTTGTTGTTGCTTATTTGACGTTGTTGTTATTGTTGCTATTTATTTGACGTTGTTGTTGTTGTTGTTATTTGACATTGTTGTGTTTATTTGACGTTGTTGTTGTTTATTTGACGTTGTTGTTGTTGTATTTGTTGTTGTTGTTATTGTTGTTGCTTATTTGACGTTGTTGTTATTGTTGTTGTTTATTTGACATTGTTGTTGTTGATGTTATTCATTTGACGTTGTTGTTGTTGTCGTTGTTTATTTGACGTTGTTGTTGTTGTTGTTGTTGTTTATTTGACGTTGTTGTTCTTGTTGTTGTTGTTGTTTATTTGATGTTGTTTTAGTTGTTGTTGTTTATTTGACGTTGTTGTTGTTTTTTATTTGATGTTGTTGATGTTGACATTGTTGTTGTTGTTTATTTGACGTTGTTGTTGTTGTTGTTTATTTGACGTAGTTGTTGTTATTGACGTTGTTGTTGTTGTTTATTTGATGTTTTTGTTGTTGCTGATGTTATTGTTGTTGTTGTTTTTTATTTGACGCTGTTGTTGTTGTTGTTGTTGTTGTTTATTTGATGTTGTTGTTGTTGTTGTTTATTTGACATTGTTGTTGTTTATTTGATGTTGTTGTTGTTATTGTTGTTTATTTGACGTTGTTGTTGTTATTTATTTGACGTTGTTGTTGTTGTTGTTATTGTTTATATGACATTGTTGTTGTTGTTGTTGCTTATTTGACGTTATTGTTATTGTTGCTATTTCTTTGACGTTGTTGTTGTTGTTGTTTATTTGACATTGTTGTGTTTATTTGATGTTGTTGTTGTTTATTTGACGTTGTTGTTGTTGTATTTGTTGTTGTTGTTATTGTTGTTGCTTATTTGACGTTGTTGTTATTGTTGTTGTTTATTTGACGTTGTTGTTGTTGATGTTATTCATTTGACGTTGTTGTGGTTGTTGTTGTTTATTTGACGTTGTTGTTGTTGTTGTTGTTTATTTGATGTTGTTGTTGTTGTTGTTTATTTGACGTTGTTGTTGATGTTGTTGTTGTTAATTTGACGTTGTTGTTGTTGTTTATTTGACGTTGTTGTTATTGAAGTTGTTGTTGTTGTTTAGTTGACGTTGTTATTGTTGTTGTTTATTTGACGTTGTTAATGTTGTTGACGTTGTTGTTGTTGTTTTTGTTATTTATTTCACATTGTTGTTGTTATTTGACGTTGTTGTTGTTGTATTTGTTGTTCTTGTTGTTGTTTATTTGACGTTGTATTTGTTGTGGTTGTTGTTGTTGTTGTTTATTTGACGTTGTTGTTGTTGTTTATTTGACGTTATTGTTGTTGTTTATTTGACGTTGTTATTGTTGTTGTTGTTGTTGTTATTTATTTGACATTGTTGTTGTTGATGACATTGTTGTTGTTGTTTATTTGACGTTGTTGTTGTTGTTGTTGTTTATTTGACGTTGTTAATGTTGTTGACATTGTTGTTGTTGATGACGTTGTTGTTGTTGTTGTTGTTGTTTATTTGACGTTGTTAATGTTGTTGACATTGTTGTTGTTGTTTTTGTTGTTTATTTGACGTTGTTGTTGTTGTTTTTGTTTTTTTTATTGTTGGTGTTGTTGTTGTTGTTTATTTGACGTTGTTGTTGTTGTTTATTTGACGTTGTTGTTGTTGTTTATTTGACGTTGTTGTTGTTATTTGAAGTTGTTGTTGTATTTGTTGTAGTTGTTGTTGTTGTTTATTTGACGTTGTTGTTGTTGTTGTTGTTTATTTGACGTTATTGTTGATGTTTATTTGACGTTGTTATTGTTGTTGTTGTTGTTGTTGTTGTTTATTTGACGTTATTGCTGTTGAAGTTGTTGTTGTTGTTTATTTGACGTTGTTGTTGTTGTTGTTTATTTGATGTTGTTAATGTTGTTGACATTGTTGTTGTTGTTTTTGTAATTGTTTTTGTTGTTGTTATTATTGGTGTTGTTGTTGTTTATTTGACGTTGTTGTTGTTGTTGTTTATTTGACGTTGTTGTTGTTGTTGTTTATTTGATGTTGTTGTTGTTGTTGTTGTTTATTTGACATTGTTGTTGTTGTTGTTGTTGTTTATTTGACGTTGTTGTTGTTGTTGTTTATTTGACATTGTTGTTGTTGTTGTTCACGTTGTTGACGTTGTTGTTTATTTGACGTTGTTGTTGTTGTTGTTGTTGTTTATTTGATGTTGTTTTAGTTGTTGTTGTTTATTTGACGTTGTTGTTGTTTTTTATTTGATGTTGTTGTTGTTGACATTGTTGTTGTTGTTTATTTGACGTAGTTGTTGTTGTTGTTGTTTATTTGACGTAGTTGTTGTTATTGACGTTGTTGTTGTTGTTTATTTGATGTTTTTGTTGTTGTTGATGTTATTGTTGTTGTTGTTTTATACTTGACGTTGTTGTTGTTGTTGTTTATTTGATGTTGTTGTTGTTGTTGTTTATTTGACGTTGTTGTTGTTTATTTGTTGTTGTTGTTGTTGTTGTTTATTTGACGTTGTTGTTGTTGTTATTTATTTGACGTTGTTGTTGTTGTTGTTATTGTTTATTTGACATTGTTGTTGTTGTTGTTGCTTATTTGACGTTGTTGTTATTGTTGTTATTTATTTGACGTTGTTGTTGTTGTTGTTGTTGTTTATTTGACATTGTTGTGTTTATTTGACGTTGTTGTTGTTTATTTGACGTTGCTGTTGTTGTATTTGTTGTTGTTGTTATTGTTGTTGCTTATTTGACGTTGTTGTTATTGTTGTTGTTTATTTGACGTTGTTGTTGTTGATGTTATTCATTTGACGTTGTTGTCGTTGTTGTTTATTTGACGTTGTTGTTGTTGTTGTTTATTTGACGTTGTTGTTCTTGTTGTTGTTGTTGTTTATTTGATGTTGTTTTAGTTGTTGTTGTTTATTTGACGTTGTTGTTGTTTTTTATTTGATGTTGTTGTTGTTGACATTGTTGTTGTTGTTTATTTGACGTTGTTGTTGTTGTTTATTTGACGTAGTTGTTGTTATTGACGTTGTTGTTGTTGTTGTTTATTTGACGTTGTTGTTGTTATTTGAAGTTGTTGTTGTATTTGTTGTAGTTGTTGTTGTTGTTTATTTGACGTTGTTGTTGTTGTTGTTGTTTATTTGACGTTATTGTTGATGTTTATTTGACGTTGTTATTGTTGTTGTTGTTGTTGTTTATTTGACGTTATTGCTGTTGAAGTTGTTGTTGTTGTTTATTTGACGTTGTTGTTGTTGTTGTTTATTTGATGTTGTTAATGTTGTTGACATTGTTGTTGTTGTTTTTGTAATTGTTTTTGTTGTTGTTATTATTGGTGTTGTTGTTGTTTATTTGACGTTGTTGTTGTTGTTGTTTATTTGACGTTGTTGTTGTTGTTGTTTATTTGATGTTGTTGTTGTTGTTGTTGTTTATTTGACATTGTTGTTGTTGTTGTTGTTGTTTATTTGACGTTGTTGTTGTTGTTGTTTATTTGACATTGTTGTTGTTGTTGTTCACGTTGTTGACGTTGTTGTTTATTTGACGTTGTTGTTGTTGTTGTTGTTGTTTATTTGATGTTGTTTTAGTTGTTGTTGTTTATTTGACGTTGTTGTTGTTTTTTATTTGATGTTGTTGTTGTTGACATTGTTGTTGTTGTTTATTTGACGTAGTTGTTGTTGTTGTTGTTTATTTGACGTAGTTGTTGTTATTGACGTTGTTGTTGTTGTTTATTTGATGTTTTTGTTGTTGTTGATGTTATTGTTGTTGTTGTTTTATACTTGACGTTGTTGTTGTTGTTGTTTATTTGATGTTGTTGTTGTTGTTGTTTATTTGACGTTGTTGTTGTTTATTTGTTGTTGTTGTTGTTGTTTATTTGACGTTGTTGTTGTTGTTATTTATTTGACGTTGTTGTTGTTGTTGTTATTGTTTATTTGACATTGTTGTTGTTGTTGTTGCTTATTTGACGTTGTTGTTATTGTTGTTATTTATTTGACGTTGTTGTTGTTGTTGTTGTTGTTTATTTGACATTGTTGTGTTTATTTGACGTTGTTGTTGTTTATTTGACGTTGTTGTTGTTGTATTTGTTGTTGTTGTTATTGTTGTTGCTTATTTGACGTTGTTGTTATTGTTGTTGTTTATTTGACGTTGTTGTTGTTGATGTTATTCATTTGACGTTGTTGTCGTTGTTGTTTATTTGACGTTGTTGTTGTTGTTGTTGTTTATTTGACGTTGTTGTTCTTGTTGTTGTTGTTGTTTATTTGATGTTGTTTTAGTTGTTGTTGTTTATTTGACGTTGTTGTTGTTTTTTATTTGATGTTGTTGTTGTTGACATTGTTGTTGTTGTTTATTTGACGTTGTTGTTGTTGTTTATTTGACGTAGTTGTTGTTATTGACGTTGTTGTTGTTGTTCTTTATTTGATGTTTTTGTTGTTGTTGATGTTATTGATGTTGTTGTTTTTTACTTGACGTTGTTGTTGTTGTTGTTGTTGTTGTTTATTTGATGTTGTTGTTGTTGTTGTTTATTTGACGTTGTTATTGTTGTTTATTTGTTGTTGTTGTTGTTGTTGTTTATTTGACGTTGTTGTTGTTGTTATTTATTTGACGTTGTTGTTGTTGTTGTTATTGTTTATTTGACATTGTTGTTGTTGTTGTTGCTTATTTGACGTTGTTTTTATTGTTGCTATTTATTTGACGTTGTTGTTGTTGTTGTTGTTTATTTGACATTGTTGTGTTTATTTGACGTTGTTGTTGTTTATTTGACGTTGTTGTTGTTGTATTTGTTGTTGTTGTTATTGTTGTTGCTTATTTGACGTTGTTGTTATTGTTGTTGTTTATTTGACATTGTTGTTGTTGATGTTATTCATTTGACGTTGTTGTTGTTGTCGTTGTTTATTTGACGTTGTTGTTGTTGTTGTTGTTGTTGTTTATTTGACGTTGTTGTTCTTGTTGTTGTTGTTGTTTATTTGATGTTGTTTTAGTTGTTGTTGTTTATTTGACGTTGTTGTTGTTTTTTATTTGATGTTGTTGATGTTGACATTGTTGTTGTTGTTTATTTGACGTTGTTGTTGTTGTTGTTTATTTGACGTAGTTGTTGTTATTGACGTTGTTGTTGTTGTTTATTTGATGTTTTTGTTGTTGCTGATGTTATTGTTGTTGTTGTTTTTTATTTGACGCTGTTGTTGTTGTTGTTGTTGTTGTTTATTTGATGTTGTTGTTGTTGTTGTTTATTTGACATTGTTGTTGTTTATTTGATGTTGTTGTTGTTATTGTTGTTTATTTGACGTTGTTGTTGTTATTTATTTGACGTTGTTGTTGTTGTTGTTATTGTTTATATGACATTGTTGTTGTTGTTGTTGCTTATTTGACGTTATTGTTATTGTTGCTATTTCTTTGACGTTGTTGTTGTTGTTGTTTATTTGACATTGTTGTGTTTATTTGATGTTGTTGTTGTTTATTTGACGTTGTTGTTGTTGTATTTGTTGTTGTTGTTATTGTTGTTGCTTATTTGACGTTGTTGTTATTGTTGTTGTTTATTTGACGTTGTTGTTGTTGATGTTATTCATTTGACGTTGTTATGGTTGTTGTTGTTTATTTGACGTTGTTGTTGTTGTTGTTGTTTATTTGATGTTGTTGTTGTTGTTGTTGTTTATTTGACGTTGTTGTTGATGTTGTTGTTGTTAATTTGACGTTGTTGTTGTTGTTTATTTGACGTTGTTGTTATTGAAGTTGTTGTTGTTGTTTAGTTGACGTTGTTATTGTTGTTGTTTATTTGACGTTGTTAATGTTGTTGACGTTGTTGTTGTTGTTTTTGTTATTTATTTCACATTGTTGTTGTTATTTGACGTTGTTGTTGTTGTATTTGTTGTTCTTGTTGTTGTTTATTTGACGTTGTATTTGTTGTGGTTGTTGTTGTTGTTGTTTATTTGACGTTGTTGTTGTTGTTTATTTGACGTTATTGTTGTTGTTTATTTGACGTTGTTATTGTTGTTGTTGTTGTTGTTATTTATTTGACATTGTTGTTGTTGATGACATTGTTGTTGTTGTTTATTTGACGTTGTTGTTGTTGTTGTTGTTTATTTGACGTTGTTAATGTTGTTGACATTGTTGTTGTTGATGACGTTGTTGTTGTTGTTGTTGTTGTTTATTTGACGTTGTTAATGTTGTTGACATTGTTGTTGTTGTTTTTGTTGTTTATTTGACGTTGTTGTTGTTGTTTTTGTTTTTTTTATTGTTGGTGTTGTTGTTGTTGTTTATTTGACGTTGTTGTTGTTGTTGTTTATTTGACGTTGTTGTTGTTGTTTATTTGACGTTGTTGTTGTTATTTGAAGTTATTGTTGTATTTATTGTAGTTGTTGTTGTTGTTTATTTGACGTTGTTGTTGTTGTTGTTGTTTATTTGACGTTATTGTTGTTGTTTATTTGACGTTGTTATTGTTGTTGTTGTTGTTTATTTGACGTTATTGCTGTTGAAGTTGTTGTTGTTGTTTATTTGACGTTGTTGTTGTTGTTGTTGTTTATTTGACGTTGTTAATGTTGTTGACATTGTTGTTGTTGTTATTTTTGTTTATTTGACGTTGTTGTTTTTGTAATTGTTTTTGTTGTTGTTATTATTGGTGTTGTTGTTGTTTATTTGACGTTGTTGTTGTTGTTTATTTGACGTTGTTGTTGTTGTTGTTGTTTATTTGACATTGTTGTTGTTGTTGTTTATTTGACGTTGTTGTTATTGTTGTTTATTTGACATTGTTGTTGTTGTTGTTCACGTTGTTGACGTTGTTGTTTATTTGACGTTGTTGTTGTTGTTGTTTATTTGATGTTGTTTTAGTTGTTGTTGTTTATTTGACGTTTTTGTTGTTTTTTATTTGATGTTGTTGTTGTTGACATTGTTGTTGTTGTTTATTTGATGTTGTTGTTGTTGTTGTTTATTTGACGTAGTTGTTGTTATTGACGTTGTTGTTGTTGTTTATTTGATGTTTTTGTTGTTGTTGATGTTATTGTTGTTGTTGTTTTTTACTTGACGTTGTTGTTGTTGTTGTTGTTGTTATTTTTTACTTGACGTTGTTGTTGTTGTTGTTGTTGTTGTTTGTTTGATGTTGTTGTTGTTGTTGTTTATTTGACGTTGTTGTTGTTTATTTGTTGTTGTTGTTGTTGTTGTTGTTTATTTGACGTTGTTGTTGTTGTTATTTATTTGACGTTGTTGTTGTTGTTGTTGTTGTTATTGTTTATTTGACATTGTTGTTGTTGTTGTTGCTTATTTGACGTTGTTGTTATTGTTGCTATTTATTTGACGTTGTTGTTGTTGTTGTTTATTTGACATTGTTGTGTTTATTTGACGTTGTTGTTGTTTATTTGACGTTGTTGTTGTTGTTGTATTTATTGTTGTTGTTATTGTTGTTGCTTATTTGACGTTGTTGTTATTGTTGTTGTTTATTTGACGTTGTTGTTGATGTTATTCATTTGACGTTGTTGTTGTTGTTGTTTATTTGACGTTGCTGTTGTTGTTGTTGTTTATTTGACGTTGTTGTTCTTGTTGTTGTTGTTGTTGTTTATTTGATGTTGTTTTAGTTGTTGTTGTTTATTTGACGTTGTTGTTGTTTTTTATTTGATGTTGTTGTTGTTGACATTGTTGTTGTTGTTGTTGTTGTTGTTTATTTGACGTAGTTGTTGTTATTGACGTTGTTGTTGTTGTTTATTTGATGTTTTTGTTGTTGTTGATGTTATTGTTGTTGTTGTTTTTTATTTGACGTTGTTGTTGTTGTTGTTGTTTATTTGATGTTGTTGTTGTTGTTGTTTATTTGACGTTGTTGTTGTTTATTTGATGTTGTTGTTGTTATTGTTGTTTATTTGACGTTGTTGTTGTTATTTATTTGACGTTGTTGTTGTTATTTATTTGACGTTGTTGTTGTTGTTATTGTTTATTTGACATTGTTGTTGTTGTTGTTGCTTATTTGACGTTGTTGTTATTGTTGCTATTTATTTGACGTTGTTGTTGTTGTTGTTTATTTGACATTGTTGTGTTTATTTGACGTTGTTGTTGTTTATTTGACGTTGTTAATGTTGTTGACATTGTTGTTGTTGTTTTTGTTGTTTATTTGACGTTGTTGTTTTTGTTGTATTTTTTGTTGTTGTTATTATTGGTGTTGTTGTTTTTTATTTGATGTTGTTGTTGTTGTTTATTTGACGTTCTTGTTGTTGTTGTTTATTTAACGTTGTTGTTGTTGTTGTTGTTGTTTATTTGACATTGTTGTTGTTGTTGTTGTTGTTGTTTATTTGACGTTGTTGTTGTTGTTGTTTATTTGACATTGTTGTTGTTGTTGTTGACGTTGTTGTTTATTTGACGTTGTTGTTGTTTATTTGATGTTGTTTAGTTGTTGTTGTTTATTTGACGTTGTTGTTGTTTTTTATTTGATGTTGTTGTTGTTGACATTGTTGTTGTTGTTTATTTGACGTTGTTGTTGTTGTTGTTTATTTGACGTAGTTATTGTTATTGACGTTGTTGTTGTTGTTTATTTGATGTTTTTGTTGTTGTTGATGTTTTGTTGTTGTTGTTTTTTATTTGACGATGTTGTTGTTGTTTATTTGACGTTGTTGGATTTGTTGTTGTTTATTTGATGTTGTTGTTGTTGTTGTTTATTTGACGTTGTTGTTGTTGTTTATTTGATGTTGTTGTTGTTGTTGTTTATTTGACGTTGTTGTTGTTGTTATTTATTTGACGTTGTTGTTGTTGTTATTGTTTATTTGACATTGTTGTTGTTGTTGTTGTTGTTTATTTGACGTTGTTGTTGTTGTTGTTTATTTGACGTTGTTAATGTTTTTGTTTATTTGACGTTCTTAATGTTGTTGACATTTTTGTTGTTGTTTTTGTTGTTTATTTGACGTTGTTGTTGTTGTTGTTGTTGTTTTTGTTGTTGTTATTGTTGGTGTTGTTGTTGTTTATTTGACGTTGTTGTTGTTGTTGTTGTTTATTTGACGTTGTTGTTGTTTATTTGACGTTGTTTTTGTTATTTGACGTTGTTGTTGTTGTTGCTTATTTGACGTTGTTGTTGTTGTTGTTGTTTATTTGATGTTGTTGTTGTTGTTGTTTATTTGACAGTGTTGTTGTTGTTGTTTATTTGACGTTGTTAATGTTGTTGTTTATTTGACGTTGTTAATGTTGTTGACATTTTTGTTGTTGTTTTTGTTGTTTATTTGACGTTATTGTTGTTGTTGTTTTTGTTGTTGTTATTGTTGGTGTTGTTGTTGTTTATTTGACGTTGTTGTTGTTGTTGTTTATTTGACGTTGTTGTTGTTTATTTGACGTTGTTGTTGTTATTTGACGTTGTTGTTGTTGTTGCTTATTTGACGTTGTTGTTGTTGTTGTTTATTTGATGTTGTTGTTGTTGTTGTTTATTTGACGTTGTTGTTGACGTTGTTGTTGTTAATTTGACGTTGTTGTTGTTGTTTATTTGACGTTGTTGTTGTTATTGACGTTGTTGTTGTTATTGACGTTGTTGTTGTTGTTTAGTTGACGTTGTTATTGTTGTTGTTTATTTGACGTTGTTAATGTTGTTGACGTTGTTGTTGTTGTTTTTGTTGTTTATTTCACGTTGTTGTTGTTATTTGACGTTGTTGTTGTTGTATTTGTTGTTGTTGTTGTTGTTGTTTATTTGACGTTGTATTTGTTGTGGTTGTTGTTGTTGTTTATTTGACGTTGTTGTTGTTGTTGTTTATTTGACGTTATTGTTGTTGTTTATTTGACGTTGTTATTGTTGTTGTTGTTGTTGTTATTTATTTGACATTGTTGTTGTTGATGACATTGTTGTTGTTGTTTATTTGACGTTGTTGTTGTTGTTGTTTATTTGACGTTGTTAATGTTGTTGACATTGTTGTTGTTATTTTTGCTGTTTATTTAACATTATTGTTGTTGTTGTTTTTGTTTTTGTTATTGTTGGTGTTGTTGTTGTTGTTGTTTATTTGACGTTGTTGTTGTTGTTGTTTATTTGACGTTGTTGTTGTTGTTTATTTGACGTTGTTGTTGTTATTTGAAGTTGTTGTTGTATTTGTTGTAGTTGTTGTTGTTGTTTATTTGACGTTGTTGTCGTTGTTGTTGTTTATTTGACGTTATTGTTGATGTTTATTTGACGTTGTTATTGTTGTTGTTGTTGTTGTTTATTTGACGTTATTGCTGTTGAAGTTGTTGTTGTTGTTTATTTGACGTTGTTGTTGTTGTTGTTTATTTGACGTTGTTAATGTTGTTGACATTGTTGTTGTTGTTTTTGTAATTGTTTTTGTTGTTGTTATTATTGGTGTTGTTGTTGTTTATTTGACGTTGTTGTTGTTGTTGTTTATTTGACGTTGTTGTTGTTGTTGTTGTTTATTTGATGTTGTTGTTGTTGTTTATTTGACATTGTTGTTGTTGTTGTTGTTTATTTGACGTTGTTCTTGTTGTTGTTTATTTGACATTGTTGTTGTTGTTGTTCACGTTGTTGACGTTGTTGTTTATTTGACGTTGTTGTTGTTGTTGTTGTTGCTGTTTATTTGATGTTGTTTTAGTTGTTGTTGTTTATTTGACGTTGTTGTTGTTTTTTATTTGATGTTGTTGTTGTTGACATTGTTGTTGTTGTTTATTTGACGTTGTTGTTGTTGTTGTTGTTTATTTGACGTAGTTGTTGTTATTGACGTTGTTGTTGTTGTTTATTTGATGTTTTTGTTGTTGTTGATGTTATTGTTGTTGTTGTTTTTTACTTGACGTTGTTGTTGTTGTTGTTGTTGTTGTTTATTTGATGTTGTTGTTGTTGTTTATTTGACGTTGTTGTTGTTTATTTGTTGTTGTTGTTGTTGTTATTTATTTGACGTTGTTGTTGTTGTTATTTATTTGGCGTTGTTGTTGTTGTTGTTATTGTTTATTTGACATTGTTGTTGTTGTTGTTGCTTATTTGACGTTGTTGTTATTGTTGTTATTTATTTGACGTTGTTGTTGTTGTTGTTGTTTATTTGACATTGTTGTGTTTATTTGACGTTGTTGTTGTTTATTTGACGTTGTTGTTGTTGTATTTGTTGTTGTTGTTATTGTTGTTGCTTATTTGACGTTGTTGTTATTGTTGTTGTTTATTTGACGTTGTTGTTGTTGATGTTATTCATTTGACGTTGTTGTTGTTGTTGTTGTTTATTTGACGTTGTTGTTGTTGTTGTTGTTGTTTATTTGACGTTGTTGTTCTTGTTGTTGTTGTTGTTTATTTGATGTTGTTTTAGTTGTTGTTGTTTATTTGACGTTGTTGTTGTTTTTTATTTGATGTTGTTGTTGTTGACATTGTTACTGTTGTTTATTTGACGTTGTTGTTGTTGTTGTTTATTTGACGTAGTTGTTGTTATTGACGTTGTTGTTGTTGTTGTTTATTTGATGTTTTTGTTGTTGTTGATGTTATTGTTGTTGATGTTATTGTTGTTGTTGTTTTTTACTTGACGTTGTTGTTGTTGTTGTTGTTGTTTATTTGATGTTGTTGTTGTTGTTGTTTATTTGACGTTGTTGTTGTTGTTTATTTGTTGTTGTTGTTGTTGTTGTTTATTTGACGTTGTTGTTGTTGTTATTTATTTGACGTTGTTGTTGTTGTTGTTATTGTTTATTTGACATTGTTGTTGTTGTTGTTGCTTATTTGACGTTGTTGTTATTGTTGCTATTTATTTGACGTTGTTGTTGTTGTTGTTTATTTGACATTGTTGTGTTTATTTGACGTTGTTGTTGTTTATTTGACGTTGTTGTTGTTGTATTTGTTGTTGTTGTTATTGTTGTTGCTTATTTGACGTTGTTGTTATTGTTGTTGTTTATTTGACGTTGTTGTTGTTGATGTTATTCATTTGACGTTGTTGTTGTTGTTGTTGTTTATTTGACGTTGTTGTTGTTGTTGTTGTTTATTTGACGTTGTTGTTCTTGTTGTTGTTCTTGTTTATTTGATGTTGTTTTAGTTGTTGTTGTTTTTTATTTGATGTTGTTGTTGTTGACATTGTTGTTGTTGTTGTTTATTTGACGTTGTTGTTGTTGTTGTTTATTTGACGTAGTTGTTGTTGTTGTTTATTTGATGTTTTTGTTGTTGCTGATGTTATTGTTGTTGTTGTTTTTTATTTGACGCTGTTGTTGTTGTTGTTGTTTATTTGATGTTGTTGTTGTTGTTGTTTATTTGACATTGTTGTTGTTTATTTGATGTTGTTGTTGTTATTGTTGTTTATTTGACGTTGTTGTTGTTATTTATTTGACGTTGTTGTTGTTGTTATTGTTTATTTGACATTGTTGTTGTTGTTGTTGCTTATTTGACGTTATTGTTATTGTTGCTATTTCTTTGACGTTGTTGTTGTTGTTGTTTATTTGACATTGTTGTGTTTATTTGACGTTGTTGTTGTTTATTTGACGTTGTTGTTGTTGTATTTGTTGTTGTTGTTATTGTTGTTGCTTATTTGACGTTGTTGTTATTGTTGTTGTTTATTTGACGTTGTTGTTGTTGATGTTATTCATTTGACGTTGTTGTTGTTGTTGTTTATTTGACGTTGTTGTTGTTGTTGTTTATTTGTTGTTGTTGTTGTTGTTGTTTATTTGACGTTGTTGTTGATGTTGTTGTTGTTAATTTGACGTTGTTGTTGTTTATTTGACATTGTTGTTATTGACGTTGTTGTTGTTGTTTAGTTGACGTTGTTATTGTTGTTGTTTATTTGACGTTGTTAATGTTGTTGACGTTGTTGTTGTTGTTGTTTTTATTATTTATTTCACATTGTTGTTGTTATTTGACGTTGTTGTTGTTGTATTTGTTGTTCTTGTTGTTGTTTATTTGACGTTGTATTTGTTGTGGTTGTTGTTGTTGTTGTTTATTTGACGTTGTTGCTGTTGAAGTTGTTGTTGTTGTTTATTTGACGTTGTTGTTGTTGTTGTTGTTTATTTGACGTTGTTAATGTTGTTGACATTGTTGTTGTTGTTATTGTTGTTTATTTGACGTTGTTGTTTTTGTAATTGTTTTTGTTGTTGTTATTATTGGTGTTGTTGTTGTTTATTTGACGTTGTTGTTGTTGTTGTTTATTTGACGTTGTTGTTGTTGTTGTTTATTTGACGTTGTTGTTGTTGTTGTTTATTTGACATTGTTGTCGTTGTTGTTGTTTATTTGACGTTGTTGTTATTGTTGTTTATTTGACATTGTTGTTGTTGTTGTTTATTTGACGTTGTTGTTGTTGTTGTTGTTTATTTGATGTTGTTTTAGTTGTTGTTGTTTATTTGACGTTGTTGTTGTTTTTTATTTGATGTTGTTGTTGTTGACATTGTTGTTGTTGTTTATTTGACGTTGTTGTTGTTGTTGTTGTTTATTTGACGTAGTTGTTGTTATTGACGTTGTTGTTGTTGTTTATTTGATGTTTTTGTTGTTGTTGATGTTATTGTTGTTGTTGTTTTTTATTTGACGCTGTTGTTGTTGTTATTGTTTATTTGATGTTGTTGTTGTTGTTTATTTGACTTTGTTGTGGTTTATTTGATGTTGTTGTTGTTATTGTTGTTTATTTGACGTTGTTGTTGTTATTTATTTGACGTTGTTGTTGTTCTTATTGTTTATTTGACATTGTTGTTGTTGTTGGTTCTTATTTGACGTTGTTGTTATTGTTGCTATTTATTTGACGTTGTTGTTTATTTGACATTGTTGTGTTTATTTGATGTTGTTGTTGTTTATTTGACGTTGTTGTTGTATTTGTTGTTGTTGTTATTGTTGTTGCTTATTTGTCGTTGTTGTTATTGTTGTTGTTTATTTGATGTTGTTGTTGTTGATGTTATTCATTTGACGTTGTTGTTGTTGTTGTTTATTTGACGTTGTTGTTGTTGTTGTTTATTTGACGTTGTTGTTGTTGTTGTTTTTGTTGTTTATTTGACGTTGTTGTTGTTATTTATTTGACATTGTTGTTGTTTATTTGACGTTGTTGTTGTTATTTATTTGACGTGGTTGTTGTTGTTGTTTATTTGACGTTGTTAATGTTGTTGACATTGTTGTTGTTGTTTTTGTTGTTTATTTGGTGTTGTTGTTGTTGTTATTGTTGGTGTTGTTGTTGTTGTTATTGTTTATTTGACGTTGTTGTTGTTTTTTTGACGTAGTTGTTATTGTTGATGTTGTTGTTGGTGTTTGTTTATTTGACGATTTTGTTGTTATTGATGTTGTTGTTGTTGTTTATTTGACGTTGTTGTTGTTGTTTATTTGATGTTGTTGTTGTTGTGGTTTATTTGACGTTGTTGTTTTTGTTTTTGTTATTGTTGTTGTTATTGTTTATTTGACGTTATTGTTGTTATTTAATTGACATTGTTGTTGTTGTTGTTTATTTGACATTGTTGTTGTTGTTGTTGTTGTTTATTTGACGTTGTTGTTCTTGTTGTTATTTATTTGATGTTGTTGTTCTTGTTGTTGTTGTTTTTTTGACATTGTTGTTGTTGTTGTTGTTGTTGTTTTTGTTGTTTATTTGACGTTGTTGTTATTTATTTGACGTTGTTGTTGTTGACGTTGCTGTTGTTATTTATTTGACGTTGTTGTTGTTGTTGTTGTTGTTTATTTGACGTTGTTAATGTTGTTGACATTGTTGTTGTTGTTTTTGTTGTTTATTTGACGTTGTTGTTGTTGTTGTTGTTGTTGTTATTTGAAGTTGTTGTTGTTGTATTTGTTGTAGTTGTTGTTGTTGTTTATTTGACGTTGTTGTTGTTGTTTACTTGACGTTGTTATTGTTGTTGTTGTTGTTTATTTGACGTTAATGCTGTTGACGTTGTTGTTGTTGTTTATTTGACGTTGTTGTTGTTGTTGTTTATTTGACGTTGTTAATGTTGTTGACATTGTTATTGTTGTTTTTGTTGTTTATTTGACGTTGTTGTTTTTGTTGTATTTTTTGTTGTTGTTATTATTGGTGTTGTTGTTGTTTATTTGACGTTGTTGTTGTTGTTGTTTATTTGACGTTGTTGTTGTTGTTGTTGTTTATTTGACGTTGTTGTTGTTGTTGTTTATTTGACATTGTTGTTGTTGTTGTTGTTGTTGTTTATTTGACGTTGTTGTTGTTGTTGTTTATTTGACATTGTTGTTGTTGTTGTTGTTGACGTTGTTGTTTATTTGACGTTGTTGTTGTTGTTGTTGTTGTTGTTGTTTATTTGATGTTGTTTTAGTTGTTGTTGTTTATTTGACGTTGTTGTTGTTTTTTATTTGATGTTGTTGTTGTTGACATTGTTGTTGTTGTTTATTTGACGTTGTTGTTGTTGTTGTTTATTTGACGTAGTTATTGTTATTGACGTTGTTGTTGTTGTTTATTTGATGTTTTTGTTGTTGTTGATGTTTTGTTGTTGTTGTTTTTTATTTGACGATGTTGTTGTTGTTTATTTGACATTGTTGGATTTGTTGTTGTTTATTTGATGTTGTTGTTGTTGTTGTTTATTTGACGTTGTTGTTGTTGTTGTTGTTGTTTATTTGATGTTGTTGTTGTTGTTTATTTGACGTTGTTGTTGTTGTTATTTATTTGACGTTGTTGTTGTTGTTGTTATTGTTTATTTGACATTGTTGTTGTTGTTGTTGTTTATTTGACGTTGTTATTGTTATTTATTTAACGTTGTTTTTGTTATTTGACGTTGTTGTTGTTGTATTTGTTGTTGTTGTTGTTGCTTATTTGACGTTGTTGTTATTGTTGCTATTTATTTGATGTTGTTGTTGTTGTTGTTTATTTGACGTTGTTGTTGTTTATTTGACGTTGTTGTTGTTGTATTTGTTGTTGTTATTATTGTTGTTGCTTATTTGACGTTGTTGTTATTGTTGTTGTTTATTTGACGATGTTGTTGTTGATGTTATTCATTTGACGTTGTTGTTGTTATTGTTTATTTGACGTTGTTATTGTTGTTGTTGTTGTTGTTGTTGTTTATTTGACGTTGTTGTTGTTATTTGAAGTTGTTGTTGTTGTTTTATTTGTTGTTGTTGTTTTTTATTTGACGTTGTTGTTGTTATTTATTTGACGTTATTGTTGTTTATTTGACGTTGTTATTGTTGTTGTTGTTGTTGTTTATTTGACGTTATTGGTGACGTTGTTGTTGTTGTTGTTTATTTGACGTTGTTGTTGTTGTTGTTTATTTGACGTTGTTAATGTTGTTGTTTATTTGACGTTGTTAATGTTATTGACATTTTTGTTGTTGTTTTTGTTGTTTATTTGACGTTGTTGTTGTTGTTGTTGTTATTGTTGGTGTTGTTGTTGTTTATTTGAAGTTGTTGTTGTTGTTGTTTATTTGACGTTGTTGTTGTTTATTTGACGTTGTTTTTGTTATTTGACGTTTTTGTTGTTGTTGCTTATTTGACGTTGTTGTTGTTGTTGTTGTTGTTATTTATTTGATGTTGCTGTTGTTGTTGTTTATTTGACGTTGTTGTTGACGTTGTTGTTGTTAATTTGACGTTGTTGTTGTTGTTTATTTGACGTTGTTGTTGTTATTGACGTTGTTGTTGTTGTTTAGTTGAAGTTGTTATTGTTGTTGTTTATTTGACGTTGTTAATGTTGTTGACGTTGTTGTTGTTGTTTTTGTTGTTTATTTCACGTTGTTGTTGTTATTTGACGTTGTTGTTGTTGTATTTGTTGTTGTTGTTGTTGTTGTTGTTTATTTGACGTTGTATTTGTTGTGGTTGTTGTTGTTGTTGTTTATTTGACGTTGTTGTTGTTGTTTATTTGACGTTATTGTTGTTGTTTATTTGACGTTGTTATTGTTGTTGTTGTTGTTTATTTGACGTTGTTGTTGTTGTTTATTTGACGTTATTGTTGTTGTTTATTTGACGTTGTTATTGTTGTTGTTGTTGTTATTTATTTGACATTGTTGTTGTTGATGACATTCTTGTTGTTGTTTATTTGACGTTGTTGTTGTTGTTGTTGTTGTTTATTTGACGTTGTTAATGTTGTTGACATTGTTGTTGTTATTTTTGTTGTTTATTTAACATTATTGTTGTTGTTGTTTTTGTTTTTGTTATTGTTGGTGTTGTTGTTGTTGTTTATTTGACGTTGTTGTTGTTGTTGTTTATTTGACGTTGTTGTTGTTGTTTATTTGACGTTGTTGTTGTTATCTGAAGTTGTTGTTGTATTTGTTGTAGTTGTTGTTGTTGTTTATTTGACGTTGTTGTTGTTGTTGTTGTTTATCTGACGTTATTGTTGTTGTTTATTTGACGTTGTTATTGTTGTTGTTGTTGTTTATTTGACGTTATTGCTGTTGAAGTTGTTGTTGTTGTTTATTTGACGTTGTTGTTGTTGTTGTTTATTTGACGTTGTTAATGTTGGTGACATTGTTGTTGTTGTTTTTGTAATTGTTTTTGTTGTTGTTATTATTGGTGTTGTTGTTGTTTATTTGATGTTGTTGTTGTTGTTGTTTATTTGACGTTGTTGTTGTTGTTGTTTATTTAACGTTGTTGTTGTTGTTTATTTGACATTGTTGTTGTTGTTGTTTATTTGACGTTGTTGTTGTTGTTGTTGTTTATTTGACATTGTTGTTGTTGTTGTTCACGTTGTTGACGTTGTTGTTTATTTGACGTTGTTATTGTTGTTGTTTATTTGATGTTGTTTTAGTTGTTGTTGTTTATTTGACGTTGTTGTTGTTTTTTATTTGATGTTGTTGTTGTTGACATTGTTGTTGTTGTTTATTTGACGTTGTTGTTGTTGTTGTTGTTTATTTGACGTAGTTGTTGTTATTGACGTTGTTGTTGTTGTTTATTTGATGTTTTTGTTGTTGTTGATGTTATTGTTGTTGTTGTTTTTTACTTGACGTTGTTGTTGTTGTTGTTGTTGTTTATTTGATGTTGTTGTTGTTGTTTATTTGACGTTGTTGTTGTTGTTGTTGTTGTTTATTTGATGTTGTTAATGTTGTTGACATTATTGTTGTTATTTTTGTTGTTTATTTAACATTATTGTTGTTGTTGTTGTTGTTTTTGTTATTGTTGGTGTTGTTGTTGTTGTTGTTTATTTGACGTTGTTGTTGTTGTTTATTTGACGTTGTTGTTGTTGTTTATTTGACGTTGTTGTTGTTATTTGAAGTTGTTAATGTATTTGTTGTAGTTGTTGTTGTTGTTTATTTCACGTTGTTGTTGTTGTTTATTTGACGTTATTGTTGATGTTTAATTGACGTTGTTATTGTTGTTGTTGTTGTTGTTTATTTGACGTTATTGCTGTTGAAGTTGTTGTTGTTGTTTATTTGACGTTGTTGTTGTTGTTGTTTATTTGACGTTGTTGTTGTTGTTGTTTATTTGACGTTGTTAACGTTGTTGACATTGTTGTTGTTGTTTTTGTAATTGTTTTTGTTGTTGTTATTATTGGTGTTGTTGTTGTTTATTTGACGTTGTTGTTGTTGTTGTTTATTTGACGTTGTTGTTGTTGTTGTTGTTTATTTGATGTTGTTGTTGTTGTTGTTTATTTGACATTGTTGTTGTTGTTGTTGTTGTTGTTGTTTATTTGACGTTGTTGTTGTTGTTGTTTATTTGACATTGTTGTTGTTGTTTTTCACGTTGTTGACGTTGTTGTTTTTTTGACGTTGTTGTTGTTGTTGTTGTTGTTTATTTGATGTTGTTTTAGTTGTTGTTGTTTATTTGACGTTGTTGTTGTTTTTTATTTGATGTTGTTGTTGTTGACATTGTTGTTGTTGTTTATTTGACGTTGTTGTTGTTGTTGTTGTTTATTTGACGTAGTTGTTGTTATTGACGTTGTTGTTGTTGTTGTTTATTTGATGTTTTTGTTGTTGTTGATGTTATTGTTGTTGTTGTTTTTTACTTGACGTTGTTGTTGTTGTTGTTTATTTGATGTTGTTGTTGTTGTTGTTTATTTGACGTTGTTGTTGTTTATTTGTTGTTGTTGTTGTTGTTGTTGTTGTTGTTGTTTATTTGACGTTGTTGTTGTTGTTATTTATTTGACGTTGTTGTTGTTGTTGTTATTGTTTATTTGACATTGTTGTTGTTGTAGTTGCTTATTTGACGTTGTTGTTATTGTTGTTATTTATTTGACGTTGTTGTTGTTGTTGTTGTTGTTTATTTGACATTGTTGTGTTTATTTGACGTTGTTGTTGTTTATTTGACGTTGTTGTTGTTGTATTTGTTGTTGTTGTTATTGTTGTTGCTTATTTGACGTTGTTGTTATTGTTGTTGTTTATTTGACGTTGTTGTTGTTGATGTTATTCATTTGACGTTGTTGTTGTTGTTGTTTATTTATTTGACGTTGTTGTTGTTGTTGTTTATTTGACATTGTTGTTGTTGTTGTTGTTGTTTATTTGACGTTGTTGTTGTTGTTGTTTATTTGACATTGTTGTTGTTGTTGTTGTTGACGTTGTTGTTTATTTGACGTTGTTGTTGTTGTTGTTGTTGTTGTTGTTTATTTGATGTTGTTTTAGTTGTTGTTGTTTATTTGACGTTGTTGTTGTTTTTTATTTGATGTTGTTGTTGTTGACATTGTTGTTGTTGTTTATTTGACGTTGTTGTTGTTGTTGTTGTTTATTTGACGTAGTTATTGTTATTGACGTTGTTGTTGTTGTTTATTTGATGTTTTTGTTGTTGTTGATGTTTTGTTGTTGTTGTTTTTTATTTGACGATGTTGTTGTTGTTTATTTGACATTGTTGGATTTGTTGTTGTTTATTTGATGTTGTTGTTGTTGTTGTTTATTTGACGTTGTTGTTGTTGTTGTTGTTGTTTATTTGATGTTGTTGTTGTTGTTGTTTATTTGACGTTGTTGTTGTTGTTATTTATTTGACGTTGTTGTTGTTGTTGTTATTGTTTATTTGACATTGTTGTTGTTGTTGTTGTTTATTTGACGTTGTTATTGTTATTTATTTAACGTTGTTTTTGTTATTTGACGTTGTTGTTGTTGTATTTGTTGTTGTTGTTGTTGCTTATTTGACGTTGTTGTTATTGTTGCTATTTATTTGATGTTGTTGTTGTTGTTGTTTATTTGACGTTGTTGTTGTTTATTTGACGTTGTTGTTGTTGTATTTGTTGTTGTTATTATTGTTGTTGCTTATTTGACGTTGTTGTTATTGTTGTTGTTTATTTGACGATGTTGTTGTTGATGTTATTCATTTGACGTTGTTGTTGTTATTGTTTATTTGACGTTGTTATTGTTGTTGTTGTTGTTGTTGTTGTTTATTTGACGTTGTTGTTGTTATTTGAAGTTGTTGTTGTTGTTTTATTTGTTGTTGTTGTTTTTTATTTGACGTTGTTGTTGTTATTTATTTGACGTTATTGTTGTTTATTTGACGTTGTTATTGTTGTTGTTGTTGTTGTTTATTTGACGTTATTGGTGACGTTGTTGTTGTTGTTGTTTATTTGACGTTGTTGTTGTTGTTGTTTATTTGACGTTGTTAATGTTGTTGTTTATTTGACGTTGTTAATGTTATTGACATTTTTGTTGTTGTTTTTGTTGTTTATTTGACGTTGTTGTTGTTGTTGTTATTGTTGGTGTTGTTGTTGTTTATTTGAAGTTGTTGTTGTTGTTGTTTATTTGACGTTGTTGTTGTTTATTTGACGTTGTTTTTGTTATTTGACGTTTTTGTTGTTGTTGCTTATTTGACGTTGTTGTTGTTGTTGTTGTTGTTATTTATTTGATGTTGCTGTTGTTGTTGTTTATTTGACGTTGTTGTTGACGTTGTTGTTGTTAATTTGACGTTGTTGTTGTTGTTTATTTGACGTTGTTGTTGTTATTGACGTTGTTGTTGTTGTTTAGTTGAAGTTGTTATTGTTGTTGTTTATTTGACGTTGTTAATGTTGTTGACGTTGTTGTTGTTGTTTTTGTTGTTTATTTCACGTTGTTGTTGTTATTTGACGTTGTTGTTGTTGTATTTGTTGTTGTTGTTGTTGTTGTTGTTTATTTGACGTTGTATTTGTTGTGGTTGTTGTTGTTGTTGTTTATTTGACGTTGTTGTTGTTGTTTATTTGACGTTATTGTTGTTGTTTATTTGACGTTGTTATTGTTGTTGTTGTTGTTTATTTGACGTTGTTGTTGTTGTTTATTTGACGTTATTGTTGTTGTTTATTTGACGTTGTTATTGTTGTTGTTGTTGTTATTTATTTGACATTGTTGTTGTTGATGACATTCTTGTTGTTGTTTATTTGACGTTGTTGTTGTTGTTGTTGTTGTTTATTTGACGTTGTTAATGTTGTTGACATTGTTGTTGTTATTTTTGTTGTTTATTTAACATTATTGTTGTTGTTGTTTTTGTTTTTGTTATTGTTGGTGTTGTTGTTGTTGTTTATTTGACGTTGTTGTTGTTGTTGTTTATTTGACGTTGTTGTTGTTGTTTATTTGACGTTGTTGTTGTTATCTGAAGTTGTTGTTGTATTTGTTGTAGTTGTTGTTGTTGTTTATTTGACGTTGTTGTTGTTGTTGTTGTTTATCTGACGTTATTGTTGTTGTTTATTTGACGTTGTTATTGTTGTTGTTGTTGTTTATTTGACGTTATTGCTGTTGAAGTTGTTGTTGTTGTTTATTTGACGTTGTTGTTGTTGTTGTTTATTTGACGTTGTTAATGTTGGTGACATTGTTGTTGTTGTTTTTGTAATTGTTTTTGTTGTTGTTATTATTGGTGTTGTTGTTGTTTATTTGATGTTGTTGTTGTTGTTGTTTATTTGACGTTGTTGTTGTTGTTGTTTATTTAACGTTGTTGTTGTTGTTTATTTGACATTGTTGTTGTTGTTGTTTATTTGACGTTGTTGTTGTTGTTGTTGTTTATTTGACATTGTTGTTGTTGTTGTTCACGTTGTTGACGTTGTTGTTTATTTGACGTTGTTATTGTTGTTGTTTATTTGATGTTGTTTTAGTTGTTGTTGTTTATTTGACGTTGTTGTTGTTTTTTATTTGATGTTGTTGTTGTTGACATTGTTGTTGTTGTTTATTTGACGTTGTTGTTGTTGTTGTTGTTTATTTGACGTAGTTGTTGTTATTGACGTTGTTGTTGTTGTTTATTTGATGTTTTTGTTGTTGTTGTTGATGTTATTGTTGTTGTTGTTTTTTACTTGACGTTGTTGTTGTTGTTGTTGTTGTTTATTTGATGTTGTTGTTGTTGTTTATTTGACGTTGTTGTTGTTGTTGTTGTTGTTTATTTGATGTTGTTAATGTTGTTGACATTATTGTTGTTATTTTTGTTGTTTATTTAACATTATTGTTGTTGTTGTTGTTGTTTTTGTTATTGTTGGTGTTGTTGTTGTTGTTGTTTATTTGACGTTGTTGTTGTTGTTTATTTGACGTTGTTGTTGTTGTTTATTTGACGTTGTTGTTGTTATTTGAAGTTGTTAATGTATTTGTTGTAGTTGTTGTTGTTGTTTATTTCACGTTGTTGTTGTTGTTTATTTGACGTTATTGTTGATGTTTAATTGACGTTGTTATTGTTGTTGTTGTTGTTGTTTATTTGACGTTATTGCTGTTGAAGTTGTTGTTGTTGTTTATTTGACGTTGTTGTTGTTGTTGTTTATTTGACGTTGTTGTTGTTGTTGTTTATTTGACGTTGTTAACGTTGTTGACATTGTTGTTGTTGTTTTTGTAATTGTTTTTGTTGTTGTTATTATTGGTGTTGTTGTTGTTTATTTGACGTTGTTGTTGTTGTTGTTTATTTGACGTTGTTGTTGTTGTTGTTGTTTATTTGATGTTGTTGTTGTTGTTGTTTATTTGACATTGTTGTTGTTGTTGTTGTTGTTTATTTGACGTTGTTGTTGTTGTTGTTTATTTGACATTGTTGTTGTTGTTTTTCACGTTGTTGACGTTGTTGTTTTTTTGACGTTGTTGTTGTTGTTGTTGTTGTTGTTTATTTGATGTTGTTTTAGTTGTTGTTGTTTATTTGACGTTGTTGTTGTTTTTTATTTGATGTTGTTGTTGTTGACATTGTTGTTGTTGTTTATTTGACGTTGTTGTTGTTGTTGTTTATTTGACGTAGTTGTTGTTATTGACGTTGTTGTTGTTGTTGTTTATTTGATGTTTTTGTTGTTGTTGATGTTATTGTTGTTGTTGTTTTTTACTTGACGTTGTTGTTGTTGTTGTTGTTTATTTGATGTTGTTGTTGTTGTTGTTTATTTGACGTTGTTGTTGTTTATTTGTTGTTGTTGTTGTTGTTGTTGTTGTTGTTGTTTATTTGACGTTGTTGTTGTTGTTATTTATTTGACGTTGTTGTTGTTGTTGTTATTGTTTATTTGACATTGTTGTTGTTGTAGTTGCTTATTTGACGTTGTTGTTATTGTTGTTATTTATTTGACGTTGTTGTTGTTGTTGTTGTTGTTTATTTGACATTGTTGTGTTTATTTGACGTTGTTGTTGTTTATTTGACGTTGTTGTTGTTGTATTTGTTGTTGTTGTTATTGTTGTTGCTTATTTGACGTTGTTGTTATTGTTGTTGTTTATTTGACGTTGTTGTTGTTGATGTTATTCATTTGACGTTGTTGTTGTTGTTGTTTATTTGACGTTGTTGTTGTTGTTGTTGTTGTTGTTGTTTATTTGACGTTGTTGATCTTGTTGTTGTTGTTGTTTATTTGATGTTGTTTTAGTTGTTGTTGTTTATTTGACGTTGTTGTTGTTTTTTATTTGATGTTTTTGTTGTTGACATTGTTGTTGTTGTTTATTTGACGTTGTTGTTGTTGTTGTTTATTTGACGTAGTTGTTGTTATTGACGTTGTTGTTGTTGTTGTTTATTTGATGTTTTTGTTGTTGTTGATGTTATTGTTGTTGTTGTTTTTTACTTGACGTTGTTGTTGTTGTTGTTGTTGTTGTTTATTTGATGTTGTTGTTGTTGTTTATTTGACGTTGTTATTGTTTATTTGTTGTTGTTGTTGTTGTTTATTTGACGTTGTTGTTGTTGTTATTTATTTGACGTTGTTGTTGCTGTTGTTATTGTTTATTTGACATTGTTGTTGTTGTTGTTGCTTATTTGACGTTGTTGTTATTGTTGCTATTTATTTGACGTTGTTGTTGTTGTTGTTGTTTATTTGACATTGTTGTGTTTATTTGACGTTGTTGTTGTTTATTTGACGTTGTTGTTGTTATTGTTGTTGCTTATTTGACGTTGTTGTTATTGTTGTTGTTTATTTGACGTTGTTGTTGTTGATGTTATTCATTTGACGTTGTTGTTGTTGTTGTTGTTTATTTGACGTTGTTGTTGTTGTTGTTGTTGTTGTTGTTTATTTGACGCTGTTGATCTTGTTGTTGTTGTTGTTTATTTAATGTTGTTTTAGTTGTTGTTGTTTATTTGACGTTGTTGTTGTTTTTTATTTGATGTTGTTGTTGTTGACATTGTTGTTGTTGTTTATTTGACGTTGTTGTTGTTGTTGTTTATTTGACGTAGTTGTTGTTATTGACGTTGTTGTTGTTGTTGTTTATTTGATGTTTTTGTTGTTGTTGATGTTATTGTTGTTGTTGTTTTTTACTTGACGTTGTTGTTGTTGTTGTTGTTTATTTGATGTTGTTGTTGTTGTTGTTGTTGTTTATTTGACGTTGTTGTTGTTTATTTGTTGTTGTTGTTTATTTGACGTTGTTGTTGTTGTTATTTATTTGACGTTGTTGTTGTTGTTGTTATTGTTTATTTGACATTGTTGTTGTTGTTGTTGCTTATTTGACGTTGTTGTTGTTGTTGTTATTGTTTATTTGACATTGTTGTTGTTGTTGTTGCTTATTTGACATTGTTGTTGTTGTTGTTGTTGTTTATTTGACATTGTTGTGTTTATTTGACGTTGTTGTTGTTTATTTGACGTTGTTGTTGTTATTGTTGTTGCTTATTTGACGTTGTTGTTATTGTTGTTGTTTATTTGACATTGTTGTTGTTGATGTTATTCATTTAACGTTGTTGTTGTTGTTGTTTATTTGACGTTGTTGTTGTTGTTGTTGTTTATTTGACGTTGTTGTTCTTGTTGTTGTTGTTGTTTATTTGATGTTGTTTTAGTTGTTGTTGTTTATTTGACGTTGTTGTTGTTTTTTATTTGATGTTGTTGTTGTTGACATTGTTGTTGTTGTTTATTTGACGTTGTTGTTGTTGTTGTTTATTTGACGTAGTTGTTGTTATTGACGTTGTTGTTGTTGTTTATTTGATGTTTTTGTTGTTGTTGATGTTATTATTGTTGTTGTTTTTTATTTGACGTTGTTGTTGTTGTTGTTTATTTGATGTTGTTGTTGTTGTTGTTTATTTGACGTTGTTGTTGTTTATTTGATGTTGTTGTTGTTATTGTTGTTTATTTGACGTTGTTGTTGTTATTTATTTGACGTTGTTGTTGTTGTTATTGTTTATTTGACATTGTTGTTGTTGTTGTTGCTTATTTGACGTTGTTGTTATTGTTGCTATTTCTTTGACGTTGTTGTTGTTGTTTATTTGACATTGTTGTGTTTATTTGACGTTGTTGTTGTTTATTTGACGTTGTTGTTGTTGTATTTGTTGTTGTTGTTATTGTTGTTGCTTATTTGACGTTGTTGTTATTGTTGTTGTTTATTTGATGTTGTTGTTGTTGATGTTATTCATTTGACGTTGTTGTTGTTGTTGTTTATTTGACGTTGTTGTTGTTGTTGTTTATTTGATGTTGTTGTTGTTGTTGTTTATTTGACGTTGTTGTTGATGTTGTTGTTGTTAATTTGACGTATTTGTTGTTGTTTATTTGATGTTGTTGTTATTGACGTTGTTGTTGTTGTTTAGTTGACGTTGTTATTGTTGTTGTTTATTTGACGTTGTTAATGTTGTTGATGTTGTTGTTGTTGTTTTTGTTATTTATTTCACATTGTTGTTGTTATTTGACGTTGTTGTTGTTGTATTTGTTGTTCTTGTTGTTGTTTATTTGACGTTGTATTTGTTGTGGTTGTTGTTGTTGTTGTTTATTTGACGTTGTTGTTGTTGTTTATTTGACGTTACTGTTGTTGTTTATTTGACGTTGTTATTGTTGTTGTTGTTGTTGTTGTTGTTATTTATTTGAAATTGTTGTTGTTGATGACATTGTTGTTGTTGTTTATTTGACGTTGTTGTTGTTGTTGTTTATTTGACGTTGTTAATATTGTTGACATTGTTGTTGTTGTTTTTGTTGTTTATTTGACGTTGTTGTTGTTGTTGTTGTTTTTGTTTTTGTTATTGTTGGTGTTGTTGTTGTTGTTTATTTGACGTTGTTGTTGTTGTTGTTGTTTATTTGACGTTGTCGTTGTTGTTTATTTGACGTTGTTGTTGTTATTTGAAGTTATTGTTGTATTTGTTGTAGTTGTTGTTGTTGTTTATTTGACGTTGTTGTTGTTGTTGTTGTTGTTTATTTGACGTTATTGTTGTTGCTTATTTGACGTTGTTGTTATTGTTGTTGTTTATTTGACGTTGTTGTTGTTGATGTTATTCATTTGACGTTGTTGTTGTTGTTGTTTATTTGACGTTGTTGTTGTTGTTGTTTATTTGATGTTGTTGTTGTTGTTGTTTATTTGACGTTGTTGTTGATGTTGTTGTTGTTAATTTGACGTTGTTGTTGTTGTTTATTTGATGTTGTTGTTATTGACGTTGTTGTTGTTGTTTAGTTGACGTTGTTATTGTTGTTGTTTATTTGACGTTGTTAATGTTGTTGACGTTGTTGTTGTTGTTTTTGTTATTTATTTCACATTGTTGTTGTTATTTGACGTTGTTGTTGTTGTATTTGTTGTTCTTGTTGTTGTTTATTTGACGTTGTATTTGTTGTGGTTGTTGTTGTTGTTGTTTATTTGACGTTGTTGTTGTTGTTTATTTGACGTTATTGTTGTTGTTTATTTGACGTTGTTATTGTTGTTGTTGTTGTTGTTATTTATTTGACATTGTTGTTGTTGATGACATTGTTGTTGTTGTTTATTTGACGTTGTTGTTGTTGTTGTTGTTGTTTATTTGACGTTGTTAATGTTGTTGACATTGTTGTTGTTGTTTTTGTTGTTTATTTGACGTTGTTGTTGTTGTTGTTGTTTTTGTTTTTGTTATTGTTGGTGTTGTTGTTGTTGTTGTTTATTTGACGTTATTGTTGTTGTTGTTGTTTATTTGACGTTGTTGTTGTTGTTTATTTGACGTTGTTGTTGTTATTTGAAGTTAATGTTGTATTTGTTGTAGTTGTTGTTGTTGTTTATTTGACGTTGTTGTTGTTGTTGTTGTTTATTTGACGTTATTGTTGTTGTTTATTTGACGTTGTTATTGTTGTTGTTGTTGTTTATTTGACGTTATTGTTGTTGAAGTTGTTGTTGTTGTTTATTTGACGTTGTTGTTGTTGTTGTTGTTGTTGTTTATTTGACGTTGTTAATGTTGTTGACATTGTTGTTGTTGTTATTGTTGTTTATTTGACGTTGTTGTTTTTGTAATTGTTTTTGTTGTTGTTATTATTGGTGTTGTTGTTGTTTATTTGACGTTGTTGTTGTTGTTGTTGTTTATTTGACGTTGTTGTTGTTGTTGTTTATTTGACGTTGTTGTTGTTGTTGTTTATTTGACATTGTTGTTGTTGTTGTTTATTTGACGTTGTTGTTATTGTTGTTTATTTGACATTGTTGTTGTTGTTATTGACGTTGTTGACGTTGTTGTTTATTTGACGTTGTTGTTGTTGTTGTTTATTTGATGTTGTTTTAGTTGTTGTTGTTTATTTGACGTTGTTGTTGTTTTTTATTTGATGTTGTTGTTGTTGACATTGTTGTTGTTGTTTATTTGACGTTGTTGTTGTTGTTATTTATTTGACGTAGTTGTTGTTATTGACGTTGTTGTTGTTGTTTATTTGATGTTTTTGTTGTTGTTGATGTTATTGTTGTTGTTGTTTTTTATTTGACGCTGTTGTTGTTGTTGTTTATTTGATGTTGTTGTTGTTGTTGTTTATTTGACGTTGTTGTTATTTATTTGATGTTGTTGTTGTTATTGTTGTTTATTTGACGTTGTTGTTGTTATTTATTTGACGTTGTTGTTGTTGTTATTTTTTATTTGACATTGTTGTTGTTGTTGTTGCTTATTTGACGTTGTTGTTATTGTTGCTATTTATTTGACGTTGTTGTTGTTGTTGTTTATTTGACATTGTTGTGTATATTTGACGTTGTTGTTGTTTATTTGACGTTGTTGTTGTATTTGTTGTTGTTGTTATTGTTGTTGCTTATTTGTCGTTGTTGTTATTGTTGTTGTTTATTTGACGTTGTTGTTGTTGATGTTATTCATTTGACGTTGTTGTTGTTGTTGTTGTTGTTTATTTGACGTTGTTGTTGTTGTTGTTTATTTGACGTTGTTGTTGTTGTTGTTTTTGTTGTTTATTTGACGTTGTTGTTGTTATTTATTTGACATTGTTGTTGTTTATTTGACGTTGTTGTTGTTGTTATTTATTTGACGTGGTTGTTGTTGTTGTTTATTTGACGTTGTTAATGTTGTTGACATTGTTGTTGTTGTTTTTGTTGTTTATTTGGTGTTGTTGTTGTTGTTATTGTTGGTGTTGTTGTTGTTGTTATTGTTTATTTGACGTTGTTGTTGTTTTTTTGGCGTAGTTGTTATTGTTGATGTTGTTGTTGGTGTTTGTTTATTTGACGATTTTGTTGTTATTGATGTTGTTGTTGTTGTTGTTGTTTATTTGACGTTGTTGTTGTTGTTTATTTGATGTTGTTGTTGTTGTGGTTTATTTGACGTTGTTGTTTTTGTTATTGTTATTGTTGTTGTTATTGTTTATTTGACGTTATTGTTGTTATTTAATTGACATTGTTGTTGTTGTTGTTTATTTGACGTTGTTGTTGTTGTTGTTGTTGTTTATTTGACGTTGTTGTTCTTGTTGTTATTTATTTGATGTTGTTGTTCTTGCTGTTGTTTTTTATTTGACGTTGTTGTTATTTATTTGACGTTGTTGTTGTTGACGTTGTTGTTGTTATTTATTTGACGTTGTTGTTGTTGTTGTTGTTGTTGTTTAGTTGACGTTGTTAATGTTGTTGACATTGTTGTTGTTGTTTTTGTTGTTTATTTGACGTTGTTGTTGTTGTTGTTTTTGTTTTTGTTATTGTTGGTGTTGTTGTTGTTGTTTATTTGTTGTTGTTGTTGTTGTTTATTTGACGTTGTTGTTGTTGTTTATTTGACGTTGTTGTTGTTGTTGTTGACGTTGTTATTGTTGTTGTTATTTATTTGACGTTGTTGTTGTTGTTGTTGTTTATTTGACGTTATTGTTGTTGTTTAATTGACGTTGTTATTGTTGTTGTTGTTGTTTATTTGACGTTAATGTTGTTGACGTTGTTGTTGTTGTTTATTTGACGTTGTTGTTGTTGTTGTTGTTGTTGTTTATTTGACGTTGTTAATGTTGTTGACATTGTTATTGTTGTTTTTGTTGTTTATTTGACGTTGTTGTTTTTGTTGTATTTTTTGTTGTTGTTATTATTGGTGTTGTTGTTGTTTATTTGATGTTGTTGTTGTTGTTTATTTGACGTTGTTGTTGTTGTTGTTGTTGTTGTTTATTTGACGTTGTTGTTGTTGTTGTTGTTTATTTGACATTGTTGTTGTTGTTGTTGTTGTTGTTTATTTGACGTTGTTGTTGTTGTTGTTGTTTATTTTACATTGTTGTTGTTGTTGTTGACGTTGTTGTTTATTTGACGTTGTTGTTGTTGTTGTTGTTTATTTGATGTTGTTTTAGTTGTTGTTGTTTATTTGACGTTGTTGTTGTTGTTGTTTATTTGACGTAGTTATTGTTATTGACGTTGTTGTTGTTGTTTATTTGATGTTTTTGTTGTTGTTGATGTTTTGTTGTTGTTGTTTTTTATTTGACGATGTTGTTGTTGTTTATTTGACGTTGTTGGATTTGTTGTTGTTATTTGATGTTGTTGTTGTTGTTGTTTATTTGACGTTGTTGTTGTTGTTGTTTATTTGATGTTGTTGTTGTTGTTGTTTATTTGACGTTGTTGTTGTTGTTATTTATTTGACGTTGTTGTTGTTGTTGTTATTGTTTATTTGACATTGTTGTTGTTGTTGTTTATTTGACGTTGTTATTGTTATTTATTTAACGTTGTTTTTGTTATTTGACGTTGTTGTTGTTGTATTTTTGTTGTTGTTGTTGCTTATTTGACGTTGTTGTTATTGTTGCTATTTATTTGACGTTGTTGTTGTTGTTGTTTATTTGACGTTGTTGTTGTTTATTTGACGTTGTTGTTGTTGTATTTGTTGTTGTTATTATTGTTGTTGCTTATTTGACGTTGTTGTTATTGTTGTTGTTTATTTGACGATGTTGTTGTTGATGTTATTCATTTGACGTTGTTGTTGTTATTTTTTATTTGACGTTGTTGTTGTTGTTGTTGTTGTTTATTTGACGTTGTTGTTGTTATTTGAAGTTATTGTTGTTGTTTTATTTGTTGTTGTTGTTTTTTATTTGACGTTGTTGTTGTTGTTGTTATTTATTTGACGTTATTGTTGTTTATTTGACGTTGTTATTGTTGTTGTTGTTGTTGTTTATTTGACGTTGTTGGTGACGTTATTGTTGTTGTTGTTTATTTGACGTTGTTGTTGTTGTTGTTGTTTATTTGACGTTGTTAATGTTGTTGTTTATTTGACGTTGTTAATGTTGTTGACATTTTTGTTGTTGTTTTTGTTGTTTATTTGACGTTGTTGTTGTTGTTGTTGTTATTGTTGGTGTTGTTGTTGTTTATTTGACGTTGTTATTGTTGTTTATTTGACGTTGTTGTTGTTTATTTGACATTGTTTTTGTTATTTGACGTTGTTGTTGTTGTTGTTGCTTATTTGACGTTGTTGTTGTTGTTGTTGTTGTTTATTTGATGTTGTTGTTGTTGTGGTTTATTTGACGTTGTTGTTGACGTTGCTGTTGTTAATTTGATGTTGTTGTTGTTGTTTATTTGACGTTGCTGTTGTTATTGACGTTGTTGTTGTTGTTTAGGTTACGTTGTTATTGTTGTTGTTTATTTGACATTGTTAATGTTGTTGACGTTGTTGTTGTTGTTTTTGTTGTTTATTTCACGTTGTTGTTGTTATTTGATGTTGTTGTTGTATTTGTTATTGTTGTTGTTGTTGTTGTTTATTTGACGTTGTATTTGTTGTGGTTGTCGTTGTTGTTGTTTATTTGACGTTGTTATTATTGTTGTTGTTGTTTATTTGACGTTGTATTTGTTGTGGTTGTTGTTGTTGTTGTTTATTTGACGTTGTTGTTGTTGTTTATTTGACGTTATTGTTGTTGTTTATTTAACGTTGTTATTGTTGTTGTTGTTGTTGTTATTAATTTGACATTGTTGTTGTTGATGACATTGTTGTTGTTGTTTATTTGACGTTGTTGTTGTTGTTGTTTATTTGACGTTGTTAATGTTGTTGACATTGTTGTTGTTATTTTTGTTGTTTATTTAACATTATTGTTGTTGTTGTTTTTGTTTTTGTTATTGTTGGTGTTGTTGTTGTTGTTTATTTGACGTCGTTGTTGTTGTTGTTGTTTATTTGACGTTGTTGTTGTTGTTTATTTGACGTTGTTGTTGTTATTTGAAGTTGTTGTTGTATTTGTTGTAGTTGTTGTTGTTGTTTATTTGAAGTTGTTGTTGTTGTTGTTGTTTATTTGACGTTGTTATTGTTGTTGTTGTTGTTTATTTGACGTTATTGCTGTTGAAGTTGTTGTTGTTGTTTATTTGACGTTGTTGTTGTTGTTGTTTATTTGACGTTGTTAATGTTGTTGACATTGTTGTTGTTGTTGTTGTTTTTGTTGTTTATTTGACGTTGTTGTTTTTGTAATTGTTTTTGTTGTTGTTATTATTGCTGTTGTTGTTGTTTATTTGACGTTGTTGTTGTTGTTGTTTATTTGACGTTGTTGTTGTTGTTGTTTATTTGACGCTGTTGTTGTTGTTGTTTATTTGACATTGTTGTTGTTGTTGTTGTTTATTTGACGTTGTTGTTGTTGTTGTTGTTGTTTATTTGACATTGTTGTTGTTGTTCACGTTGTTGACGTTGTTGTTTATTTGACGTTGTTGTTGTTGTTGTTGTTTATTTGATGTTGTTTTAGTTGTTGTTGTTTATATGACGTTGTTGTTATTTTTTATTTGATGTTGTTGTTGTTAAAATTGTTGTTGTTGTTTATTTGACGTTGTTGTTGTTGTTGTTTATTTGACGTAGTTGTTGTTATTGACGTTGTTGTTGTTGTTTATTTGATGTTTTTGTTGTTGTTGATGTTATTGTTGTTGTTGTTTTTTACTTGATGTTGTTGTTGTTGTTGTTGTTTATTTGACGTTGTTGTTGTTTATTTGATGTTGTTGTTGTTGTTGTTGTTTATTTGACGTTGTTGTTGTTGTTATTTATTTGACGTTGTTGTTGTTGTTGTTATTGTTTATTTGACATTGTTGTTGTTGTTGTTGCTTATTTGACGTTGTTGTTATTGTTGCTATTTATTTGACGTTGTTGTTGTTGTTTATTTGACATTGTTGTGTTTATTTGACGTTGTTGTTGTTTATTTGACATTGTTGTTGTTGTATTTGTTGTTGTTGTTATTGTTGTTGCTTATTTGACGTTGTTGTTATTGTTGTTGTTTATTTGACGTTGTTGTTGATGATGTTATTCATTTGACGTTGTTGTTGTTGTTGTTGTTTATTTGACGTTGTTGTTGTTGTTATTTATTTGACGTTGTTGTTTTTGTTGTTTTTTTTGTTTATTTGACGTTGTTGTTGTTATTTATTTGACATTGTTGTTGTTTATTTGACGTTGTTGTTGTTGTTATTTATTTGACGTGGTTGTTGTTGTTGTTGTTTATTTGACGTTGTTAATGTTGTTGACATTGTTGTTGTTGTTTTTGTTGTTTATTTGGTGGTGTTGTTGTTGTTATTGTTGGTGTTGTTGTTGTTGTTATTGTTTATTTGACGTTGTTGTTGTTTTTTTGACGTAGTTGTTATTGTTGATGTTGTTGTTGGTGTTTGTTTATTTGACGATTTTGTTGTTATTGATGTTGTTGTTGTTGTTGTTTATTTGACGTTGTTGTTGTTGTTTATTTGATGTTGTAGTTGTTGTGGTTTATTTGACGTTGTTGTTTTTGTTATTGTTATTGTTGTTGTTATTGTTTATTTGACGTTATTGTTGTTATTTATTTGACATTGTTGTTGTTGTTGTTTATTTGACGTTGTTGTTGTTGTTGTTGTTTATTTGACGTTGTTGTTCTTGTTGTTATTTATTTGATGTTGTTGTTCTTGTTGTTGTTGTTTATTTGACGTTGTTGTTGTTAATTATTTGACGTTGTTGTTGTTGTTATTTATTTGACATTGTTGTTATTTATTTGACGTTGTTGTTATTTATTTGACGTTGTTGTTGTTGATGTTGTTGTTGTTATTTATTTGACGTTGTTGTTGTTGTTGTTGTTTATTTGACGTTGTTAACGTTGTTGACATTGTTGTTGTTGTTTTTGTTGTTGTTGTTTTTGTTTTTGTTATTGTTGGTGTTGTTGTTGTTGTTTATTTGTTGTTGTTGTTTATTTGACGTTGTTGTTGTTGTTTATTTGACGTTGTTGTTGTTATTTGAAGTTGTTGTTGTTGTATTTGTTGTAGTTGTTGTTGTTATTTATTTGACGTTGTTGTTGTTGTTGTTTATTTGACGTTATTGTTGTTGTTTACTTGACGTTGTTATTGTTGTTGTTGTTGTTTATTTGACGTTAATGCCGTTGACGTTGTTGTTGTTGTTGTTTATTTGATGTTGTTGTTGTTGTTGTTTATTTGACGTTGTTAATGTTGTTGACATTGTTGTTGTTGTTTTTGTTGTTTATTTGACGGTGTTGTTTTTGTTGTTGTTTTTGTTGTTGTTATTATTGGTGTTGTTGTTGTTTATTTGACGTTGTTGTCGTTGTTTATTTGACGTTGTTGTTGTTGTTGTTGTTTATTTGATGTTGTTGTTGTTGTTGTTGTTGTTTATTTGACATTGTTGTTGTTGTTGTTGTTTATTTGACATTGTTGTTGTTGTTGTTGTTTATTTGACATTGTTGTTGTTGTTGTTGACGTTGTTGTTTATTTGACGTTGTTGTTGTTGTTGTTGTTTATTTGATGTTGTTTTAGTTGTTGTTGTTTATTTGACGTTGTTGTTGTTTTTTATTTGATGTTGTTGTTGTTGACATTGTTGTTGTTGTTTATTTGACGTTGTTGTTGTTGTTGTTGTTTATTTGACGTAGTTTGTTGTTATTTATTTGACGTGGTTGTTGTTGTTATTTATTTGACGTTGTTAATGTTGTTGACATTGTTGTTGTTGTTTTTGTTGTTTATTTGGCGTTGTTGTTGTTGTTATTGTTGGTGTTGTTGTTGTTGTTATTGTTTATTTGACGTTGTTGTTGTTTTTTTGACGTAGTTGTTATTGTTGATGTTGTTGTTGTTGTTTATTTGACGTTATTGTTGTTTATTTGACGTTGTTATTGTTGTTGTTGTTGTTTATTTGACGTTGTTGTTGACGTTGTTGTTGTTGTTGTTGTTTATTTGACGTTGTTAATGTTGTTGACATTGTTGTTGTTGTTTTTGTTGTTTATTTGACGTTGTTGTTGTTGTTGTTGTTGTTGTTTTTGTTGTTGTTATTGTTAGTGTTCTTGTTGTTTATTTGACGTTGTTGTTGTTGTTGTTTATTTGACGTTGTTGTTGTTGTTTATTTGACGTTGTTGTTGTTTATTTGACGTTGTTTTTGTTATTTGACGTTGTTGTTGTTGTTGTTGTTGTTGTTGTTGCTTATTTGACGTTGTTGTTGTTGTTGTTTATTTGATGTTGTTGTTGCTGTTGTTTATTTGACGTTGTTGTTGTTAATTTGACGTTGTTAATGTTTTTTACTTGAGGTTGTTGTTGTTATTGACGTTGTTGTTGTTGTTTAGTTAACCTTGTTATTGTTGTTGTTTATTTGACGTTGTTAATGTTGTTGACGTTGTTGTTGTTGTTTTTGTTGTTTATTTCACGTTGTTGTTGTTATTTGACGTTGTTGTTGTTGTTGTTGTATTTGTTGTTGTTGTTGTTTATTTGACGTTGTATTTGTTGTTGTTGTTGTTGTTGTTGTTGTTTATTTGACGTTGTTGTTGTTGTTTATTTAACGTTATTGTTGTTGTTTATTTGACGTTGTTATTGTTGTTGTCTTTGTTGTTATTTATTTGACATTGTTGTTGTTGATGACGTTGTTTATTTGACGTTGTTGTTGTTGTTGTTTATTTGACGTTGTTAATGTTGTTGACATTGTTGTTGTTGTTTTTGTTGTTTATTTGACGTTGTTGTTGTTGTTTTTGTTTTTGTTATTGTTGTAGTTGTTGTTGTTGTTTATTTATTGTTGTTGTTGTTGTTGTTGTTTATTTGACGTTGTTGTTGTTGTTTATTTGACGTTGTTGTTATTATTTGAAGTTGTTGTATTTGTTGTAGTTGTTGTTGTTGTTTATTTGATGTTGTTGTTATTTTTTATTTGACGTTGTTGTTGTTGACATTGTTGTTGTTGTTGTTTATTTGACGTTGTTGTTGTTGTTGTTGTTGTTGTTTATTTGACGTTGTTGTTGTTATTTGAAGTTGTTGTTGTTGTATTTGTTGTTGTTGTTGTTGTTTATTTGACGTTGTTGTTGTTGTTGTTTAGTTGACGTTATTGTTGTTGTTTATTTGACGTTGTTATTGTTGTTGTTGTTGTTTATTTGACGTTGTTGTTGTTAACGTTGTTGTTGTTGTTGTTTATTTGACGTTGTTGTTGTTGTGGTTGTTTATTTGACGTTGTTAATGTTGTTGACATTGTTGTTGTTGTTGTTTATTTGACGTTGTTGTTGTTGTTGTTTATTTGACGTTGTTGTTGTTGTTGTTGTTTATTTGACGTTGTTGTTATTGTTCTTTATTTGACGTTGTTCTTGTTGTTGTTTATTTGACATTGTTGTTGTTGTTGTTGACGTTGTTTTTGTTGTTGTTTATTTGACGTTGTTGTTGTTGTTGTTGTTTATTTGATGTTGTTTTAGTTGTTGTTGTTTATTTGACGTTGTTGTTGTTTTTTATTTGACGTTGTTGTTGTTTTTTATTTGACGTTGTTGTTGTTGACATTGTTGTTGTTGTTGTTTATTTGACATTGTTGTTGTTGTTGTTTATTTGACGTAGTTGTTGTTATTGACGTTGTTGTTATTGTTTTATTTGACGTTGTTGTTGTTGTTTATTTGACGTTGTTGTTATTGTTGTTTATTTGACGTTGTTGTTGTTGTTTATTTGACGTTGTTGTTGTTGTTGTTTATTTGACGTTGTTGTTGTTGTTGTTGTTATTTATTTGACGTTGTTGTTGTTGTTGTTATTGTTTATTTAACGTTGTTGTTGTTGTTGTTTATTTGACGTTGTTATTGTTATTTATTTAACGTTGTTTTTGTTATTTGACGTTGTTGTTGTTGTTGTTGCTTATTTGATGTTGTTGTTATTGTTGCTATTTACTTGACGTTATTGTTGTTGTTGTTTATTTGACGTTGATGTTATTTATTTGACGTTGTTGTTATTTATTTGACGTTGTTGTTATTGACGTTGTTGTTGTTATTTAGTTGACGTTGTTGTTGTTGTTGTTGTTTATTTGACGTTGTTAATGTGGTTGACATTGTTGTTGTTGTTTTTGTTATTTATTGGGCGTTGTTGTTGTTGTTGTTGTTATTGTTGGTGTTGTTGTTGTTGTTATTGTTTATTTGATGTTGTTGTTGTTTATTTGACGTTGTTGTTGTTGTTTATTTGACGTTGTTGTTGTTGTTATTTATTTGACGTTGTTGTTGTTGTTGTTTATTTGACTTTGTTGTTCTTGTTGTTATTTATTTGACGTTGTTGTTGTTGTTGTTGTTGTTGTTTATTAGACGTTGTTGTTGTTGTTGTTTATTTGACGTTGTTTTTGTTATTTGACGTTGTTGTTGTTGTTGTATTTGTTGTTGTTGCTGTTGTTGCTTATTTGACATTGTTGCTGTTGTTTATATGACGTTGTTGTTGTCGTTGTTGTTGTTTATTTGACGTTGTTGTTGTTGTATTTGTTGTTGTTGTTATTGTTGTTGCGTATTTGACGTTGTTGTTATTGTTGTTGTTTATTTGACGTTGTTGTTGTTGATGTTATTCATTTGACGTTGTTGTTGTTATTGCTTATTTGACGTTGTTGTTATTGTTGTTCTTTCTTTGATGTTGTTGTTGTTTTTGTTTTTGTTGTTTATTTGACGTTGTTATTATTATTTATATGACGTTGTTGTTGTTTATTTGATGTTGGTGTTGTTATTTATTTGACGTGGTTGTTGTTGTTGTTTATTTGACGTTGTTAATGTTGTTGACATTGTTGTTGTTGTTTTTGTTGTTTATTTGGCGTTGTTGTTGTTGTTATTGTTGGTGTTGTTGTTGTTGTTATTGTTTATTTGACGTTGTTGTTGTTTTTTTGACGTAGTTGTTATTGTTGATGTTGTTGTTGTTGTTTATTTGACTTTATTGTTGTTTATTTGACGTTGTTATTGTTGTTGTTGTTGTTTATTTGACGTTGTTGTTGATGTTGTTGTTGTTGTTTATTTGACGTTGGTAATGTTGTTGTTTATTTGACGTTGTTAATGTTGTTGACATTGTTGTTGTTGTTTTTGTTGTTTATTTGACGTTGTTGTTGTTGTTGTTGTTGTTGTTGTTGTTTTTGTTGTTGTTATTGTTAGTGTTCTTGTTGTTTATTTGACGTTGTTGTTGTTGTTGTTGTTTATTTGACGTTGTTGTTGTTGTTTATGTGACGTTGTTGTTGTTTATTTGACGTTGTTTATCTTATTTGACGTTGTTGTTGTTGTTGTTGCTTATTTGACGTTGTTGTTGTTGTTGCTTATTTGACGTTGTTGTTGTTAATTTGACGTTGTTAATGTTTTTTACTTGAGGTTGTTGTTGTTATTGACGTTGTTGTTGTTGTTGTTTAGTTGACCTTGTTATTGTTGTTGTTTATTTGATGTTGTTAATGTTGTTGACGTTGTTGTTGTTGTTTTTGTTGTTTATTTCACGTTGTTGTTGTTATTTGACGTTGTTGTTGTTGTTGTTGTTGTATTTGTTGTTGTTGTTGTTTATTTGACGTTGTATTTGTTGTTGTTGTTGTTGTTGTTGTTGTTTATTTGACGTTGTTGTTATTGTTTATTTAACGTTATTGTTGTTGTTTATTTGACGTTGTTATTGTTGTTGTCGTTGTTGTTATTTATTTGACATTGTTGTTGTTGATGACATTGTTGTTGTTTATTTGACGTTGTTGTTGTTGTTGTTTATTTGACGTTGTTAATGTTGTTGACATTGTTGTTGTTGTTTATTTGACGTTGTTAATGTTGTTGACATTGTTGTTGTTGTTTTTGTTGTTTATTTGGTGTTGTTGTTGTTGTTATTGTTGGTGTTGTTGTTGTTGTTATTGTTTATTTGACGTTGTTGTTGTTTTTTTGACGTAGTTGTTATTGTTGATGTTGTTGTTGGTGTTTGTTTATTTGACGATTTTGTTGTTATTGATGTTGTTGTTGTTGTTGTTTATTTGACGTTGTTGTTGTTGTTTATTTGATGTTGTAGTTGTTGTGGTTTATTTGACGTTGTTGTTTTTGTTATTGTTATTGTTGTTGTTATTGTTTATTTGACGTTATTGTTGTTATTTATTTGACATTGTTGTTGTTGTTGTTTATTTGACGTTGTTGTTGTTGTTGTTTATTTGACGTTGTTGTTCTTGTTGTTATTTATTTGATGTTGTTGTTCTTGTTGTTGTTGTTTATTTGACGTTGTTGTTGTTGTTTATTTGACGTTGTTGTTGTTGTTATTTATTTGACATTGTTGTTATTTATTTGACGTTGTTGTTATTTATTTGACGTTGTTGTTGTTGATGTTGTTGTTGTTATTTATTTGACGTTGTTGTTGTTGTTGTTGTTGTTTATTTGACGTTGTTGACATTGTTGTTGTTGTTTTTGTTGTTGTTGTTTTTGTTTTTTTTATTGTTGGTGTTGTTGTTGTTGTTTATTTGTTGTTGTTGTTTATTTGACGTTGTTGTTGTTGTTTATTTGACGTTGTTGTTGTTATTTGAAGTTGTTGTTGTTGTATTTGTTGTAGTTGTTGTTGTTATTTATTTGACGTTGTTGTTGTTGTTGTTGTTGTTTATTTGACGTTATTGTTGTTGTTTACTTGACGTTGTTATTGTTGTTGTTGTTGTTGTTTATTTGACGTTAATGCCGTTGACGTTGTTGTTGTTGTTGTTTATTTGATGTTGTTGTTGTTGTTGTTTATTTGACGTTGTTAATGTTGTTGACATTGTTGTTGTTGATTTTGTTGTTTATTTGACGGTGTTGTTTTTGTTGTTGTTTTTGTTGTTGTTATTATTGGTGTTGTTGTTGTTTATTTGACGTTGTTGTTGTTGTTTATTTGACGTTGTTGTTGTTGTTGTTTATTTGACGTTGTTGTTGTTGTTGTTGTTTATTTGACATTGTTGTTGTTGTTGTTGTTTATTTGACATTGTTGTTGTTGTTGTTTATTTGACATTGTTGTTGTTGTTGTTGACGTTGTTGTTTATTTGACGTTGTTGTTGTTGTTGTTTATTTGATGTTGTTTTAGTTGTTGTTGTTTATTTGACGTTGTTGTTGTTTTTTATTTGATGTTGTTGTTGTTGACATTGTTGTTGTTGTTTATTTGACGTTGTTGTTGTTGTTGTTGTTTATTTGACGTAGTTGTTGTTATTGACGTTGTTTTTGTTGTTGTTTATTTGATGTTTTTGTTGTTGTTGATGTTTTGTTGTTGATGTTTTTTATTTGACGATGTTGTTGTTGTTTTTTTGACTTTGTTGGATTTGTTGTTGTTTATTTGATGTTGTTGTTGTTGTTGTTGTTTATTTGACGTTGTTGTTGTTGTTTATTTGATGTTGTTGTTGTTGTTGTTGTTTATTTGACGTTGTTGTTGTTGTTATTTATTTGACGTTGTTGTTGTTGTTGTTATTATTTATTTGACATTGTTGTTGTTGTTGTTGTTTATTTGACGTTGTTATTGTTATTTATTTAACGTTGTTTTTGTTATTTGACGTTGTTGTTATTGTTGCTATTTATTTGACGTTGTTGTTGTTTATTTGACATTGTTGTTGTTGTATTTGTTGTTGTTGTTATTGTTGTTGCTTATTTGACGTTGTTGTTATTGTTGTTGTTTATTTGACGTTGTTGTTGTTGATGTTATTCATTTGACGTTGTTGTTGTTATTGTTTATTTGACGTTGTTGTTATTGTTGTTCTTTATTTGACGTTGTTGTTTTTTTTGTTTTTGTTGTTTATTTGACGTTGTTATTGTTATTTATTTGACGTTGTTGTTGTTTATTTGACGTTGTTGTTGTTATTTATTTGACGTGGTTGTTGTTGTTGTTTATTTGACGTTGTTAATGTTGTTAACATTGTTGTTGTTGTTTTTGTTGTTTATTTGGCGTTGTTGTTGTTGTTATTGTTGGTGTTGTTGTTGTTGTTATTGTTTATTTGACGTTGTTGTTGTTTTTTTGACGTAGTTGTTATTGTTGATGTTGTTGTTGTTGTTTATTTGACGTTATTGTTGTTTATTTGACGTTGTTATTGTTGTTGTTGTTGTTTATTTGACGTTGTTGTTGACGTTGTTGTTGTTGTTGTTGTTTATTTGACGTTGTTAATGTTGTTGACATTGTTGTTGTTGTTTTTGTTGTTTATTTGACGTTGTTGTTGTTGTTGTTGTTTTTGTTGTTGTTATTGTTAGTGTTCTTGTTGTTTATTTGACGTTGTTGTTATTGTTGTTTATTTGACGTTGTTGTTGTTGTTTATTTGACGTTGTTGTTGTTTATTTGACGTTGTTTTTGTTATTTGACGTTGTTGTTGTTGTTGTTGTTGTTGCTTATTTGACGTTGTTGTTGTTGTTGTTTATTTGATGTTGTTGTTGCTGTTGTTTATTTGACGTTGTTGTTGTTAATTTGACGTTGTTAATGTTTTTTACTTGAGGTTGTTGTTGTTATTGACGTTGTTGTTGTTGTTTAGTTAACCTTGTTATTGTTGTTGTTTATTTGACGTTGTTAATGTTGTTGACGTTGTTGTTGTTGTTTTTGTTGTTTATTTCACGTTGTTGTTGTTATTTGACGTTGTTGTTGTTGTTGTTGTTGTATTTGTTGTTGTTGTTGTTTATTTGACGTTGTATTTGTTGTTGTTGTTGTTGTTGTTGTTGTTTATTTGACGTTGTTGTTGTTGTTTATTTAACGTTATTGTTGTTGTTTATTTGACGTTGTTATTGTTGTTGTCTTTGTTGTTATTTATTTGACATTGTTGTTGTTGATGACATTGTTGTTGTTTATTTGACGTTGTTGTTGTTGTTGTTTATTTGACGTTGTTAATGTTGTTGACATTGTTGTTGTTGTTTTTGTTGTTTATTTGACGTTGTTGTTGTTGTTTTTGTTTTTGTTATTGTTGTAGTTGTTGTTGTTGTTTATTTATTGTTGTTGTTGTTGTTGTTGTTTATTTGACGTTGTGGTTGTTGTTTATTTGACGTTGTTGTTATTATTTGAAGTTGTTGTATTTGTTGTAGTTGTTGTTGTTGTTTATTTGATGTTGTTATTGTTTTTTATTTGACGTTGTTGTTGTTGACATTGTTGTTGTTGTTGTTTATTTGACGTTGTTGTTGTTGTTGTTGTTGTTTATTTGACGTTGTTGTTGTTATTTGAAGTTGTTGTTGTTGTATTTGTTGTTGTTGTTGTTGTTGTTTATTTGACGTTGTTGTTGTTGTTGTTTAGTTGACGTTATTGTTGTTGTTTATTTGACGTTGTTATTGTTGTTGTTGTTGTTTATTTGACGTTGTTGTTGTTAACGTTGTTGTTGTTGTTGTTTATTTGACGTTGTTGTTGTTGTGGTTGTTTATTTGACGTTGTTAATGTTGTTGACATTGTTGTTGTTGTTGTTTATTTGACGTTGTTGTTGTTGTTGTTGTTTATTTGACGTTGTTGTTGTTGTTTATTTGACGTTGTTGTTATTGTTGTTTATTTGACGTTGTTCTTGTTGTTGTTTATTTGACATTGTTGTTGTTGTTGTTGACGTTGTTTTTGTTGTTGTTTATTTGACATTGTTGTTGTTGTTGTTGTTTATTTGATGTTGTTTTAGTTGTTGTTGTTTATTTGACGTTGTTGTTGTTTTTTATTTGACGTTGTTGTTGTTTTTTATTTGACGTTGTTGTTGTTGACATTGTTGTTGTTGTTGTTTATTTGACATTGTTGTTGTTGTTGTTGTTTATTTGACGTAGTTGTTGTTATTGACGTTGTTGTTATTGTTTATTTGACGTTTTTGTTGTTACTGATGTTATTGTTGTTGTTGTTTTTTATTTGACGTTGTTGTTGTTGTTGGTTTTTATTTGACGTTGTTGTTGTTGTTTATTTGACGTTGTTGTTATTGTTGTTTATTTGACGTTGTTGTTGTTGTTTATTTGACGTTGTTGTTGTTGTTGTTTATTTGACGTTGTTGTTGTTGTTATTTATTTGACGTTGTTGTTGTTGTTGTTATTGTTTATTTAACGTTGTTGTTGTTGTTGTTTATTTGACGTTGTTATTGTTATTTATTTAACGTTGTTTTTGTTATTTGACGTTGTTGTTGTTGTTGTTGCTTATTTGATGTTGTTGTTATTGTTGCTATTTACTTGACGTTATTGTTGTTGTTGTTTATTTGACGTTGATGTTATTTATTTGACGTTGTTGTTATTTATTTGACGTTGTTGTTATTGACGTTGTTGTTGTTATTTAGTTGACGTTGTTGTTGTTGTTGTTTATTTGACGTTGTTAATGTGGTTGACATTGTTGTTGTTGTTTTTGTTGTTTATTGGGCGTTGTTGTTGTTGTTGTTGTTATTGTTGGTGTTGTTGTTGTTGTTATTGTTTATTTGACGTTGTTGTTGTTTATTTGACGTTGTTGTTGTTGTTTATTTGACGTTGTTGTTGTTGTTATTTATTTGACGTTGTTGTTGTTGTTGTTTATTTGACTTTGTTGTTCTTGTTGTTATTTATTTGACGTTGTTGTTGTTGTTGTTTATTAGACGTTGTTGTTGTTGTTGTTGTTGTTTATTTGACGTTGTTATTGTTGTTTATTTGACGTCGTTTAATGTTATTTGACGTTGTTGTTGTTGTTGTATTTGTTGTTGTTGCTGTTGTTGCTTATTTGACATTGTTGCTGTTGTTTATATGACGTTGTTGTTGTCGTTGTTGTTGTTTATTTGACGTTGTTGTTGTTGTATTTGTTGTTGTTGTTATTGTTGTTGCGTATTTGACGTTGTTGTTATTGTTGTTGTTTATTTGACGTTGTTGTTGTTGATGTTATTCATTTGACGTTGTTGTTGTTATTGCTTATTTGACGTTGTTGTTATTGTTGTTCTTTCTTTGATGTTGTTGTTGTTTTTGTTTTTGTTGTTTATTTGACGTTGTTATTATTATTTATATGACGTTGTTGTTGTTTATTTGTCGTTGTTGTTGTTATTTATTTGACGTGGTTGTTGTTGTTGTTTATTTGACGTTGTTAATGTTGTTGACATTGTTGTTGTTGTTTTTGTTGTTTATTTGGCGTTGTTGTTGTTGTTATTGTTGGTGTTATTGTTGTTGTTATTGTTTATTTGACGTTGTTGTTGTTTTTTTGACGTAGTTGTTATTGTTGATGTTGTTGTTGTTGTTTATTTGACTTTATTGTTGTTTATTTGACGTTGTTATTGTTGTTGTTGTTGTTTATTTGACGTTGTTGTTGACGTTGTTGTTGTTGTTGTTTATTTTACGTTGGTAATGTTGTTGTTTATTTGACGTTGTTAATGTTGTTGACATTGTTGTTGTTGTTTTTGTTGTTTATTTGACGTTGTTGTTGTTGTTGTTGTTGTTTTTGTTGTTGTTATTGTTAGTGTTCTTGTTGTTTATTTGACGTTGTTGTTGTTGTTGTTGTTTATTTGACGTTGTTGTTGTTGTTTATGTGACGTTGTTGTTGTTTATTTGACGTTGTTTTTCTTATTTGACGTTGTTGTTGTTGTTGTTGCTTATTTGACGTTGTTGTTGTTGTTGCTTATTTGACGTTGTTGTTGTTAATTTGACGTTGTTAATGTTTTTTACTTGAGGTTGTTGTTGTTATTGACGTTGTTGTTGTTGTTGTTTAGTTGACCTTGTTATTGTTGTTGTTTATTTGATGTTGTTAATGTTGTTGATGTTGTTGTTATTGTTTTTGTTGTTTATTTCACGTTGTTGTTGTTATTTGACGTTGTTGTTGTTGTTGTATTTGTTGTTGTTGTTGTTTATTTGACGTTGTATTTGTTGTTGTTGTTGTTGTTGTTTATTTGACGTTGTTGTTATTGTTTATTTAACGTTATTGTTGTTGTTTATTTGACGTTGTTATTGTTGTTGTCGTTGTTGTTATTTATTTGACATTGTTGTTGTTGATGACATTGTTGTTGTTTATTTGACGTTGTTGTTGTTGTTGTTTATTTGACGTTGTTAATGTTGTTGACATTGTTGTTGTTGTTTATTTGACGTTGTTAATGTTGTTGACATTGTTGTTGTTGTTTTTGTTGTTTATTTGGTGTTGTTGTTGTTGTTGTTATTGTTGTTGTTGTTGTTGTTGTTATTGTTTATTTGACGTTGTTGTTGTTTTTTTGACGTAGTTGTTATTGTTGATGTTGTTGTTGGTGTTTGTTTATTTGACGATTTTGTTGTTATTGATGTTGTTGTTGTTGTTGTTTATTTGACGTTGTTGTTGTTGTTTATTTGATGTTGTAGTTGTTGTGGTTTATTTGACGTTGTTGTTTTTGTTATTGTTATTGTTGTTGTTATTGTTTATTTGACGTTATTGTTGTTATTTATTTGACATTGTTGTTGTTGTTGTTGTTTATTTGACGTTGTTGTTGTTGTTGTTTATTTGACGTTGTTGTTCTTGTTGTTATTTATTTGATGTTGTTGTTCTTGTTGTTGTTGTTTATTTGACGTTGTTGTTGTTGTTTATTTGACGTTGTTGTTGTTGTTATTTATTTGACATTGTTGTTATTTATTTGACATTGTTGTTATTTATTTGACGTTGTTGTTGTTGATGTTGTTGTTGTTATTTATTTGACGTTGTTGTTGTTGTTGTTGTTTATTTGACGTTGTTAACGTTGTTGACATTGTTGTTGTTGTTTTTGTTGTTGTTGTTTTTGTTTTTGTTATTGTTGGTGTTGTTGTTGTTGTTTATTTGTTGTTGTTGTTTATTTGACGTTGTTGTTGTTGTTTATTTGACGTTGTTGTTGTTATTTGAAGTTGTTGTTGTTGTATTTGTTGTAGTTGTTGTTGTTATTTATTTGACGTTGTTGTTGTTGTTGTTTATTTGACGTTATTGTTGTTGTTTACTTGACGTTGTTATTGTTGTTGTTGTTGTTGTTTATTTGACGTTAATGCCGTTGACGTTGTTGTTGTTGTTGTTTATTTGATGTTGTTGTTGTTGTTGTTTATTTGACGTTGTTAATGTTGTTGACATTGTTGTTGTTGTTTTTGTTGTTTATTTGACGGTGTTGTTTTTGTTGTTGTTTTTGTTGTTGTTATTATTGGTGTTGTTGTTGTTTATTTGACGTTGTTGTTGTTGTTTATTTGACGTTGTTGTTGTTGTTTATTTGACGTTGTTGTTGTTGTTGTTGTTTATTTGACATTGTTGTTGTTGTTGTTGTTGTTTATTTGACATTGTTGTTGTTGTTGTTTATTTGACATTGTTGTCGTTGTTGTTGACGTTGTTGTTTATTTGACGTTGTTGTTGTTGTTGTTTATTTGATGTTGTTTTAGTTGTTGTTGTTTATTTGACGTTGTTGTTGTTTTTTATTTGATGTTGTTGTTGTTGACATTGTTGTTGTTGTTTATTTGACGTTGTTGTTGTTGTTGTTGTTTATTTGACGTAGTTGTTGTTATTGACGTTGTTTTTGTTGTTGTTTATTTGATGTTTTTGTTGTTGTTGATGTTTTGTTGTTGATGTTTTTTATTTGACGATGTTGTTGTTGTTTTTTTGACGTTGTTGGATTTGTTGTTGTTTATTTGATGTTGTTGTTGTTGTTGTTGTTTATTTGACGTTGTTGTTGTTGTTTATTTGATGTTGTTGTTGTTGTTGTTGTTTATTTGACGTTGTTGTTGTTGTTATTTATTTGACGTTGTTGTTGTTGTTGTTATTATTTATTTGACATTGTTGTTGTTGTTGTTGTTTATTTGACGTTGTTATTGTTATTTATTTAACGTTGTTTTTGTTATTTGACGTTGTTGTTATTGTTGCTATTTATTTGACGTTGTTGTTGTTTATTTGACGTTCTTGTTGTTGTATTTGTTGTTGTTGTTATTGTTGTTGCTTATTTGACGTTGTTGTTATTGTTGTTGTGTATTTGACGTTGTTGTTGTTGATGTTATTCATTTGACGTTGTTGTTGTTATTGTTTATTTGACGTTGTTGTTATTGTTGTTCTTTATTTGACGTTGTTGTTTTTTTTGTTTTTGTTGTTTATTTGACGTTGTTATTGTTATTTATTTGACGTTGTTGTTGTTTATTTGACGTTGTTGTTGTTATTTATTTGACGTGGTTGTTGTTGTTGTTTATTTGACGTTGTTAATGTTGTTAACATTGTTGTTGTTGTTTTTGTTGTTTATTTGGCGTTGTTGTTGTTGTTATTGTTGGTGTTGTTGTTGTTATTGTTTATTTGACGTTGTTGTTGTTTTTTTGACGTAGTTGTTATTGTTGATGTTGTTGTTGTTGTTTATTTGACGTTATTGTTGTTTATTTGACGTTGTTATTGTTGTTGTTGTTGTTTATTTGACGTTGTTGTTGACGTTGTTGTTGTTGTTGTTGTTGTTTATTTGACGTTGTTAATGTTGTTGACATTGTTGTTGTTGTTTTTGTTGTTTATTTGACGTTGTTGTTGTTGTTGTTGTTGTTTTTGTTGTTGTTATTGTTAGTGTTCTTGTTGTTTATTTGACGTTGTTGTTGTTGTTGTTTATTTGACGTTGTTGTTGTTGTTTATTTGACGTTGTTGTTGTTTATTTGACGTTGTTTTTGTTATTTGACGTTGTTGTTGTTGTTGTTGTTGTTGTTGCTTATTTGACGTTGTTGTTGTTGTTGTTTATTTGATGTTGTTGTTGCTGTTGTTTATTTGACGTTGTTGTTGTTAATTTGACGTTGTTAATGTTTTTTACTTGAGGTTGTTGTTGTTATTGACGTTGTTGTTGTTGTTTAGTTAACCTTGTTATTGTTGTTGTTTATTTGACGTTGTTAATGTTGTTGACGTTGTTGTTGTTGTTTTTGTTGTTTATTTCACGTTGTTGTTGTTATTTGACGTTGTTGTTGTTGTTGTATTTGTTGTTGTTGTTGTTTATTTGACGTTGTATTTGTTCTTATTGTTGTTGTTGTTGTTGTTTATTTGACGTTGTTGTTGTTGTTTATTTAACGTTATTGTTGTTGTTTATTTGACGTTGTTATTGTTGTTGTCTTTGTTGTTATTTATTTGACATTGTTGTTGTTGATGACATTGTTGTTGTTTATTTGACGTTGTTGTTGTTGTTGTTTATTTGACGTTGTTAATGTTGTTGACATTGTTGTTGTTGTTTTTGTTGTTTATTTGACGGTGTTGTTTTTGTTGTTGTTTTTGTTGTTGTTATTATTGGTGTTGTTGTTGTTTATTTGACGTTGTTGTTGTTGTTTATTTGACGTTGTTGTTGTTGTTTATTTGACGTTGTTGTTGTTGTTGTTGTTTATTTGACATTGTTGTTGTTGTTGTTGTTGTTTATTTGACATTGTTGTTGTTGTTGTTTATTTGACATTGTTGTTGTTGTTGTTGACGTTGTTGTTTATTTGACGTTGTTGTTGTTGTTGTTTATTTGATGTTGTTTTAGTTGTTGTTGTTTATTTGACGTTGTTGTTGTTTTTTATTTGATGTTGTTGTTGTTGACATTGTTGTTGTTGTTTATTTGACGTTGTTGTTGTTGTTGTTGTTTATTTGACGTAGTTGTTGTTATTGACGTTGTTTTTGTTGTTGTTTATTTGATGTTTTTGTTGTTGTTGATGTTTTGTTGTTGATGTTTTTTATTTGACGATGTTGTTGTTGTTTTTTTGACGTTGTTGGATTTGTTGTTGTTTATTTGATGTTGTTGTTGTTGTTGTTGTTTATTTGACGTTGTTGTTGTTGTTTATTTGATGTTGTTGTTGTTGTTGTTGTTTATTTGACGTTGTTGTTGTTGTTATTTATTTGACGTTGTTGTTGTTGTTGTTATTATTTATTTGACATTGTTGTTGTTGTTGTTGTTTATTTGACGTTGTTATTGTTATTTATTTAACGTTGTTTTTGTTATTTGACGTTGTTGTTATTGTTGCTATTTATTTGACGTTGTTGTTGTTTATTTGACGTTCTTGTTGTTGTATTTGTTGTTGTTGTTATTGTTGTTGCTTATTTGACGTTGTTGTTATTGTTGTTGTGTATTTGACGTTGTTGTTGTTGATGTTATTCATTTGACGTTGTTGTTGTTATTGTTTATTTGACGTTGTTGTTATTGTTGTTCTTTATTTGACGTTGTTGTTTTTTTTGTTTTTGTTGTTTATTTGACGTTGTTATTGTTATTTATTTGACGTTGTTGTTGTTTATTTGACGTTGTTGTTGTTATTTATTTGACGTGGTTGTTGTTGTTGTTTATTTGACGTTGTTAATGTTGTTAACATTGTTGTTGTTGTTTTTGTTGTTTATTTGGCGTTGTTGTTGTTGTTATTGTTGGTGTTGTTGTTGTTATTGTTTATTTGACGTTGTTGTTGTTTTTTTGACGTAGTTGTTATTGTTGATGTTGTTGTTGTTGTTTATTTGACGTTATTGTTGTTTATTTGACGTTGTTATTGTTGTTGTTGTTGTTTATTTGACGTTGTTGTTGACGTTGTTGTTGTTGTTGTTGTTGTTTATTTGACGTTGTTAATGTTGTTGACATTGTTGTTGTTGTTTTTGTTGTTTATTTGACGTTGTTGTTGTTGTTGTTGTTGTTTTTGTTGTTGTTATTGTTAGTGTTCTTGTTGTTTATTTGACGTTGTTGTTGTTGTTGTTTATTTGACGTTGTTGTTGTTGTTTATTTGACGTTGTTGTTGTTTATTTGACGTTGTTTTTGTTATTTGACGTTGTTGTTGTTGTTGTTGTTGTTGCTTATTTGACGTTGTTGTTGTTGTTGTTTATTTGATGTTGTTGTTGCTGTTGTTTATTTGACGTTGTTGTTGTTAATTTGACGTTGTTAATGTTTTTTACTTGAGGTTGTTGTTGTTATTGACGTTGTTGTTGTTGTTTAGTTAACCTTGTTATTGTTGTTGTTTATTTGACGTTGTTAATGTTGTTGACGTTGTTGTTGTTGTTTTTGTTGTTTATTTCACGTTGTTGTTGTTATTTGACGTTGTTGTTGTTGTTGTATTTGTTGTTGTTGTTGTTTATTTGACGTTGTATTTGTTGTTGTTGTTGTTGTTGTTGTTTATTTGACGTTGTTGTTGTTGTTTATTTAACGTTATTGTTGTTGTTTATTTGACGTTGTTATTGTTGTTGTCTTTATTGTTATTTATTTGACATTGTTGTTGTTGATGACATTGTTGTTGTTTATTTGACGTTGTTGTTGTTGTTGTTTATTTGACGTTGTTAATGTTGTTGACATTGTTGTTGTTGTTTTTGTTGTTTATTTGACGTTGTTGTTATTATTTGAAGTTGTTGTATTTGTTGTAGTTGTTGTTGTTGTTTATTTGATGTTGTTGTTGTTTTTTATTTGACGTTGTTGTTGTTGACATTGTTATTGTTGTTTATTTGACGTTGTTGTTGTTGTTGTTGTTGTTTATTTGACGTTGTTGTTGTTATTTGAAGTTGTTGTTGTTGTATTTGTTGTTGTTGTTGTTGTTTATTTGACGTTGTTGTTGTTGTTGTTTAGTTGACGTTATTGTTGTTGTTTATTTGACGTTGTTATTGTTGTTGTTGTTGTTTATTTGACGTTGTTGTTGTTAACGTTGTTGTTGTTGTTGTTTATTTGACGTTGTTGTTGTTGTGGTTGTTTATTTGACGTTGTTAATGTTGTTGACATTGTTGTTGTTGTTGTTTATTTGACGTTGTTGTTGTTGTTGTTTATTTGACGTTGTTGTTGTTGTTGTTTATTTGACGTTGTTGTTATTGTTGTTTATTTGACGTTGTTCTTGTTGTTGTTTATTTGACATTGTTGTTGTTGTTGTTGACGTTGTTTTTGTTGTTGTTTATTTGACGTTGTTGTTGTTGTTGTTGTTTATTTGATGTTGTTTTAGTTGTTGTTGTTTATTTGACGTTGTTGTTGTTTTTTATTTGACGTTGTTGTTGTTTTTTATTTGACGTTGTTGTTGTTGACATTGTTGTTGTTGTTGTTTATTTGACATTGTTGTTGTTGTTGTTTATTTGACGTAGTTGTTGTTATTGACGTTGTTGTTATTGTTTATTTGACGTTTTTGTTGTTACTGATGTTATTGTTGTTGTTGTTTTTTATTTGACGTTGTTGTTGTTGTTGGTTTTTATTTGACGTTGTTGTTGTTGTTTATTTGACGTTGTTGTTATTGTTGTTTATTTGACGTTGTTGTTGTTGTTTATTTGACGTTGTTGTTGTTGTTGTTGTTTATTTGACGTTGTTGTTGTTGTTATTTATTTGACGTTGTTGTTGTTGTTGTTATTGTTTATTTAACGTTGTTGTTGTTGTTGTTGTTTATTTGACGTTGTTATTGTTATTTATTTAACGTTGTTTTTGTTATTTGACGTTGTTGTTGTTGTTGTTGTTGTTGCTTATTTGATGTTGTTGTTATTGTTGCTATTTACTTGACGTTATTGTTGTTGTTGTTTATTTGACGTTGATGTTATTTATTTGACGTTGTTGTTATTTATTTGACGTTGTTGTTATTGACGTTGTTGTTGTTATTTAGTTGACGTTGTTGTTGTTGTTGTTTATTTGACGTTGTTAATGTGGTTGACATTGTTGTTGTTGTTTTTGTTGTTTATTGGGCGTTGTTGTTGTTGTTGTTGTTATTGTTGGTGTTGTTGTTGTTGTTATTGTTTATTTGACGTTGTTGTTGTTTATTTGACGTTGTTGTTGTTGTTTATTTGACGTTGTTGTTGTTGTTATTTATTTGACGTTGTTGTTGTTGTTGTTTATTTGACTTTGTTGTTCTTGTTGTTATTTATTTGACGTTGTTCTTGTTGTTGTTGTTGTTGTTGTTTATTAGACGTTGTTGTTGTTGTTGTTGTTTATTTGACGTTGTTATTGTTGTTTATTTGACGTCGTTTAATGTTATTTGACGTTGTTGTTGTTGTTGTTGTATTTGTTGTTGTTGCTGTTGTTGCTTATTTGACATTGTTGCTGTTGTTTATATGACGTTGTTGTTGTCGTTGTTGTTGTTTATTTGACGTTGTTGTTGTTGTATTTGTTGTTGTTGTTATTGTTGTTGCGTATTTGACGTTGTTGTTATTGTTGTTGTTTATTTGACGTTGTTGTTGTTGATGTTATTCATTTGACGTTGTTGTTGTTATTGCTTATTTGACGTTGTTGTTATTGTTGTTCTTTCTTTGATGTTGTTGTTGTTTTTGTTTTTGTTGTTTATTTGACGTTGTTATTATTATTTATATGACGTTGTTGTTGTTTATTTGACGTTGTTGTTGTTATTTATTTGACGTGGTTGTTGTTGTTGTTTATTTGACGTTGTTAATGTTGTTGACATTGTTGTTGTTGTTTTTGTTGTTTATTTGGCGTTGTTGTTGTTGTTATTGTTGGTGTTGTTGTTGTTGTTATTGTTTATTTGACGTTGTTGTTGTTTTTTTGACGTAGTTGTTATTGTTGATGTTGTTGTTGTTGTTTATTTGACTTTATTGTTGTTTATTTGACGTTGTTATTGTTGTTGTTGTTGTTTATTTGACGTTGTTGTTGACGTTGTTGTTGTTGTTGTTTATTTGACGTTGGTAATGTTGTTGTTTATTTGACGTTGTTAATGTTGTTGACATTGTTGTTGTTGTTTTTGTTGTTTATTTGACGTTGTTGTTGTTGTTGTTGTTGTTTTTGTTGTTGTTATTGTTAGTGTTCTTGTTGTTTATTTGACGTTGTTGTTGTTGTTGTTGTTTATTTGACGTTGTTGTTGTTGTTTATGTGACGTTGTTGTTGTTTATTTGACGTTGTTTTTCTTATTTGACGTTGTTGTTGTTGTTGTTGCTTATTTGACGTTGTTGTTGTTGTTGCTTATTTGACGTTGTTGTTGTTAATTTGACGTTGTTAATGTTTTTTACTTGAGGTTGTTGTTGTTATTGACGTTGTTGTTGTTGTTGTTTAGTTGACCTTGTTATTGTTGTTGTTTATTTGATGTTGTTAATGTTGTTGATGTTGTTGTTGTTGTTTTTGTTGTTTATTTCACGTTGTTGTTGTTATTTGACGTTGTTGTTGTTGTTGTATTTGTTGTTGTTGTTGTTTATTTGACGTTATATTTGTTGTTGTTGTTGTTGTTGTTTATTTGACGTTGTTGTTATTGTTTATTTAACGTTATTGTTGTTGTTTATTTGACGTTGTTATTGTTGTTGTCGTTGTTGTTATTTATTTGACATTGTTGTTGTTGATGACATTGTTGTTGTTTATTTGACGTTGTTGTTGTTGTTGTTGTTTATTTGACGTTGTTAATGTTGTTGACATTGTTGTTGTTGTTTTTGTTGTTTTTGTTGTTTATTTGACGTTGTTGTTGTTGTTGTTTTTGTTTTTGTTATTGTTGTAGTTGTTGTTGTTGTTGTTGTTGTTGTTTATTTGACGTTGTTGTTGTTGTTTATTTGACGTTGTTGTTATTATTTGAAGTTGTTGTTGTTGTATTTGTTGTATTTGTTGTTGTTGTTTATTTGATGTTGTTGTTGTTTTTTATTTGACGTTGTTGTTGTTGACATTGTTGTTGTTGTTGTTTATTTGACGTTGTTGTTGTTGTTGTTTATTTGATGTTGTTGTTATTTGAAGTTGTTGTTGTTGTATTTGTTGTTGTTGTTGTTGTTGTTTATTTGACGTTGTTGTTGTTGTTGTTGTTTAGTTGACGTTATTGTTGTTGTTTATTTGACGTTGTTATTGTTGTTGTTGTTGTTTATTTGATGTTGTTGTTGTTGTTTTTTATTTGACGTTGTTAATGTTGTTGACATTGTTGTTGTTGTTGTTTATTTGACGTTGTTGCTGTTGTCGTTGTTTATTTGACGTTGTTGTTGTTGTTGTTTATTTGACGTTGTTGTTGTTGTTGTTTATTTGACGTTGTTATTGTTGTTGTTTATTTGAAGTTGTTGTTATTGTTGTTTATTTGACGTTGTTCTTGTTGTTGTTTATTTGACATTGTTGTTGTTGTTGTTGACGTTGTTATTGTTGTTCTTTATTTGACGTTGTTGTTGTTTTTGTTTTTGTTGTTTATTTGACGTTGTTATTATTATTTATATGACGTTGTTGTTGTTTATTTGACGTTGTTGTTGTTATTTATTTGACGTGGTTGTTGTTGTTGTTTATTTGACGTTGTTAATGTTGTTGACATTGTTGTTGTTGTTTTTGTTGTTTATTTGGCGTTGTTGTTGTTGTTATTGTTGGTGTTGTTGTTGTTATTGTTTATTTGACGTTGTTGTTTTTTTTTGACGTAGTTGTTATTGTTGATGTTGATGTTGTTGTTTATTTGACGTTATTGTTGTTTATTTGACGTTGTTATTGTTGTTGTTGTTGTTTATTTGACGTTGTTGTTGACGTTGTTGTTGTTGTTTATTTGACGTTGGTAATGTTGTTGTTTATTTGACGTTGTTAATGTTGTTGACATTGTTGTTGTTGTTTTTGTTGTTTATTTGACGTTGTTGTTTTTGTAATTGTTTTTGTTGTTGTTATTATTGCTGTTGTTGTTGTTTATTTGACGTTGTTGTTGTTGTTGTTTATTTGACGTTGTTGTTGTTGTTGTTTATTTGACGCTGTTGTTGTTGTTGTTTATTTGACATTGTTGTTGTTGTTGTTGTTTATTTGACGTTGTTGTTGTTGTTGTTGTTGTTGTTTATTTGACATTGTTGTTGTTGTTGTTCACGTTGTTGACGTTGTTGTTTATTTGACGTTGTTGTTGTTGTTGTTGTTGTTTATTTGATGTTGTTTTAGTTGTTGTTGTTTATATGACGTTGTTGTTGTTTTTTATTTGATGTTGTTGTTGTTGAAATTGTTGTTGTTGTTTATTTGACGTTGTTGTTGTTGTTGTTTATTTGACGTAGTTGTTGTTATTGACGTTGTTGTTGTTGTTTTTTATTTATTCGATGTTGTTGTTGTTGTTTTTTACTTGATGTGGTTGTTGTTGTTGTTTATTTGACGTTGTTGTTGTTTATTTGATGTTGTTGTTGTTGTTGTTTATTTGACGTTGTTGTTGTTTTTATTTATTTGACGTTGTTGTTGTTGTTGTTGTTATTGTTTATTTGACATTGTTGTTGTTGTTGTTGCTTATTTGACGTTGTTGTTATTGTTGCTATTTATTTGACGTTGTTGTTGTTGTTTATTTGACATTGTTGTGTTTATTTGACGTTGTTGTTGTTTATTTGACATTGTTGTTATTGTATTTGTTGTTGTTGTTATTGTTGTTGCTTATTTGACGTTGTTGTTATTGTTGTTGTTTATTTGACGTTGTTGTTGATGATGTTATTCATTTGACGTTGTTGTTGTTGTTGTTGTTGTTTATTTGACGTTGTTGTTGTTGTTTATTTGACGTTGTTGTTGTTGTTGTTGTTTATTTGACGTTGTTGTTGTTATTTGAAGTTGTTGTTGTTGTATTTGTTGTTGTTGTTGTTGTTTATTTGACGTTGTTGTTGTTGTTGTTTAGTTGACGTTATTGTTATTGTTTATTTGACGTTGTTATTGTTGTTGTTGTTGTTTATTTGACGTTGTTGTTGTTAACGTTGTTGTTGTTGTTGTTTATTTGACGTTGTTGTTGTTGTGGTTGTTTATTTGACGTTGTTAATGTTGTTGACATTGTTGTTGTTGTTGTTTATTTGACGTTGTTGTTGTTGTTGTTTATTTTACGTTGTTGTTGTTGTTGTTTATTTGACGTTGTTGTTATTGTTGTTTATTTGACGTTGTTCTTGTTGTTGTTTATTTGACATTGTTGTTGTTGTTGTTGACGTTGTTTTTGTTGTTGTTTATTTGACGTTGTTGTTGTTGTTGTTTATTTGATGTTGTTTTAGTTGTTGTTGTTTATTTGACGTTGTTGTTGTTTTTTATTTGACGTTGTTGTTGTTTTTTATTTGACGTTGTTGTTGTTGACATTGTTGTTGTTGTTGTTTATTTGACATTGTTGTTGTTGTTGTTTATTTGACGTAGTTGTTGTTATTGACGTTGTTGTTATTGTTTATTTGACGTTTTTGTTGTTACTGATGTTATTGTTGTTGTTGTTTTTTATTTGACGTTGTTGTTGTTGTTGGTTTTTATTTGACGTTGTTGTTGTTGTTTATTTGACGTTGTTGTTATTGTTGTTTATTTGACGTTGTTGTTGTTGTTTATTTGACGTTGTTGTTGTTGTTATTTATTTGACGTTGTTGTTGTTGTTGTTATTGTTTATTTAACGTTGTTGTTGTTGTTGTTGTTTATTTGACGTTGTTATTGTTATTTATTTAACGTTGTTTTTGTTATTTGACGTTGTTGTTGTTGTTGTTGCTTATTTGATGTTGTTGTTATTGTTGCTATTTACTTGATGTTATTGTTGTTGTTGTTTATTTGACGTTGATGTTATTTATTTGACGTTGTTGTTATTTATTTGACGTTGTTGTTATTGACGTTGTTGTTGTTATTTAGTTGACGTTGTTGTTGTTGTTGTTTATTTGACGTTGTTAATGTGGTTGACATTGTTGTTGTTGTTTTTGTTGTTTATTGGGCGTTGTTGTTGTTGTTGTTATTGTTGGTGTTGTTGTTGTTGTTATTGTTTATTTGACGTTGTTGTTGTTTATTTGACGTTGTTGTTGTTGTTTATTTGACGTTGTTGTTGTTGTTATTTATTTGACGTTGTTGTTGTTGTTGTTTATTTGACTTTGTTGTTCTTGTTGTTATTTATTTGACGTTGTTGTTGTTGTTGTTGTTGTTGTTTATTAGACGTTGTTGTTGTTGTTGTTTATTTGACGTTGTTATTGTTGTTTATTTGACGTTGTTTTTGTTATTTGACGTTGTTGTTGTTGTTGTATTTGTTGTTGTTGCTGTTGTTGCTTATTTGACATTGTTGCTGTTGTTTATATGACGTTGTTGTTGTCGTTGTTGTTGTTTATTTGACGTTGTTGTTGTTGTATTTGTTGTTGTTGTTATTGTTGTTGCGTATTTGACGTTGTTGTTATTGTTGTTGTTTATTTGACGTTGTTGTTGTTGATGTTATTCATTTGACGTTGTTGTTATTGTTGTTCTTTCTTTGATGTTGTTGTTGTTTTTGTTTTTGTTGTTTATTTGACGTTGTTATTATTATTTATATGACGTTGTTGTTGTTTATTTGACGTTGTTGTTGTTATTTATTTGACGTGGTTGTTGTTGTTGTTTATTTGACGTTGTTAATGTTGTTGACATTGTTGTTGTTGTTTTTGTTGTTTATTTGGCGTTGTTGTTGTTGTTATTGTTGGTGTTGTTGTTGTTGTTATTGTTTATTTGACGTTGTTGTTGTTTTTTTGACGTAGTTGTTATTGTTGATGTTGTTGTTGTTGTTTATTTGACTTTATTGTTGTTTATTTGACGTTGTTATTGTTGTTGTTGTTGTTTATTTGACGTTGTTGTTGACGTTGTTGTTGTTGTTGTTTATTTGACGTTGGTAATGTTGTTGTTTATTTGACGTTGTTAATGTTGTTGACATTGTTGTTGTTGTTTTTGTTGTTTATTTGACGTTGTTGTTGTTGTTGTTGTTGTTGTTGTTTTTGTTGTTGTTATTGTTAGTGTTCTTGTTGTTTATTTGACGTTGTTGTTGTTGTTGTTTATTTGACGTTGTTGTTGTTGTTTATGTGACGTTGTTGTTGTTTATTTGACGTTGTTTTTCTTATTTGACGTTGTTGTTGTTGTTGTTGCTTATTTGACGTTGTTGTTGTTGTTGCTTATTTGACGTTGTTGTTGTTAATTTGACGTTGTTAATGTTTTTTACTTGAGGTTGTTGTTGTTATTGACGTTGTTGTTGTTGTTGTTTAGTTGACCTTGTTATTGTTGTTGTTTATTTGATGTTATTAATGTTGTTGACGTTGTTGTTGTTGTTTTTGTTGTTTATTTCACGTTGTTGTTGTTATTTGACGTTGTTGTTGTTGTTGTATTTGTTGTTGTTGTTGTTTATTTGACGTTGTATTTGTTGTTGTTGTTGTTGTTGTTTATTTGACGTTGTTGTTATTGTTTATTTAACGTTATTGTTGTTGTTTATTTGACGTTGTTATTGTTGTTGTCCTTGTTGTTATTTATTTGACATTGTTGTTGTTGATGACATTGTTGTTGTTTATTTGACGTTGTTGTTGTTGTTGTTTATTTGACGTTGTTAATGTTGTTGACATTGTTGTTGTTGTTTTTGTTGTTTATTTGACGTTGTTGTTGTTGTTGTTGTTTTTGTTTTTGTTATTGTTGTAGTTGTTGTTGTTGTTGTTGTTGTTTATTTGACGTTGTTGTTGTTGTTTATTTGACGTTGTTGTTATTATTTGAAGTTGTTGTTGTTGTATTTGTTGTAGTTGTTGTTGTTGTTTATTTGATGTTGTTGTTGTTTTTTATTTGACGTTGTTGTTGTTGACATTGTTGTTGTTGTTGTTGTTTATTTGACGTTGTTGTTGTTGTTGTTGTTTATTTGACGTTGTTGTTGTTATTTGAAGTTGTTGTTGTTGTATTTGTTGTTGTTGTTGTTGTTGTTTATTTGACGTTGTTGTTGTTGTTGTTTAGTTGACGTTATTGTTGTTGTTTATTTGACGTTGTTATTGTTGTTGTTGTTGTTTATTTGATGTTGTTGTTGTTGTTTATTTGACGTTGTTAATGTTGTTGACATTGTTGTTGTTGTTGTTTATTTGACGTTGTTGTTGTTGTCGTTGTTTATTTGACGTTGTTGTTGTTGTTTATTTGACGTTGTTGTTGTTGTTATTTATTTGACGTTGTTGTTGTTGTTGTTTATTTGAAGTTGTTGTTATTGTTGTTTATTTGACGTTGTTCTTGTTGTTGTTTATTTGACATTGTTGTTGTTGTTGTTGACGTTGTTATTGTTGTTCTTTATTTGACGTTGTTGTTGTTTTTGTTTTTGTTGTTTATTTGACGTTGTTATTATTATTTATATGACGTTGTTGTTGTTTATTTGACGTTGTTGTTGTTATTTATTTGACGTGGTTGTTGTTGTTGTTTATTTGACGTTGTTAATGTTGTTGACATTGTTGCTGTTGTTTTTGTTGTTTATTTGGCGTTGTTGTTGTTGTTATTGTTGGTGTTGTTGTTGTTGTTATTGTTTATTTGACGTTGTTGTTGTTTTTTTGACGTAGTTGTTATTGTTGATGTTGATGTTGTTGTTTATTTGACGTTATTGTTGTTTATTTGACGTTGTTATTGTTGTTGTTGTTGTTTATTTGACGTTGTTGTTGACGTTGTTGTTGTTGTTTATTTGACGTTGGTAATGTTGTTGTTTATTTGACGTTGTTAATGTTGTTGACATTGTTGTTGTTGTTTTTGTTGTTTATTTGACGTTGTTGTTTTTGTAATTGTTTTTGTTGTTGTTATTATTGCTGTTGTTGTTGTTTATTTGACGTTGTTGTTGTTGTTGTTTATTTGACGTTGTTGTTGTTGTTGTTTATTTGACGCTGTTGTTGTTGTTGTTTATTTGACATTGTTGTTGTTGTTGTTGTTTATTTGACGTTGTTGTTGTTGTTGTTGTTGTTTATTTGACATTGCTGTTGTTGTTGTTCACGTTGTTGACGTTGTTGTTTATTTGACGTTGTTGTTGTTGTTGTTGTTTATTTGATGTTGTTTTAGTTGTTGTTGTTTATATGACGTTGTTGTTGTTTTTTATTTGATGTTGTTGTTGTTGAAATTGTTGTTGTTGTTTATTTGACGTTGTTGTTGTTGTTGTTTATTTGACGTAGTTGTTGTTATTGACGTTGTTGTTGTTGTTTTTTATTTATTTGACGTTGTTGTTGTTGTTTTTTACTTGATGTGGTTGTTGTTGTTGTTTATTTGACGTTGTTGTTGTTTATTTGATGTTGTTGTTGTTGTTGTTTATTTGACGTTGTTGTTGTTTTTATTTATTTGACGTTGTTGTTAGTGTTGTTATTGTTTATTTGACATTGTTGTTGTTGTTGTTGCTTATTTGACGTTGTTGTTATTGTTGCTATTTATTTGACGTTGTTGTTGTTGTTTATTTGACATTGTTGTGTTTATTTGACGTTGTTGTTATTTATTTGACATTGTTGTTGTTGTATTTGTTGTTGTTGTTATTGTTGTTGCTTATTTGACGTTGTTGTTATTGTTGTTGTTTATTTGACGTTGTTGTTGATGATGTTATTCATTTGACGTTGTTGTTGTTGTTGTTGTTTATTTAACGTTGTTGTTGTTGTTGTTATTTATTTGACGTTGTTGTTGTTGTTGTTTTTGTTGTTTATTGGACGTTGTTGTTGTTATTTATTTGACATTGTTGTTGTTTATTTGACGTTGTTGTTGTTGTTATTTATTTGACGTGGTTGTTGTTGGTTTTGTTAATTTGACGTTGTTAATGTTGTTGACATTGTTGTTGTTGTTTTTGTTGTTTATTTGGTGTTGTTGTTGTTGTTATTGTTGGTGTTGTTGTTGTTGTTATTGTTTATTTGACGTTGTTGTTGTTTTTTTGACGTAGTTGTTATTGTTGATGTTGTTGTTGGTGTTTGTTTATTTGACGATTTTGTTGTTATTGATGTTGACTTTGTTGTTGTTTACTTGACGTTGTTGTTGTTGTTTATTTGATGTTGTAGTTGTTGTGGTTTATTTGACGTTGTTGTTTTTGTTATTGTTATTGTTGTTGTTATTGTTTATTTGACGTTATTGTTGTTATTTATTTGACATTGTTGTTGTTGTTGTTTATTTGACGTTGTTGTTGTTGTTGTTTATTTGTTGTTGTTGTTCTTGTTGTTATTTATTTGATGTTGTTGTTCTTGTTGTTGTTGTTTATTTGACGTTGTTGTTGTTGTTCTTGTTGTTTTTGTTGTTTATTTGACGTTGTTGTTGTTGTTATTTATTTGACATTGTTGTTATTTATTTGACGTTGTTGTTATTTATTTGACGTTGTTGTTGTTGATGTTGTTGTTGTTATTTATTTGACGTTGTTGTTGTTTTTGTTGTTGTTTATTTGACATTGTTAACGTTGTTGACATTGTTGTTGTTCTTTTTGTTGTTTATTTGACGTTGTTGTTGTTGTTGTTTTTGTTTTTGTTATTGTTGGTGTTGTTGTTGTTGTTTATTTGTTGTTGTTGTTTATTTGACGTTGTTGTTGTTGTTTATTTGACGTTGTTGTTGTTATTTGAAGTTGTTGTTGTTGTATTTGTTGTAGTTGTTGTTGTTGTTTATTTGACGTTGTTGTTGTTGTTGTTTATTTGACGTTATTGTTGTTGTTTACTTGACGTTGTTATTGTTGTTGTTGTTGTTGTTTATTTGACGTTAATGCTGTTGACGTTGTTGTTGTTGTTGTTGTTTATTTGATGTTGCTCTTGTTGTTGTTTATTTGACGTTGTTAATGTTGTTGACATTGATGTTGTTGTTTTTGTTGTTTATTTGACGTTGTTGTTTTTGTTGTTGTTTTTGTTGTTGTTATTATTGGTGTTGTTGTTGTTTATTTGACGTTGTTGTTGTTGTTTATTTGACGTTGTTGTTGTTGTTGTTTATTTGACGTTGTTGTTGTTGTTGTTGTTGTTTATTTGACATTGTTGTTGTTGTTGTTGTTTATTTGACATTGTTGTTGTTGTTGTTTATTTGACATTGTTGTTGTTGTTGTTGACGTTGTTGTTTATTTGACGTTGTTGTTGTTGTTGTTGTTGTTGTTGTTTATTTGATGTTGTTTTAGTTGTTGTTGTTTATTTGACGTTGTTGTTGTTTTTTATTTGATGTTGTTGTTGTTGACATTGTTGTTGTTGTTTATTTGACGTTGTTGTTGTTGTTGTTGTTTATTTGACGTAGTTGTTGTTATTGACGTTGTTTTTGTTGTTGTTTATTTGATGTTTTTGTTGTTGTTGATGTTTTGTTGTTGATGTTTTTTATTTGACGATGTTGTTGTTGTTTTTTTGACGTTGTTGGATTTGTTGTTGTTTATTTGATGTTGTTGTTGTTGTTGTTTATTTGACGTTGTTGTTGTTGTTTATTTGATGTTGTTGTTGTTGTTTATTTGACGTTGTTGTTGTTGTTATTTATTTGACGTTGTTGTTGTTGTTGTTATTATTTATTTGACATTGTTGTTGTTGTTGTTGTTGTTGTTTATTTGACGTTGTTATTGTTATTTATTTAACGTTGTTTTTGTTATTTGACGTTGTTGTTATTGTTGCTATTTATTTGACGTTGTTGTTGTTGTTGTTGTTTATTTGACGTTGTTGTTGTTTATTTGACGTTGTTGTTGTTGTATTTGTTGTTGTTGTTATTGTTGTTGCTTATTTGACGTTGTTGTTATTGTTGTTGTTTATTTGACGTTGTTGTTGTTGATGTTATTCATTTGACGTTGTTGTTGTTATTGTTTATTTGACGTTGTTGTTATTGTTGTTCTTTATTTGACGTTGTTGTTGTTTTTGTTTTTGTTGTTTATTTGACGTTGTTATTGTTATTTATTTGACGTTGTTGTTGTTTATTTGACGTTGTTGTTGTTATTTATTTGACGTGGTTGTTGTTGTTGTTTATTTGACGTTGTTAATGTTGTTGACATTGTTGTTGTTGTTTTTGTTGTTTATTTGGCGTTGTTGTTGTTGTTATTGTTGGTGTTGTTGTTGTTGTTATTGTTTATTTGACGTTGTTGTTGTTTTTTTGACGTAGTTGTTATTTTTGATGTTGTTGTTGTTGTTTATTTGACGTTATTGTTGTTTATTTGACGTTGTTATTGTTGTTGTTGTTGTTTATTTGACGTTGTTGTTGACGTTGTTGTTGTTGTTTATTTGACGTTGTTGTTGTTGTTGTTTATTTGACGTTGGTAATGTTGTTGTTTATTTGACGTTGTTAATGTTGTTGACATTGTTGTTGTTGTTTTTGTTGTTTATTTGACGTTGTTGTTGTTGTTGTTGTTGTTGTTTTTGTTGTTGTTATTGTTAGTGTTCTTGTTGTTTATTTGACGTTGTTGTTGTTGTTGTTTATTTGACGTTGTTGTTGTTGTTGTTTATTTGACGTTGTTGTTGTTTATTTGACGTTGTTTTTGTTATTTGACGTTGTTGTTGTTGTTGTTGTTGTTGTTGCTTATTTGACGTTGTTGTTGTTGTTGTTTATTTGTTGTTGTTGTTGTTGTTTATTTGACGTTGTTGTTGTTAATTTGACGTTGTTAATGTTTTTTACTTGAGGTTGTTGTTGTTATTGACGTTGTTGTTGTTGTTGTTGTTTAGTTAACCTTGTTATTGTTGTTGTTTATTTGACGTTGTTAATGTTGTTGACGTTGTTGTTGTTGTTTTTGTTGTTTATTTCACGTTGTTGTTGTTATTTGACGTTGTTGTTGTTGTTGTATTTGTTGTTGTTGTTGTTTATTTGACGTTGTATTTGTTGTTGTTGTTGTTGTTTATTTGACGTTGTTGTTGTTGTTTATTTAACGTTATTGTTGTTGTTTATTTGACGTTGATGTTATTTATTTGACGTTGTTGTTATTTATTTGACGTTGTTGTTATTGACGTTGTTGTTGTTATTTAGTTGACGTTGTTGTTGTTGTTGTTTATTTGACGTTGTTAATGTGGTTGACATTGTTGTTGTTGTTTTTGTTGTTTATTGGGCGTTGTTGTTGTTGTTGTTGTTATTGTTGGTGTTGTTGTTGTTGTTATTGTTTATTTGACGTTGTTGTTGTTTATTTGACGTTGTTGTTGTTGTTTATTTGACGTTGTTGTTGTTGTTATTTATTTGACGTTGTTGTTGTTGTTGTTTATTTGACTTTGTTGTTCTTGTTGTTATTTATTTGACGTTGTTGTTGTTGTTGTTGTTGTTGTTTATTAGACGTTGTTGTTGTTGTTGTTTATTTGACGTTGTTATTGTTGTTTATTTGACGTTGTTTTTGTTATTTGACGTTGTTGTTGTTGTTGTATTTGTTGTTGTTGCTGTTGTTGCTTATTTGACATTGTTGCTGTTGTTTATATGACGTTGTTGTTGTTGTTGTTGTTGTTTATTTGACGTTGTTGTTGTTGTATTTGTTGTTGTTGTTATTGTTGTTGCGTATTTGACGTTGTTGTTATTGTTGTTGTTTATTTGACGTTGTTGTTGTTGATGTTATTCATTTGACGTTGTTGTTATTGTTGTTCTTTCTTTGATGTTGTTGTTGTTTTTGTTTTTGTTGTTTATTTGACGTTGTTATTATTATTTATATGACGTTGTTGTTGTTTATTTGACGTTGTTGTTGTTATTTATTTGACGTGGTTGTTGTTGTTGTTTATTTGACGTTGTTAATGTTGTTGACATTGTTGTTGTTGTTTTTGTTGTTTATTTGGCGTTGTTGTTGTTGTTATTGTTGGTGTTGTTGTTGTTGTTATTGTTTATTTGACGTTGTTGTTGTTTTTTTGACGTAGTTGTTATTGTTGATGTTGTTGTTGTTGTTTATTTGACTTTATTGTTGTTTATTTGACGTTGTTATTGTTGTTGTTGTTGTTTATTTGACGTTGTTGTTGACGTTGTTGTTGTTGTTGTTTATTTGACGTTGGTAATGTTGTTGTTTATTTGACGTTGTTAATGTTGTTGACATTGTTGTTGTTGTTTTTGTTGTTTATTTGACGTTGTTGTTGTTGTTGTTGTTGTTGTTGTTGTTTTTGTTGTTGTTATTGTTAGTGTTCTTGTTGTTTATTTGACGTTGTTGTTGTTGTTGTTTATTTGACGTTGTTGTTGTTGTTTATGTGACGTTGTTGTTGTTTATTTGACGTTGTTTTTCTTATTTGACGTTGTTGTTGTTGTTGTTGCTTATTTGACGTTGTTGTTGTTGTTGCTTATTTGACGTTGTTGTTGTTAATTTGACGTTGTTAATGTTTTTTACTTGAGGTTGTTGTTGTTATTGACGTTGTTGTTGTTGTTGTTTAGTTGACCTTGTTATTGTTGTTGTTTATTTGATGTTATTAATGTTGTTGACGTTGTTGTTGTTGTTTTTGTTGTTTATTTCACGTTGTTGTTGTTATTTGACGTTGTTGTTGTTGTTGTATTTGTTGTTGTTGTTGTTTATTTGACGTTGTATTTGTTGTTGTTGTTGTTGTTGTTGTTTATTTGACGTTGTTGTTATTGTTTATTTAACGTTATTGTTGTTGTTTATTTGACGTTGTTATTGTTGTTGTCGTTGTTGTTATTTATTTGACATTGTTGTTGTTGATGACATTGTTGTTGTTTATTTGACGTTGTTGTTGTTGTTGTTTATTTGACGTTGTTAATGTTGTTGACATTGTTGTTGTTGTTTTTGTTGTTTATTTGACGTTGTTGTTGTTGTTGTTGTTTTTGTTTTTGTTATTGTTGTAGTTGTTGTTGTTGTTGTTGTTTATTTGACGTTGTTGTTGTTGTTTATTTGACGTTGTTGTTATTATTTGAAGTTGTTGTTGTTGTATTTGTTGTAGTTGTTGTTGTTGTTTATTTGATGTTGTTGTTGTTTTTTATTTGACGTTGTTGTTGTTGACATTGTTGTTGTTGTTGTTGTTTATTTGACGTTGTTGTTGTTGTTGTTGTTTATTTGACGTTGTTGTTGTTATTTGAAGTTGTTGTTGTTGTATTTGTTGTTGTTGTTGTTGTTGTTTATTTGACGTTGTTGTTGTTGTTGTTTAGTTGACGTTATTGTTGTTGTTTATTTGACGTTGTTATTGTTGTTGTTGTTGTTTATTTGATGTTGTTGTTGTTGTTTATTTGACGTTGTTAATGTTGTTGACATTGTTGTTGTTGTTGTTTATTTGACGTTGTTGTTGTTGTCATTGTTTATTTGACGTTGTTGTTGTTGTTTATTTGACGTTGTTGTTGTTGTTGTTTATTTGACGTTGTTGTTGTTGTTGTTTATTTGAAGTTGTTGTTATTGTTGTTTATTTGACGTTGTTCTTGTTGTTGTTTATTTGACATTGTTGTTGTTGTTGTTGACGTTGTTATTGTTGTTCTTTATTTGACGTTGTTGTTGTTTTTGTTTTTGTTGTTTATTTGACGTTGTTATTATTATTTATATGACGTTGTTGTTGTTTATTTGACGTTGTTGTTGTTATTTATTTGACGTGGTTGTTGTTGTTGTTTATTTGACGTTGTTAATGTTGTTGACATTGTTGCTGTTGTTTTTGTTGTTTATTTGGCGTTGTTGTTGTTGTTATTGTTGGTGTTGTTGTTGTTGTTATTGTTTATTTGACGTTGTTGTTGTTTTTTTGACGTAGTTGTTATTGTTGATGTTGATGTTGTTGTTTATTTGACGTTATTGTTGTTTATTTGACGTTGTTATTGTTGTTGTTGTTGTTTATTTGACGTTGTTGTTGACGTTGTTGTTGTTGTTTATTTGACGTTGGTAATGTTGTTGTTTATTTGACGTTGTTAATGTTGTTGACATTGTTGTTGTTGTTTTTGTTGTTTATTTGACGTTGTTGTTTTTGTAATTGTTTTTGTTGTTGTTATTATTGCTGTTGTTGTTGTTTATTTGACGTTGTTGTTGTTGTTGTTTATTTGACGTTGTTGTTGTTGTTGTTTATTTGACGCTGTTGTTGTTGTTGTTTATTTGACATTGTTGTTGTTGTTGTTTATTTGACGTTGTTGTTGTTGTTGTTGTTGTTTATTTGACATTGTTGTTGTTGTTGTTCACGTTGTTGACGTTGTTGTTTATTTGACGTTGTTGTTGTTGTTGTTGTTGTTTATTTGATGTTGTTTTAGTTGTTGTTGTTTATATGACGTTGTTGTTGTTTTTTATTTGATGTTGTTGTTGTTGAAATTGTTGTTGTTGTTTATTTGACGTTGTTGTTGTTGTTGTTTATTTGACGTAGTTGTTGTTATTGACGTTGTTGTTGTTGTTTTTTATTTATTTGACGTTGTTGTTGTTGTTTTTTACTTGATGTGGTTGTTGTTGTTGTTTATTTGACGTTGTTGTTATTTATTTGATGTTGTTGTTGTTGTTGTTTATTTGACGTTGTTGTTGTTTTTATTTATTTGACGTTGTTGTTAGTGTTGTTATTGTTTATTTGACATTGTTGTTGTTGTTGTTGCTTATTTGACGTTGTTGTTATTGTTGCTATTTATTTGACGTTGTTGTTGTTGTTTATTTGACATTGTTGTGTTTATTTGACGTTGTTGTTGTTTATTTGACATTGTTGTTGTTGTATTTGTTGTTGTTGTTATTGTTGTTGCTTATTTGACGTTGTTGTTATTGTTGTTGTTTATTTGACGTTGTTGTTGATGATGTTATTCATTTGACGTTGTTGTTGTTGTTGTTGTTTATTTAACGTTGTTGTTGTTGTTGTTATTTATTTGACGTTGTTGTTGTTGTTGTTTTTGTTGTTTATTGGACGTTGTTGTTGTTATTTATTTGACATTGTTGTTGTTTATTTGACGTTGTTGTTGTTGTTATTTATTTGACGTGGTTGTTGTTGGTTTTGTTTATTTGACGTTGTTAATGTTGTTGACATTGTTGTTGTTGTTTTTGTTGTTTATTTGGTGTTGTTGTTGTTGTTATTGTTGGTGTTGTTGTTGTTGTTATTGTTTATTTGACGTTGTTGTTGTTTTTTTGACGTAGTTGTTATTGTTGATGTTGTTGTTGGTGTTTGTTTATTTGACGATTTTGTTGTTATTGATGTTGACTTTGTTGTTGTTTACTTGACGTTGTTGTTGTTGTTTATTTGATGTTGTAGTTGTTGTGGTTTATTTGACGTTGTTGTTTTTGTTATTGTTATTGTTGTTGTTATTGTTTATTTGACGTTATTGTTGTTATTTATTTGACATTGTTGTTGTTGTTGTTTATTTGACGTTGTTGTTGTTGTTTATTTGTTGTTGTTGTTCTTGTTGTTATTTATTTGATGTTGTTGTTCTTGTTGTTGTTGTTTATTTGACGTTGTTGTTGTTGTTCTTGTTGTTTTTGTTGTTTATTTGACGTTGTTGTTGTTGTTATTTATTTGACATTGTTGTTATTTATTTGACGTTGTTGTTATTTATTTGACGTTGTTGTTGTTGATGTTGTTGTTGTTATTTATTTGACGTTGTTGTTGTTTTTGTTGTTGTTTATTTGACATTGTTAACGTTGTTGACATTGTTGTTGTTCTTTTTGTTGTTTATTTGACGTTGTTGTTGTTGTTGTTTTTGTTTTTGTTATTGTTGGTGTTGTTGTTGTTGTTTATTTGTTGTTGTTGTTTATTTGACGTTGTTGTTGTTGTTTATTTGACGTTGTTGTTGTTATTTGAAGTTGTTGTTGTTGTATTTGTTGTAGTTGTTGTTGTTGTTTATTTGACGTTGTTGTTGTTGTTGTTTATTTGACGTTATTGTTGTTGTTTACTTGACGTTGTTATTGTTGTTGTTGTTGTTGTTTATTTGACGTTAATGCTGTTGACGTTGTTGTTGTTGTTGTTTATTTGATGTTGCTCTTGTTGTTGTTTATTTGACGTTGTTAATGTTGTTGACATTGATGTTGTTGTTTTTGTTGTTTATTTGACGTTGTTGTTTTTGTTGTTGTTTTTGTTGTTGTTATTATTGGTGTTGTTGTTGTTTATTTGACGTTGTTGTTGTTGTTTATTTGACGTTGTTGTTGTTGTTTATTTGACGTTGTTGTTGTTGTTGTTGTTGTTTATTTGACATTGTTGTTGTTGTTGTTTATTTGACATTGTTGTTGTTGTTGTTTATTTGACATTGTTGTTGTTGTTGTTGACGTTGTTGTTTATTTGACGTTGTTGTTGTTGTTGTTGTTGTTGTTTATTTGATGTTGTTTTAGTTGTTGTTGTTTATTTGACGTTGTTGTTGTTTTTTATTTGATGTTGTTGTTGTTGACATTGTTGTTGTTGTTTATTTGACGTTGTTGTTGTTGTTGTTGTTGTTTATTTGACGTAGTTGTTGTTATTGACGTTGTTTTTGTTGTTGTTTATTTGATGTTTTTGTTGTTGTTGATGTTTTGTTGTTGATGTTTTTTATTTGACGATGTTGTTGTTGTTTTTTTGACGTTGTTGGATTTGTTGTTGTTTATTTGATGTTGTTGTTGTTGTTGTTTATTTGACGTTGTTGTTGTTGTTTATTTGATGTTGTTGTTGTTGTTTATTTGACGTTGTTGTTGTTGTTATTTATTTGACGTTGTTGTTGTTGTTGTTATTATTTATTTGACATTGTTGTTGTTGTTGTTGTTTATTTGACGTTGTTATTGTTATTTATTTAACGTTGTTTTTGTTATTTGACGTTGTTGTTATTGTTGCTATTTATTTGACGTTGTTGTTGTTGTTGTTGTTTATTTGACGTTGTTGTTGTTTATTTGACGTTGTTGTTGTTGTATTTGTTGTTGTTGTTATTGTTGTTGCTTATTTGACGTTGTTGTTATTGTTGTTGTTTATTTGACGTTGTTGTTGTTGATGTTATTCATTTGACGTTGTTGTTGTTATTGTTTATTTGACGTTGTTGTTATTGTTGTTCTTTATTTGACGTTGTTGTTGTTTTTGTTTTTGTTGTTTATTTGACGTTGTTATTGTTATTTATTTGACGTTGTTGTTGTTTATTTGACGTTGTTGTTGTTATTTATTTGACGTGGTTGTTGTTGTTGTTTATTTGACGTTGTTAATGTTGTTGACATTGTTGTTGTTGTTTTTGTTGTTTATTTGGCGTTGTTGTTGTTGTTATTGTTGGTGTTGTTGTTGTTGTTATTGTTTATTTGACGTTGTTGTTGTTTTTTTGACGTAGTTGTTATTTTTGATGTTGTTGTTATTGTTTATTTGACGTTATTGTTGTTTATTTGACGTTGTTATTGTTGTTGTTGTTGTTTATTTGACGTTGTTGTTGACGTTGTTGTTGTTGTTTATTTGACGTTGTTGTTGTTGTTGTTTATTTGACGTTGGTAATGTTGTTGTTTATTTGACGTTGTTAATGTTGTTGACATTGTTGTTGTTGTTTTTGTTGTTTATTTGACGTTGTTGTTGTTGTTGTTGTTGTTGTTGTTTTTGTTGTTGTTATTGTTAGTGTTCTTGTTGTTTATTTGACGTTGTTGTTGTTGTTGTTTATTTGACGTTGTTGTTGTTGTTGTTTATTTGACGTTGTTGTTGTTGTTGTTTATTTGACGTTGTTGTTGTTTATTTGACGTTGTTTTTGTTATTTGACGTTGTTGTTGTTGTTGTTGTTGTTGCTTATTTGACGTTGTTGTTGTTGTTGTTTATTTGTTGTTGTTGTTGTTGTTGTTGTTTATTTGACGTTGTTGTTGTTAATTTGACGTTGTTAATGTTTTTTACTTGAGGTTGTTGTTGTTATTGACGTTGTTGTTGTTGTTTAGTTAACCTTGTTATTGTTGTTGTTTATTTGACGTTGTTAATGTTGTTGACGTTGTTGTTGTTGTTTTTGTTGTTTATTTCACGTTGTTGTTGTTATTTGACGTTGTTGTTGTTGTTGTATTTGTTGTTGTTGTTGTTGTTTATTTGACGTTGTATTTGTTGTTGTTGTTGTTGTTTATTTGACGTTGTTGTTGTTGTTTATTTAACGTTATTGTTGTTGTTTATTTGACGTTGTTATTGTTGTTGTCTTTGTTGTTATTTATTTGACATTGTTGTTGTTGATGACATTGTTGTTGTTTATTTGACGTTGTTGTTGTTGTTTATTTGACGTTGTTAATGTTGTTGACATTGTTGTTGTTGTTTTTGTTGTTTATTTGACGTTGTTGTTGTTGTTTTTGTTTTTGTTATTGTTGTAGTTGTTGTTGTTGTTTATTTATTGTTGTTGTTGTTGTTGTTGTTGTTTATTTGACGTTGTTTTTGTTGTTTATTTGACGTTGTTGTTATTATTTGAAGTTGTTGTTGTATTTGTTGTAGTTGTTGTTGTTGTTTATTTGATGTTGTTGTTGTTTTTTATTTGACGTTGTTGTTGTTGACATTGTTGTTGTTGTTGTTTATTTGACGTTGTTGTTGTTGTTGTTGTTGTTGTTTATTTGACGTTGTTGTTGTTATTTGAAGTTGTTGTTGTTGTTGTATTTGTTGTTGTTGTTGTTGTTTATTTGACGTTGTTGTTGTTGTTGTTTAGTTGACGTTATTGTTGTTGTTTATTTGACGTTGTTGTTATTATTGTTGTTTATTTGACGTTGTTGTGGTTAACGTTGTTGTTGTTGTTTATTTGACGTTGTTGTTGTTGTGGTTGTTTATTTGACGTTGTTAATGTTGTTGACATTGTTGTTGTTGTTGTTTATTTGACGTTGTTGTTGTTGTTGTTTATTTGACGTTGTTGTTGTTGTTGTTGTTTATTTGACGTTGTTGTTGTTGTTTATTTGACGTTGTTGTTGTTGTTGTTGTTTATTTGACGTTGTTGTTATTGTTGTTTATTTGACGTTGTTCTTGTTGTTGTTTATTTGACATTGTTGTTGTTGTTGTTGACATTGTTTTTGTTGTTGTTTATTTGACGTTGTTGTTGTTGTTGTTTATTTGATGTTGTTTTAGTTGTTGTTGTTTATTTGACGTTGTTGTTGTTTTTTATTTGACGTTGTTGTTGTTTTTTATTTGACGTTGTTGTTGTTTTTTATTTGACGTTGTTGTTGTTGACATTGTTGTTGTTGTTGTTTATTTGACATTGTTGTTGTTGTTGTTGTTGTTGTTTATTTGAAGTAGTTGTTGTTATTGACGTTGTTGTTATTGTTTATTTGACGTTTTTGTTGTTACTGATGTTATTGTTGTTGTTGTTTTTTATTTGACGTTGTTGTTGTTGTTGGTTTTTATTTGACGTTGTTGTTGTTGTTTATTTGACGTTGTTGTTGTTGTTGTTTATTTGACGTTGTTGTTGTTGTTGTTATTTATTTGACGTTGTTGTTGTTGTTGTTATTGTTTATTTAACGTTGTTGTTGTTGTTGTTTATTTGACGTTGTTATTGTTATTTATTTAACGTTGTTTTTGTTATTTGACGTTGTTGTTGTTGTTGTTGCTTATTTGATGTTGTTGTTATTGTTGCTATTTACTTGACGTTATTGTTGTTGTTGTTTATTTGACGTTGATGTTATTTATTTGACGTTGTTGTTATTTATTTGACGTTGTTGTTATTGACGTTGTTGTTGTTATTTAGTTGACGTTGTTGTTGTTGTTGTTTATTGGACGTTGTTAATGTGGTTGACGTTGTTGTTGTTGTTTTTGTTGTTTATTGGGCGTTGTTGTTGTTGTTGTTGTTATTGTTGGTGTTGTTGTTGTTGTTATTGTTTATTTGACGTTGTTGTTGTTTATTTGACGTTGTTGTTGTTGTTTATTTGACGTTGATGTTGTTGTTGTTTATTTGACGTTGTTGTTGTTGTTGTTGTTTATTTGACTTTGTTGTTCTTGTTGTTATTTATTTGACGTTGTTGTTGTTGTTGTTGTTTATTAGACGTTGTTGTTATTGTTGTTTATTTGACGTTGTTATTGTTGTTTATTTTATGTTGTTTTTGTTATTTGACGTTGTTGTTGTTGTTGTTGTATTTGTTGTTGTTGCTGTTGTTGCTTATTTGACATTGTTGCTGTTGTTTATATGAAGTTGTTGTTGTCGTTGTTGTTGTTTATTTGACGTTGTTGTGTTTTGTATTTGTTGTTGTTGTTATTGTTGTTGCGTATTTGACGTTGTTGATATTGTTGTTGTTTATTTGACGTTGTTGTTGTTGATGTTATTCATTTGACGTTGTTGTTGTTATTGCTTATTTAACGTTGTTGTTATTGTTGTTCTTTCTTTGATGTTGTTGTTGTTTTTGTTTTTGTTGTTTATTTGACGTTGTTATTATTATTTATATGACGTTGTTGTTGTTGTTTATTTGACGTTGTTGTTGTTATTTATTTGACGTGGTTGTTGTTGTTGTTTATTTGACGTTGTTAATGTTGTTGACATTGTTGTTGTTGTTTTTGTTGTTTATTTGGCGTTGTTGTTGTTGTTATTGTTGGTGTTGTTGTTGTTGTTATTGTTTATTTGACGTTGTTGTTGTTTTTTTGACGTAGTTGTTATTGTTGTTGTTGTTGTTGTTGTTTATTTGACGTTGTCATTGTTATTGTTGTTGTTTATTTGACGTTGTTGTTGACGTTGTTGTTGTTGTTGTTGTTTATTTGACGTTGGTAATGTTGTTGTTTATTTGACGTTGTTAATGTTGTTGACATTGTTGTTGTTGTGTTTGTTGTTTATTTGACGTTGTTGATGTTGTTGTTGTTGTTGTTTTTGTTGTTGTTATTGTTAGTGTTCTTGTTGTTTATTTGACGTTGTTGTTGTTGTTGTTGTTGTTTATTTGACGTTGTTGTTGTTGTTTATTTGACGTTGTTGTTGTTTATTTGACGTTGTTTTTCTTATTTGACGTTGTTGTTGTTGTTGTTGCTTATTTGACGTTGTTGTTGTTGTTTATTTGATGTTGTTGTTACTGTTGTTTCTTTGACGTTGTTGTTGTTAATTTGACGTTGTTAATGTTTTTTACTTGAGGTTGTTCTTGTTATTGACGTTGTTGTTGTTGTTTAGTTGACCTTGTTATTGTTGTTGTTTATTTGATGTTGTTAATGTTGTTGACGTTGTTGTTGTTGTTTTTGTTGTTTATTTCACATTGTTGTTGTTATTTGACGTTGTTGTTGTTGTTGTTGTATTTGTTGTTGTTGTTGTTTATTTGACGTTGTATTTGTTGTTGTTGTTGTTGTTTATTTGACGTTGTTGTTATTGTTTATTTAACGTTATTGTTGTTGTTTATTTGACGTTGTTATTGTTGTTGTCGTTGTTGTTATTTATTTGACATTGTTGTTGTTGATGACATTGTTGTTGTTTATTTGACGTTGTTGTTGTTGTTGTTTATTTGACGTTGTTAATGTTGTTGACATTGTTGTTGTTGTTTTTGTTGTTTATTTGACGTTGTTGTTGTTGTTGTTTTTGTTTTTGTTATTGTTGTAGTTGTTGTTGTTGTTGTTGTTGTTGTTTATTTGACGTTGTTGTTGTTGTTTATTTGACGTTGTTGTTATTATTTGAAGTTGTTGTTGTTGTATTTGTTGTAGTTGTTGTTGTTGTTTATTTGATGTTGTTGTTGTTTTTTATTTGACGTTGTTGTTGTTGACATTGTTGTTGTTGTTGTTTATTTGACGTTGTTGTTGTTGTTGTTGTTTATTTGACGTTGTTGTTGTTATTTGAAGTTGTTGTTGTTGTTGTATTTGTTGTTGTTGTTGTTGTTTATTTGACGTTGTTGTTGTTGTTGTTTAGGTGACGTTATTGTTGTTGTTTATTTGACGTTGTTGTTGTTGTTGTTGTTTATTTGACGTTGTTGTGGTTAACGTTGTTGTTGTTGTTGTTTATTTGACGTTGTTGTTTATTTGACGTTGTTGTTTTTGTTGTTGTTGTTTATTTGATGTTGTTGTTGTTGTTTTTTATTTGACGTTGTTGTTGTTGTTTATTTGATGTTGTTGTTGTTGTTGTTTATTTGACGTTGTTGTTGTTGTTTATTTGACGTTGTTGTTGTTTATTTGACGTTGTTATTGTTGTTGTCGTTGTTGTTATTTATTTGACATTGTTGTTGTTGATGACATTGTTGTTGTTTATTTGACGTTGTTGTTCTTGTTGTTTATTTGACGTTGTTAATGTTGTTGACATTGTTGTTGTTGTTTTTGTTGTTTATTTGACGTTGTTGTTGTTGTTGTTGTTGTTGTTTTTGTTTTCTTTATTGTTGTAGTTGTTATTGTTGTTTATTTATTGTTGTTGTTGTTGTTGTTGTTTATTTGATATTGTTGTTGTTGTTTATTTGACGTTGTTGTTATTATTTGAAGTTGTTATTGTTGTATTTGTGGTAGTTGTTGTTGTTGTTTATTTGATGTTGTTGTTGTTTTTTATTTGACGTTGTTGTTGTTGACATTGTTGTTGTTGTTGTTGTTTATTTGACGTTGTTGTTGTTGTTATTGTTTATTTGACGTTGTTGTTGTTATTTGAAGTTGTTGTTGTTGTTGTATTTGTTGTTGTTGTTGTTGTTTATTTGACGTTGTTGTTGTTGTTGTTTAGGTGACGTTATTGTTGTTGTTTATTTGACGTTGTTGTTGTTGTTGTTGTTGTTTATTTGACGTTGTTGTGGTTAACGTTGTTGTTGTTGTTGTTGTTTATTTGACGTTGTTGTTGTTGTTTATTTGACGTTGTTAATGTTGTGGACATTGTTGTTGTTGTTGTTTATTTGACGTTGTTGTTGTTGTTTATTTGACGTTGTTGTTGTTGTTTATTTGACGTTGTTGTTGTTGTTTATTTGACGTTGTTGTTGTTGTTGTTTATTTGACGTTGTTGTTATTGTTGTTTATTTGACGTTGTTCTTGTTGTTGTTTATTTGACATTGTTGTTGTTGTTGTTGACGTTGTTTTTGTTGTTGTTTATTTGACGTTGTTGTTGTTGTTGTTTATTTGATGTTGTTTTAGTTGTTGTTGTTTATTTGACGTTGTTGTTGTTTTTTATTTGACGTTGTTGTTGTTTTTTATTTGACGTTGTTGTTGTTGACATTGTTGTTGTTGTTTATTTGACATTGTTGTTGTTGTTGTTTATTTGACGTAGTTGTTGTTATTGACGTTGTTGTTATTGTTTATTTGATGTTTTTGTTGTTACTGATGTTATTGTTGTTGTTGTTTTTTATTTGACGTTGTTGTTGTTGTTGGTTTTTATTTGACGTTGTTGTTGTTGTTGTTGTTTATTTGACGTTGTTGCTGTTGTTTATTTGACGTTGTTGTTGTTGTTGTTTATTTGACGTTGTTGTTGTTGTTATTTATTTGACGTTGTTGTTGTTGTTGTTGTTATTGTTTATTTAACGTTGTTGTTGTTGTTTATTTGACGTTGTTATTGTTATTTATTTAACGTTGTTTTTGTTATTTGACGTTGTTGTTGTTGTTGTTGTTGCTTATTTGATGTTGTTGTTATTGTTGCTATTTACTTGACGTTGTTGTTGTTGTTTATTTGACGTTGATGTTATTTACTTGACGTTGTTGTTGTTGTTGTTGTTTAATTGATGTTATTATTGTTGTATTTGTTGTTGTTGTTGTTATTGTTGTTGCTTATTTGATGTTGTTATTATTGTTGTTGTTTATTTGACGTTGTTGTTGTTGATGTTATTCATTTGATGTTGTTGTTGTTGTTGTTGTTTATTTGATGTTGTTGTTGTTGTTGTTGTTGTTTATTTGACGTTGTTGTTGTTGTTGTTGTTGTTGTTTTTGTTGTTTATTTGACGTTGTTGTTGTTGTTTATTTGACGTTGTTGTTGTTGTTTATTTGACGTTGTTGTTGTTGTTGTTTATTTGACGTTGTTGTTATTGTTGTTTATTTGACGTTGTTCTTGTTGTTGTTTATTTGACATTGTTGTTGTTGTTGTTGACGTTGTTTTTGTTGTTGTTTATTTGACGTTGTTGTTGTTGTTGTTTATTTGATGTTGTTTTAGTTGTTGTTGTTTATTTGACGTTGTTGTTGTTTTTTATTTGACGTTGTTGTTGTTTTTTATTTGACGTTGTTGTTGTTGACATTGTTGTTGTTGTTTATTTGACATTGTTGTTGTTGTTGTTTATTTGACGTAGTTGTTGTTATTGACGTTGTTGTTATTGTTTATTTGATGTTTTTGTTGTTACTGATGTTATTGTTGTTGTTGTTTTTTATTTGACGTTGTTGTTGTTGTTGGTTTTTATTTGACGTTGTTGTTGTTGTTGTTGTTGTTTATTTGACGTTGTTGCTGTTGTTTATTTGACGTTGTTGTTGTTGTTGTTTATTTGACGTTGTTGTTGTTGTTATTTATTTGACGTTGTTGTTGTTGTTGTTATTGTTTATTTAACGTTGTTGTTGTTGTTTATTTGACGTTGTTATTGTTATTTATTTAACGTTGTTTTTGTTATTTGACGTTGTTGTTGTTGTTGTTGTTGCTTATTTGATGTTGTTGTTATTGTTGCTATTTACTTGACGTTGTTGTTGTTGTTGTTTATTTGACGTTGATGTTATTTACTTGACGTTGTTGTTGTTGTTGTTGTTGTTTAATTGATGTTATTATTGTTGTATTTGTTGTTGTTGTTGTTATTGTTGTTGCTTATTTGATGTTGTTATTATTGTTGTTGTTTATTTGACGTTGTTGTTGTTGATGTTATTCATTTGATGTTGTTGTTGTTGTTGTTGTTGTTTATTTGATGTTGTTGTTGTTGTTGTTGTTGTTTATTTGACGTTGTTGTTGTTGTTGTTGTTGTTTTTGTTGTTTATTTGACGTTGTTGTTATTTATTTGACGTTGTTGTTATTTATTTGACGTTGTTGTTATTTATTTGACGTTGTTGTTATTGACGTTGTTGTTGTTATTTAGTTGACGTTGTTGTTGTTGTTGTTTATTTGACGTTGTTAATGTGGTTGACATTGTTGTTGTTGTTTTTGTTGTTTATTGGGCGTTGTTGTTGTTGTTGTTGTTGTTATTGTTGGTGTTGTTGTTGTTGTTATTGTTTATTTGACGTTGTTGTTGTTTATTTGACGTTGTTGTTGTTGTTTATTTGACGTTGTTGTTGTTGTTTATTTGACGTTGTTGTTGTTGTTGTTGTTTATTTGACTTTGTTGTTCTTGTTGTTATTTATTTGACGTTGGTGTTGTTGTTGTTGTTGTTGTTTATTAGACGTTGTTGTTGTTGTTTATTTGACGTTGTTATTGTTGTTTATTTGACGTTGTTTTTGTTATTTGACGTTGTTGTTGTTGTTGTTGTATTTGTTGTTGTTGCTGTTGTTGCTTATTTGACATTGTTGTTGTTGTTTATATGACGTTGTTGTTGTCGTTGTTGTTTTTGTTGTTTATTTCACGTTGTTGGTTTTATTTGACGTTGTTGTTGTTGTATTTGTTGTTGTTGTTGTTGTTGTTTGTTTCACGTTGTTGTTGTTTTTTATTTGACGTTGTTGTTATTGACATGGTTGTTGTTGTTTATTTGACATTGTTGTTGTTGTTGTTTATTTGACGTAGTTGTTGTTATTGACGTTGTTGTTATTGTTTATTTGACGTTTTTGTTGTTACTGATGTTATTGTTGTTGTTGTTTTTAATTTGACGTTGTTGTTGTTGTGGTTTATTTGACGTTGTTGTTGTTGTTGTTTATTTGACGTTGTTGTTATTGTTTTTGTTGTTTATTTCACGTTGTTGGTTTTATTTGACGTTGTTGTTGTTGTATTTATTGTTGTTGTTGTTGTTGTTTGTTTGACGTTGTTGTTGTTTTTTATTTGACGTTGTTGTTATTGACATTGTTGTTGTTGTTTATTTGACATTGTTGTTGTTGTTGTTGTTTATTTGACGTAGTTGTTGTTATTGACGTTGTTGTTATTGTTTATTTGACGTTTTTGTTGTTACTAATGTTATTGTTGTTGTTGTTTTTTATTTGACGTTGTTGTTGTTGTTGTTTATTTGACGTTGTTGTTGTTGTTTATTTGATGTTGTTGTTATTGTTGTTGTTTATTTGACGTTGTTGTTGTTGTTTATTTGACGTTGTTGTTGTTGTTGTTTATTTGACATTGTTGTTGTTGTTATTTATTTCACGTTGTTGTTGTTGTTATTGTTTATTTGACGTTGTTGTTGTTGTTGTTTATTTGACGTTGTTATTGTTATTTATTTAACGTTGTTCTTGTTATTTGACGTTGTTATTGTTGAATTTGTTGTTGTTGTTATTGTTGCTTATTTGATGTTGTTGTTATTGTTGCTATTTATTTGACGTTGTTGTTGTTGTTCTTTATTTGACGTTGTTGTTATTTATTTGACGTTGTTGTTGTTGTTTAATTGACGTTGTTGTTGTTGTTATTATTGTTGTTGCTTATTTGACGTTGTTGTTATTGTTGTTGTTTATTTGACGTTGTTGCTGTTGATGTTATTCATTTGACGTTGTTGTTGTTGTTGTTTATTTGACGTTGTTGTTGTTGTTGTTTATTTGACGTAGTTGTTGTTGTTGTTTTTGTTGTTTATTTGATGTTGTTGTTGTTATTTATTTGACGTTGTTGTTATTGACGTTGTTGTTGTTATTTAGTTGACGTTGTTGTTGTTGTTGTTTATTTGACGTTGTTAATGTGGTTGACATTGTTGTTGTTGTTTTTGTTGTTTATTGGGCGTTTTTGTTGTTGTTGTTATTGTTGGTGTTGTTGTTGTTGTTATTGTTTATTTGACGTTGTTGTTGTTTATTTGACGTTGTTGTTGTTGTTTATTTGACGTTGTTGTTGTTGTTTATTTGACGTTGTTGTTGTTGTTGTTTATTTGACTTTGTTGTTCTTGTTGTTATTTATTTGACGTTGTTGTTGTTGTTGTTGTTTATTAGACGTTGTTGTTATTGTTTATTTGACGTTGTTATTGTTGTTTATTTGACGTTGTTTTTGTTATTTGACGTTGTTGTTGTTGTTGTTGTATTTGTTGTTGTTGCTGTTGTTGCTTATTTGACATTGATGTTGTTGTTTATATGACGTTGTTGTTGTCGTTGTTGTTGTTTATTTGACGTTGTCGTTGTTGTTGTTGTTTATTTGACGTTGTTGTTGTTGTTGACGTTGTTGTTGTTGTTGTTGTTGTTTATTTGACGTTGTTGTTGTTGTTTATTTGACGTTGTTGTTGTTGTTGTTGTTTTTGTTGTTTATTTCACGTTGTTGGTTTTATTTGACGTTGTTGTTGTTGTATTTGTTGTTGTTGTTGTTGTTATTTGTTTGACGTTGTTGTTGTTTTCTATTTGACGTTGTTGTTATTGACATTGTTGTTGTTGTTTATTTGACGTTTTTGTTGTTACTGATGTTATTGTTGTTGTTGTTTTTAATTTGACGTGGTTGTTGTTGTTGTTTATTTGACGTTGTTGTTGTTGTTGTTTATTTGACGTTGTTGTTGTTGTTTTTGTTGTTTATTTCACGTTGTTGGTTTTATTTGACGTTGGTGTTGTTGTATTTGTTGTTTTTGTTGTTGTTGTTTGTTTGACGTTGTTGTTGTTTTTTATTTGACGTTGTTGTTATTGACATTGTTGTTGTTGTTTATTTGACATTGTTGTTGTTGTTGTTTATTTGACGTAGTTGTTGTTATTGACGTTGTTGTTATTGTTTATTTGACGTTTTTGTTGTTACTGATGTTATTGTTGTTGTTGTTTTTTATTTGACGTTGTTGTTGTTGTTGTTTATTTGATGTTGTTGTTGTTGTTTATTTGATGTTGTTGTTGTTGTTGTTTATTTGACGTTGTTGTTGTTGTTGTTTATTTGACGTTGTTGTTGTTGTTGTTTATTTGACATTGTTGTTGTTGTTATTTATTTGACGTTGTTGTTGTTGTTATTGTTTATTTGACATTGTTGTTGTTGTTGTTTATTTGACGTAGTTGTTGTTATTGACGTTGTTGTTATTGTTTATTTGACGTTTTTGTTGTTACTGATGTTATTGTTGTTGTTGTTTTTTATTTGACGTTGTTGTTGTTGTTGTTTATTTGATGTTGTTGTTGTTGTTTATTTGATGTTGTTGTTGTTGTTGTTTATTTGACGTTGTTGTTGTTGTTGTTTATTTGACGTTGTTGTTGTTGTTGTTTATTTGACATTGTTGTTGTTGTTATTTATTTGACGTTGTTGTTGTTGTTGTTATTGTTTATTTGACGTTGTTGTTGTTGTTGTTTATTTGACGTTTTTGTTGTTACTAATGTTATTGTTGTTGTTGTTTTTTATTTGACGTTGTTGTTGTTGTTGTTTATTTGACGTTGTTGTTGTTGTTTATTTGATGTTGTTGTTATTGTTGTTGTTTATTTGACGTTGTTGTTGTTGTTTATTTGACGTTGTTGTTATTGTTGTTTATTTGGCATTGTTGTTGTTGTTATTTATTTGACGTTGTTGTTGTTGTTATTGTTTATTTGACGTTGTTGTTGTTGTTGTTTATTTGACGTTGTTATTGTTATTTATTTAACGTTGTTCTTGTTATTTGACGTTGTTATTGTTGAATTTGTTGTTGTTGTTATTGTTGCTTATTTGATGTTGTTGTTATTGTTGCTATTTATTTGACGTTGTTGTTGTTGTTCTTTATTTGACGTTGTTGTTATTTATTTGACGTTGTTGTTGTTGTTTAATTGACGTTGTTGTTGTTGTTATTATTGTTGTTGCTTATTTGACGTTGTTGTTATTGTTGTTGTTTATTTGACGTTGTTGCTGTTGATGTTATTCATTTGACGTTGTTGTTGTTGTTGTTGTTTATTTGACGTTGTTGTTGTTGTTGTTTATTTGACGTAGTTGTTGTTGTTGTTTTTGTTGTTTATTTGATGTTGTTGTTGTTATTTATTTGACGTTGTTGTTATTGACGTTGTTGTTGTTATTTAGTTGACGTTGTTGTTGTTGTTGTTTATTTGACGTTGTTAATGTGGTTGACATTGTTGTTGTTGTTTTTGTTGTTTATTGGGCGTTGTTGTTGTTGTTGTTATTGTTGGTGTTGTTGTTGTTGTTATTGTTTATTTGACGTTGTTGTTGTTTATTTGACGTTGTTGTTGTTGTTTATTTGACGTTGTTGTTGTTGTTGTTTATTTGACGTTGTTGTTGTTGTTGTTTATTTGACGTTGTTGTTCTTGTTGTTATTTATTTGACGTTGTTGTTGTTGTTGTTTATTAGACGTTGTTGTTATTGTTTATTTGACGTTGTTATTGTTGTTTATTTGACGTTGTTTTTGTTATTTGACGTTGTTGTTGTTGTTGTTGTATTTGTTGTTGTTGCTGTTGTTGCTTATTTGACATTGTTGTTGTTGTTTATATGACGTTGTTGTTGTCGTTGTTGTTGTTTATTTGACGTTGTCGTTGTTGTTGTTGTTTATTTGACGTTGTTGTTGTTGTTGACGTTGTTGTTGTTGTTGTTGTTGTTGTTTATTTGACGTTGTTGTTGTTGTTTATTTGACGTTGTTGTTGTTGTTTTTGTTGTTTATTTCACGTTGTTGGTTTTATTTGACGTTGTTGTTGTTGTATTTGTTGTTGTTGTTGTTGTTATTTGTTTGACGTTGTTGTTGTTTTCTATTTGACGTTGTTGTTATTGACATTGTTGTTGTTGTTTATTTGACGTTTTTGTTGTTACTGATGTTATTGTTGTTGTTGTTTTTAATTTGACGTGGTTGTTGTTGTTGTTTATTTGACGTTGTTGTTGTTGTTGTTTATTTGACGTTGTTGTTGTTGTTTTTGTTGTTTATTTCACGTTGTTGGTTTTATTTGACGTTGGTGTTGTTGTATTTGTTGTTGTTGTTGTTGTTGTTTGTTTGACGTTGTTGTTGTTTTTTATTTGACGTTGTTGTTATTGACATTGTTGTTGTTGTTTATTTGACATTGTTGTTGTTGTTGTTTATTTGACGTAGTTGTTGTTATTGACGTTGTTGTTATTGTTTATTTGACGTTTTTGTTGTTACTGATGTTATTGTTGTTGTTGTTTTTTATTTGACGTTGTTGTTGTTGTTGTTTATTTGATGTTGTTGTTGTTGTTTATTTGATGTTGTTGTTGTTGTTTATTTGACGTTGTTGTTGTTGTTGTTTATTTGACGTTGTTGTTGTTGTTGTTTATTTGACATTGTTGTTGTTGTTATTTATTTGACGTTGTTGTTGTTGTTGTTATTGTTTATTTGACGTTGTTGTTGTTGTTGTTTATTTGACGTTGTTATTGTTATTTATTTAACGTTGTTCTTGTTATTTGACGTTGTTATTGTTGTATTTGTTGTTGTTGTTATTGTTGCTTATTTGATGTTGTTGTTATTGTTGCTATTTATTTGACGTTGTTGTTGTTGTTGTTTATTTGACGTTGTTGTTATTTATTTGACGTTGTTGTTGTTGTTGTTGTTTAATTGACGTTGTTGTTGTTGTATTTGTTGTTGTTATTATTGTTGTTGCTTATTGACGTTGTTGTTATTGTTGTTGTTTATTTGACGTTGTTGCTGTTGATGTTATTCATTTGACGTTGTTGTTGTTGTTGTTTATTTGACGTTGTTGTTGTTGTTGTTTATTTGACGTAGTTGTTGTTGTTGTTTTTGTTGTTTATTTGATGTTGTTGTTGTTATTTATTTGACGTTGTTGTTATTGACGTTGTTGTTGTTATTTAGTTGACGTTGTTGTTGTTGTTGTTTATTTGACGTTGTTAATGTGGTTGACATTGTTGTTGTTGTTTTTGTTGTTTATTGGGCGTTGTTGTTGTTGTTGTTATTGTTGGTGTTGTTGTTGTTGTTATTGTTTATTTGACGTTGTTGTTGTTTATTTGACGTTGTTGTTGTTGTTTATTTGACGTTGTTGTTGTTGTTTATTTGACGTTGTTGTTGTTGTTGTTTATTTGACTTTGTTGTTCTTGTTGTTATTTATTTGACGTTGTTGTTGTTGTTGTTGTTTATTAGACGTTGTTGTTATTGTTTATTTGACGTTGTTATTGTTGTTTATTTGATGTTGTTTTTGTTATTTGACGTTGTTGTTGTTGTTGTTGTTGTATTTGTTGTTGTTGCTGTTGTTGCTTATTTGACATTGTTGTTGTTGTTTATATGACGTTGTTGTTGTCGTTGTTGTTGTTTATTTGACGTTGTCGTTGTTGTTGTTGTTTATTTGACGTTGTTGTTGTTGTTGTTGTTGTTGTTTATTTGACGTTGTTGTTGTTGTTTATTTGACGTTGTTGTTGTTGTTTTTGTTGTTTATTTCACGTTGTTGGTTTTATTTGACGTTGTTGTTGTTGTATTTGTTGTTGTTGTTGTTGTTATTTGTTTGACGTTGTTGTTGTTTTCTATTTGACGTTGTTGTTATTGACATTGTTGTTGTTGTTTATTTGACGTTTTTGTTGTTACTGATGTTATTGTTGTTGTTGTTTTTAATTTGACGTGGTTGTTGTTGTTGTTTATTTGACGTTGTTGTTGTTGTTGTTTATTTGACGTTGTTGTTGTTGTTTTTGTTGTTTATTTCACGTTGTTGGTTTTATTTGACGTTGGTGTTGTTGTATTTGTTGTTTTTGTTGTTGTTGTTTGTTTGACGTTGTTGTTGTTTTTTATTTGACGTTGTTGTTATTGACATTGTTGTTGTTGTTTATTTGACATTGTTGTTGTTGTTGTTTATTTGACGTAGTTGTTGTTATTGACGTTGTTGTTATTGTTTATTTGACGTTTTTGTTGTTACTGATGTTATTGTTGTTGTTGTTTTTTATTTGACGTTGTTGTTGTTGTTGTTTATTTGATGTTGTTGTTGTTGTTTATTTGATGTTGTTGTTGTTGTTGTTTATTTGACGTTGTTGTTGTTGTTGTTTATTTGACGTTGTTGTTGTTGTTGTTTATTTGACATTGTTGTTGTTGTTATTTATTTGACGTTGTTGTTGTTGTTGTTATTGTTTATTTGACATTGTTGTTGTTGTTGTTTATTTGACGTAGTTGTTGTTATTGACGTTGTTGTTATTGTTTATTTGACGTTTTTGTTGTTACTGATGTTATTGTTGTTGTTGTTTTTTATTTGACGTTGTTGTTGTTGTTGTTTATTTGATGTTGTTGTTGTTGTTTATTTGATGTTGTTGTTGTTGTTGTTTATTTGACGTTGTTGTTGTTGTTGTTTATTTGACGTTGTTGTTGTTGTTGTTTATTTGACATTGTTGTTGTTGTTATTTATTTGACGTTGTTGTTGTTGTTGTTATTGTTTATTTGACGTTTTTGTTGTTACTAATGTTATTGTTGTTGTTGTTTTTTATTTGACGTTGTTGTTGTTGTTGTTTATTTGACGTTGTTGTTGTTGTTTATTTGATGTTGTTGTTATTGTTGTTGTTTATTTGACGTTGTTGTTGTTGTTTATTTGACGTTGTTGTTGTTGTTGTTTATTTGGCATTGTTGTTGTTGTTATTTATTTGACGTTGTTGTTGTTGTTATTGTTTATTTGACGTTGTTGTTGTTGTTGTTTATTTGACGTTGTTATTGTTATTTATTTAACGTTGTTCTTGTTATTTGACGTTGTTATTGTTGAATTTGTTGTTGTTGTTATTGTTGCTTATTTGATGTTGTTGTTATTGTTGCTATTTATTTGACGTTGTTGTTGTTGTTCTTTATTTGACGTTGTTGTTATTTATTTGACGTTGTTGTTGTTGTTTAATTGACGTTGTTGTTGTTGTTATTATTGTTGTTGCTTATTTGACGTTGTTGTTATTGTTGTTGTTTATTTGACGTTGTTGCTGTTGATGTTATTCATTTGACGTTGTTGTTGTTGTTTATTTGACGTTGTTGTTGTTGTTGTTTATTTGACGTAGTTGTTGTTGTTGTTTTTGTTGTTTATTTGATGTTGTTGTTGTTATTTATTTGACGTTGTTGTTATTGACGTTGTTGTTGTTATTTAGTTGACGTTGTTGTTGTTGTTGTTTATTTGACGTTGTTAATGTGGTTGACATTGTTGTTGTTGTTTTTGTTGTTTATTGGGCGTTGTTGTTGTTGTTGTTATTGTTGGTGTTGTTGTTGTTATTGTTTATTTGACGTTGTTGTTGTTTATTTGACGTTGTTGTTGTTGTGTATTTGACGTTGTTGTTGTTGTTTATTTGACGTTGTTGTTGTTGTTGTTTATTTGACTTTGTTGTTCTTGTTGTTATTTATTTGACGTTGTTGTTGTTGTTGTTGTTTATTAGACGTTGTTGTTATTGTTTATTTGACGTTGTTATTGTTGTTTATTTGACGTTGTTTTTGTTATTTGACGTTGTTGTTGTTGTTGTTGTATTTGTTGTTGTTGCTGTTGTTGCTTATTTGACATTGTTGTTGTTGTTTATATGACGTTGTTGTTGTCGTTGTTGTTGTTTATTTGACGTTGTCGTTGTTGTTGTTGTTTATTTGACGTTGTTGTTGTTGTTGACGTTGTTGTTGTTGTTGTTGTTTATTTGACGTTGTTGTTGTTGTTTATTTGACGTTGTTGTTGTTGTTTTTGTTGTTTATTTCACGTTGTTGGTTTTATTTGACGTTGTTGTTGTTGTATTTGTTGTTGTTGTTGTTATTTGTTTGACGTTGTTGTTGTTTTCTATTTGACGTTGTTGTTATTGACATTGTTGTTGTTGTTTATTTGACGTTTTTGTTGTTACTGATGTTATTGTTGTTGTTGTTTTTAATTTGACGTGGTTGTTGTTGTTGTTTATTTGACGTTGTTGTTGTTGTTGTTTATTTGACGTTGTTGTTGTTGTTTTTGTTGTTTATTTCACGTTGTTGGTTTTATTTGACGTTGGTGTTGTTGTATTTGTTGTTGTTGTTGTTGTTGTTTGTTTGACGTTGTTGTTGTTTTTTATTTGACGTTGTTGTTATTGACATTGTTGTTGTTGTTTATTTGACATTGTTGTTGTTGTTGTTTATTTGACGTAGTTGTTGTTATTGACGTTGTTGTTATTGTTTATTTGACGTTTTTGTTGTTACTGATGTTATTGTTGTTGTTGTTTTTTATTTGACGTTGTTGTTGTTGTTGTTTATTTGATGTTGTTGTTGTTGTTTATTTGATGTTGTTGTTGTTGTTGTTTATTTGACGTTGTTGTTGTTGTTGTTTATTTGACGTTGTTGTTGTTGTTGTTTATTTGACATTGTTGTTGTTGTTATTTATTTGACGTTGTTGTTGTTGTTGTTATTGTTTATTTGACGTTGTTGTTGTTGTTGTTTATTTGACGTTGTTATTGTTATTTATTTAACGTTGTTCTTGTTATTTGACGTTGTTATTGTTGTATTTGTTGTTGTTGTTATTGTTGCTTATTTGATGTTGTTGTTATTGTTGCTATTTATTTGACGTTGTTGTTGTTGTTGTTTATTTGACGTTGTTGTTATTTATTTGACGTTGTTGTTGTTGTTGTTGTTTAATTGACGTTGTTGTTGTTGTATTTGTTGTTGTTATTATTGTTGTTGCTTATTGACGTTGTTGTTATTGTTGTTGTTTATTTGATGTTGTTGATGTTGATGTTATTCATTTGACGTTGTTGTTGTTGTTGTTGTTGTTGTTTATTTGACGTAGTTGTTGTTGTTGTTGTTGTTTATTTGACGTAGTTGTTGTTGTTGTTTTTGTTGTTTATTTGATGTTGTTGTTGTTATTTATTTGACGTTGTTGTTATTGACGTTGTTGTTGTTATTTATTTGACGTTGTTGTTGTTGTTGTTTATTTGATGTTGTTAATGTTGTTGACATTGTTGCTGTTGTTTTTGTTGTTTATTTGGCGTTGTTGTTGTTATTGTTTGTGTTGGTGTTGTTGTTATTGTTTATTTGACGTTGTTGTTGTTTATTTGACGTTGTTGTTGTTGTTGTTGTTGTTTATTTGACGTTGTTGTTGTTGTTTATTTGACGTTGTTGTTGGTGTTGTTTATTTGACTTTGTTGTTATTTATTTGACGTTGTTGTTGTTGTTGTTGTTTATTAGACGTTGTTGTTGTTGTTGTTTATTTGACGTTGTTATTGTTATTTATTTGACGTTGTTTTTGTTATTTGACGTTGTTGTTGTTATTGTATTTGTTGTTGTTGTTGTTGTTGCTTATTTGACATTGTTGTTGTTGTTTATTTGATGTTGTTGTTGCTGTATTTTATATGACGTTGTTGTTGTCATTGTTGTTGTTTATTTGACGTTGTCGTTGTCGTTGTTGTTGTTGTTTATTTGACGTTGTTGTTGTTGTTGTTGTTGTTGACGTTGTTGTTGTTGTTTATTTGACGTTGTTGTTGTTGTTGTTTATTTGACGTTGTTGTTGTTTTTGTTGTTTATTTCACGTTGTTGTTGTTATTTGACGTTGTTGTTGTATTTGTTGTTGTTGTTGTTGTTTATTTGACGTTGTATTTGTTGTTGTTGTTGTTGTTTATTTGACGTTGTTGTTGTTGTTGTTTATTTGACGTTGTTGTTGTTGTTGTTTTTGTTTATTTGACGTTGTTGTTGTTGTTGTTTATTTGACATTGTTGTTGTTGTTGTTGTTGTTGTTGTTGTTGTTGTTTATTTGACGTTGTTGTTGTTGTTGTTTATTTGACGTTGTTGTTGTTGTTTATTTGACATTGTTGTTGTTGTTGTTGTTGTTGACGTTGTTGTTGTTGTTGTTTATTTGACGTTGTTGTTGTTGTTGTTTATTTGATGTTGTTTATTTGACGTTGTTGTTGTTTTTTATTTGATGTTGTTGTTGTTGTTGTTTATTTGATGTTGTTGTTGTTGTTTATTTGACGTAGTTGTTGTTATTGACGTTGTTGTTGTTAAGTTGACGTTTTTGTTGTTGTTGATGTTATTGTTGTTGTTGTTTTTTATTTGACGTTGTTGTTGTTGTTGTTTGTTTGACGTTGTTGTTGTTGTTGTTTATTTGACGTTGTTGTTGTTGTTGTTTATTTGACGTTGTTGTTGTTGTTGTTTATTTGACGTTGTTGTTGTTGTTGTTGTTGTTTATTTGACGTTGTTGTTGTTGTTTATTTGATGTTGTTGTTGTTGTTGTTGTTTATTTGACGTTGTTGTTGTTGTTGTTTATTTGATGTTGTTGTTGTTGTTGTTTATTTGACGTTGTTGTTGTTGTTTATTTGACGTTGTTGTTGTTGTTTATTTGACGTTGTTATTGTTGTTGTCGTTGTTGTTATTTATTTGACATTGTTGTTGTTGATGACATTGTTGTTGTTTATTTGACGTTGTTAATGTTGTTGACATTGTTGTTGTTGTTGTTTTTGTTGTTTATTTGACGTTGTTGTTGTTGTTGTTGTTTTTGTTTTTGTTATTGTTGTAGTTGTTATTGTTGTTTATTTATTGTTGTTGTTGTTGTTTATTTGACGTTGTTGTTGTTGTTTATTTGACGTTGTTGTTATTATTTGAAGTTGTTGTTGTTGTATTTGTTGTAGTTGTTGTTGTTGTTGTTTATTTGATGTTGTTGTTGTTTTTTATTTGACGTTGTTGTTGTTGACATTGTTGTTGTTGTTGTTGTTTATTTGACGTTGTTGTTGTTGTTGTTTATTTGACGTTGTTGTTGTTATTTGAAGTTGTTGTTGTTGTATTTGTTGTTGTTGTTGTTTATTTGACGTTGTTGTTGTTTTTGTTGTTTATTTCACGTTGTTGGTTTTATTTGACGTTGTTGTTGTTGTATTTGTTGTTGTTGTTGTTGTTGTTGTTTGTTTGACGTTGTTGTTGTTTTTTATTTGACGTTGTTGTTATTGACATGGTTGTTGTTGTTTATTTGACATTGTTGTTGTTGTTGTTTATTTGACGTAGTTGTTATTGACATGGTTGTTGTTGTTTATTTGACATTGTTGTTGTTGTTGTTTATTTGACGTAGTTGTTGTTATTGACGTTGTTGTTATTGTTTATTTGACGTTTTTGTTGTTACTGATGTTATTGTTGTTGTTGTTTTTAATTTGACGTTGTTGTTGTTGTTGTTTATTTGACGTTGTTGTTGTTGTTTATTTGACGTTGTTGTTATTGTTTTTGTTGTTTATTTCACGTTGTTGGTTTTATTTGACGTTGTTGTTGTTGTATTTATTGTTGTTGTTGTTGTTGTTTGTTTGACGTTGTTGTTGTTTTTTATTTGACGTTGTTGTTATTGACATTGTTTTTGTTGTTTATTTGACATTGTTGTTGTTGTTGTTTATTTGACGTAGTTGTTGTTATTGACGTTGTTGTTATTGTTTATTTGACGTTTTTGTTGTTACTAATGTTATTGTTGTTGTTGTTTTTTATTTGACGTTGTTGTTGTTGTTGTTTATTTGACGTTGTTGTTGTTGTTTATTTGATGTTGTTGTTATTGTTGTTGTTTATTTGACGTTGTTGTTGTTGTTTATTTGACGTTGTTGTTGTTGTTGTTAATTTGACATTGTTGTTGTTGTTATTTATTTGACGTTGTTGTTGTTGTTGTTATTGTTTATTTGACATTGTTGTTGTTGTTGTTGTTTATTTGACGTTGTTATTGTTATTTATTTAACGTTGTTCTTGTTATTTGACGTTGTTATTGTTGAATTTGTTGTTGTTGTTATTGTTGCTTATTTGATGTTGTTGTTATTGTTGCTATTTATTTGACGTTGTTGTTGTTGTTCTTTATTTGACGTTGTTGTTATTTATTTGACGTTGTTGTTGTTGTTGTTTAATTGACGTTGTTGTTGTTGTATTTGTTGTTGTTATTATTGGTGTTGCTTATTTGACGTTGTTGTTGTTGTTTATTTGACGTAGTTGTTGTTATTGACGTTGTTGTTGTTAAGTTGACGTTTTTGTTGTTGTTGATGTTATTGTTGTTGTTGTTTTTTATTTGACGTTGTTGTTGTTGTTGTTTGTTTGACGTTGTTGTTGTTGTTGTTTATTTGACGTTGTTGTTGTTGTTGTTTATTTGACGTTGTTGTTGTTGTTTATTTGACGTTGTTGTTGTTGTTGTTGTTGTGGTTGTTGTTTATTTGACGTTGTTGTTGTTGTTTATTTGATGTTGTTGTTGTTGTTGTTGTTGTTTATTTGACGTTGTTGTTGTTGTTGTTGTTTATTTGATGTTGTTGTTGTTGTTGTTTATTTGACGTTGTTGTTGTTGTTTATTTGACGTTGTTGTTGTTGTTTATTTGACGTTGTTATTGTTGTTGTCGTTGTTGTTATTTATTTGACATTGTTGTTGTTGATGACATTGTTGTTGTTTATTTGACGTTGTTAATGTTGTTGACATTGTTGTTGTTGTTGTTGTTTTTGTTGTTTATTTGACGTTGTTGTTGTTGTTGTTGTTTTTGTTTTTGTTATTGTTGTAGTTGTTATTGTTGTTTATTTATTGTTGTTGTTGTTGTTTATTTGACGTTGTTGTTGTTGTTTATTTGACGTTGTTGTTATTATTTGAAGTTGTTGTTGTTGTATTTGTTGTAGTTGTTGTTGTTGTTGTTTATTTGATGTTGTTGTTGTTTTTTATTTGACGTTGTTGTTGTTGACATTGTTGTTGTTGTTGTTGTTTATTTGACGTTGTTGTTGTTGTTGTTTATTTGACGTTGTTGTTGTTATTTGAAGTTGTTGTTGTTGTATTTGTTGTTGTTGTTGTTTATTTGACGTTGTTGTTGTTTTTGTTGTTTATTTCACGTTGTTGGTTTTATTTGACGTTGTTGTTGTTGTATTTGTTGTTGTTGTTGTTGTTGTTGTTTGTTTGACGTTGTTGTTGTTTTTTATTTGACGTTGTTGTTATTGACATGGTTGTTGTTGTTTATTTGACATTGTTGTTGTTGTTGTTTATTTGACGTAGTTGTTATTGACATGGTTGTTATTGTTTATTTGACATTGTTGTTGTTGTTGTTTATTTGACGTAGTTGTTGTTATTGACATTGTTGTTATTGTTTATTTGACGTTTTTGTTGTTAGTGATGTTATTGTTGTTGCTGTTTTTAATTTGACGTTGTTGTTGTTGTTGTTTATTTGACGTTGTTGTTGTTGTTTATTTGACGTTGTTGTTATTGTTTTTGTTGTTTATTTCACGTTGTTGGTTTTATTTGACGTTGTTGTTGTTGTATTTATTGTTGTTGTTGTTGTTGTTTGTTTGACGTTGTTGTTGTTTTTTATTTGACGTTGTTGTTATTGACATTGTTGTTGTTGTTTATTTGACATTGTTGTTGTTGTTGTTTATTTGACGTAGTTGTTGTTATTGACGTTGTTGTTATTGTTTATTTGACGTTTTTGTTGTTACTAATGTTATTGTTGTTGTTGTTTTTTATTTGACGTTGTTGTTGTTGTTGTTTATTTGACGTTGTTGTTGTTGTTTATTTGATGTTGTTGTTATTGTTGTTGTTTATTTGACGTTGTTGTTGTTGTTTATTTGACGTTGTTGTTGTTGTTGTTAATTTGACATTGTTGTTGTTGTTATTTATTTGACGTTGTTGTTGTTGTTGTTATTGTTTATTTGACGTTGTTGTTGTTGTTGTTGTTTATTTGACGTTGTTATTGTTATTTATTTAACGTTGTTCTTGTTATTTGACGTTGTTATTGTTGAATTTGTTGTTGTTGTTATTGTTGCTTATTTGATGTTGTTGTTATTGTTGCTATTTATTTGACGTTGTTGTTGTTGTTCTTTATTTGACGTTGTTGTTATTTATTTGACGTTGTTGTTGTTGTTGTTTAATTGACGTTGTTGTTGTTGTATTTGTTGTTGTTATTATTGGTGTTGCTTATTTGACGTTGTTGTTATTGTTGTTGTTTATTTGACGTTGTTGCTGTTGATGTTATTCATTTGACGTTGTTGTTGTTGTTGTGTATTTGACGTTGTTGTTGTTGTTGTTGTTTATTTGACGTAGTTGTTGTTGTTGTTTTTGTTGTTTATTTGATGTTGTTGTTGTTATTTATTTGACGTTGTTGTTATTGACGTTGTTGTTGTTATTTAGTTGACGTTGTTGTTGTTGTTGTTAATTTGACGTTGTTAATGTGGTTGACATTGTTGTTGTTGTTTTTGTTGTTTATTGGGCGTTGTTGTTGTTGTTGTTGTTATTGTTGGTGTTGTTGTTGTTGTTATTGTTTATTTGACGTTGTTGTTGTTTATTTGACGTTGTTGTTGTTGTTTATTTGACGTTGTTGTTGTTGTTTATTTGACGTTGTTGTTGTTGTTGTTTATTTGACTTTGTTGTTCTTGTTGTTATTTATTTGACGTTGTTGTTGTTGTTGTTTATTAGACGTTGTTGTTATTGTTTATTTGACGTTGTTATTGTTGTTTATTTGACGTTGTTTTTGTTATTTGACGTTGTTGTTGTTGTTGTTGTTGTATTTGTTGTTGTTGTTATTGTTGCTTATTTGACATTGTTGTTGTTGTTTATTTGATGTTGTCGTTGTTGTTGTTGTTTATTTGACGTTGTTGTTGTTGTTGACGTTGTTGTTGTTGTTGTTGTTGTTTATTTGACGTTGTTGTTGTTGTTTATTTGACGTTGTTGTTGTTGTTTTTGTTGTTTATTTCACGTTGTTTGTTTTATTTGACGTTGTTGTTGTTGTATTTGTTGTTGTTGTTGTTGTTATTTGTTTGACGTTGTTGTTGTTGTTTTCTATTTGACGTTGTTGTTATTGACATTGTTGTTGTTGTTTATTTGACGTTTTTGTTGTTACTGATGTTATTGTTGTTGTTGTTTTTAATTTGACGTGGTTGTTGTTGTTGTTTATTTGACGTTGTTGTTGTTGTTGTTGTTTATTTGACGTTGTTGTTGTTTTTTTTGTTGTTTATTTCACGTTGTTGGTTTTATTTGACGTTGGTGTTGTTGTATTTGTTGTTGTTGTTGTTGTTGTTGTTTGTTTGACGTTGTTGTTGTTTTTTATTTGACGTTGTTGTTATTGACATTGTTGTTGTTGTTTATTTGACATTGTTGTTGTTGTTGTTTATTTGACGTAGTTGTTGTTATTGACGTTGTTGTTATTGTTTATTTGACGTTTTTGTTGTTACTGATGTTATTGTTGTTGTTGTTTTTTATTTGACGTTGTTGTTGTTGTTGTTTATTTGATGTTGTTGTTGTTGTTTATTTGATGTTGTTGTTGTTGTTGTTTATTTGACGTTGTTGTTGTTGTTGTTTATTTGACGTTGTTGTTGTTGTTTATTTGACATTGTTGTTGTTGTTATTTATTTGACGTTGTTGTTGTTGTTATTGTTTATTTGACGTTGTTGCTGTTGTTGTTGTTTATTTGACGTTGTTATTGTTATTTAGTTAACGTTGTTCTTGTTATTTGACGTTGTTATTGTTGTTATTGTTGCTTATTTGATGTTGTTGTTATTGTTGCTATTTATTTGACGTTGTTGTTGTTGTTGTTTATTTGACGTTGTTGTTATTTATTTGACGTTGTTGTTGTTGTTGTTGTTGTTTAATTGACGTTGTTGTTGTTGTATTTGTTGTTGTTATTATTGTTGTTGCTTATTTGACGTTGTTGTTATTGTTGTTGTTTATTTGACGTTGTTGTTGTTGATGTTATTCATTTGACGTTGTTGTTGTTGTTGTTGTTGTTTATTTGACGTTGTTGTTGTTGTTGTTGTTTATTTGACGTAGTTGTTGTTGTTGTTTTTGTTGTTTATTTGATGTTGTTGTTGTTATTTATTTGACATTGTTGTTATTGACGTTGTTGTTGTTATTTATTTGACGTTGTTGTTGTTGTTGTTTATTTGATGTTGCTAATGTTGTTGACATTGTTGTTGTTGTTTTTGTTGTTTATTTGGCGTTGTTGTTGTTATTGTTGGTGTTGGTGTTGTTGTTATTGTTTATTTGATGTTGTTGTTATTTATTTGACGTTGTTGTTGTTGTTGTTGTTGTTTATTTGACGTTGTTTTTGTTGTTTATTTGACGTTGTTGTTGGTGTTGTTTATTTGACTTTGTTGTTATTTATTTGACGTTGTTGTTGTTGTTGTTGTTTATTAGACGTTGTTGTTGTTGTTGTTTATTTGACGTTGTTATTGTTATTTATTTGACGTTGTTTTTGTTATTTGATGTTGTTGTTGTTATTGTATTTGTTGTTGTTGTTGTTGTTGCTTATTTGACATTGTTGTTGTTGTTTATTTGATGTTGTTGTTGCTGTTGTTTATATAACGTTGTTGTTGTCGTTGTTGTTGTTTATTTGACGTTGTCGTTGTCGTTGTTGTTGTTGTTTATTTGACGTTGTTGTTGTTGTTGTTGACGTTGTTGTTGTTGTTTATTTGACGTTGTTGTTGTTGTTGTTTATTTGACGTTGTTGTTGTTTTTGTTGTTTATTTCACGTTGTTGTTGTTATTTGACGTTGTTGTTGTATTTGTTGTTGTTGTTGTTGTTGTTGTTGTTTATTTGACGTTGTATTTGTTGTTGTTGTTGTTGTTGTTGTTTATTTTACGTTGTTGTTGTTGTTGTTTATTTGACGTTGTTCATGTTGTTGACATTGTTGTTGTGGTTTTTGTTGTTTGTTTGACGTTGTTGTTGTTGTTGTTGTTTTGGTTATTGTTATTGTTGTTGTTGTTGTTGTTTATTTGACGTTGTTGTTGTTGTTGTTTATTTGACGTTGTTGTTGTTGTTGTTGTTGTTTATTTGACGTTGTTGTTGTTGTTTATTTGACGTAGTTGTTGTTATTGACGTTGTTGTTGTTAAGTTGACGTTTTTGTTGTTGTTGATGTTATTGTTGTTGTTGTTTTTTATTTGATGTTGTTGTTATTGTTGTTTGTTTGACGTTGTTGTTGTTGTTGTTTATTTGACGTTGTTGTTGTTGTTGTTTATTTGACGTTGTTGTTGTTGTTTATTTGACGTTGTTGTTGTTGTTGTTGTTGTTGTTTATTTGACGTTGTTGTTGTTGTTGTTTATTTGATGTTGTTGTTGTTGTTGTTTATTTGACGTTGTTGTTGTTGTTGTTGTTTATTTAATGTTGTTGTTGTTGTTTATTTGACGTTGTTGTTGTTGTTTATTTGACGTTGTTGTTGTTGTTTATTTGACGTTGTTATTGTTGTTGTCGTTGTTGTTATTTATTTGACATTGTTGTTGTTGATGACATTGTTGTTGTTTATTTGACGTTGTTGTTCTTGTTGTTTATTTGACGTTGTTAATGTTGTTGACATTGTTGTTGTTGTTGTTTTTGTTGTTTATTTGACGTTGTTGTTGTTGTTGTTGTTGTTGTTGTTTTTGTTTTTGTTATTGTTGTAGTTGTTATTGTTGTTTATTTATTGTTGTTGTTGTTTATTTGACGTTGTTGTTGTTGTTTATTTGACGTTGTTGTTATTATTTGAAGTTGTTGTTGTTGTATTTGTTGTAGTTGTTATTGTTGTTTATTTGATGTTGTTGTTGTTTTTTATTTGACGTTGTTGTTGTTGACATTGTTGTTGTTGTTGTTTATTTGACGTTGTTGTTGTTGTTTATTTGACGTTGTTGTTGTTATTTGAAGTTGTTGTTGTTGTTGTATTTGTTGTTGTTGTTGTTGTTTATTTGACGTTGTTGTTGTTGTTTTGGTGACGTTATTGTTGTTGTTTATTTGTTGATGTTGTTGTTGTTGTTTATTTGACGTTATTGTTGTTTATTTGACGTTGTTATTGTTGTTGTTGTTGTTTATTTGACGTTGTTGTTGACGTTGTCGTTGTTGTTGTTTATTTGACGTTGGTAATGTTGTTGTTTATTTGACGTTGTTAATGTTGTTGACATTGTTGTTGTTGTTTTTGTTGTTTATTTGACGTTGTTGTTGTTGTTGTTGTTGTTTTTGTTGTTGTTATTGTTAGTGTTCTTGTTGTTTATTTGACGTTGTTGTTGTTGTTGTTTATTTGACGTTGTTGTTGTTGTTTATTTGACGTTGTTGTTGTTTATTTGACGTTGTTTTTGTTATTTGACGTTGTTGTTGTTGTTGTTGTTGCTTATTTGACGTTGTCGTTGTTGTAGTTTATTTGATGTTGTTGTTGCTGTTGTTTATTTGACGTTGTTGTTGTTAATTTGACGTTGTTAATGTTTTTTACTTGAGGTTGTTGTTGTTATTGACGTTGTTGTTGTTGTTTAGTTGACCTTGTTATTGTTGTTGTTTATTTGATGTTGTTAATGTTGTTGACGTTGTTGTTGTTGTTTTTGTTGTTTATTTCACGTTGTTGTTGTTATTTGACATTGTTGTTGTTGTTGTTGTATTTGTTGTTGTTGTTGTTTATTTGACGTTGTATTTGTTGTTGTTGTTGTTGTTGTTGTTTATTTGACGTTGTTGTTGTTGTTGTTGTTTATTTAACGTTATTGTTGTTGTTTATTTGACGTTGTTATTGTTGTTGTCGTTGTTGTTATTTATTTGACATTGTTGTTGTTGATGACATTGTTGTTGTTTATTTGACGTTGTTGTTGTTGTTGTTGTTGTTTATTTGACGTTGTTAATGTTGTTGACATTGTTGTTGTTGTTTTTGTTGTTTATTTGACGTTGTTGTTGTTGTTGTTGTTTATTTGACGTTGTTAATGTTGTTGACATTGTTGTTGTTGTTTTTGTTGTTTATTTGACGTTGTTGTTGTTGTTGTTGTTGTTGTTGTTTTTGTTTTTGTTATTGTTGTAGTTGTTGTTGTTGTTTATTTATTGTTGTTGTTGTTGTTGTTTATTTGACGTTGTTGTTGTTGTTGTTTATTTGACGTTGTTGTTGTTTATTTGACATTGTTGTTGTTGTTGTTGACGTTGTTGTTGTTGTTGTTTATTTGACGTTGTTGTTGTTGTTGTTTATTTGATGTTATTTATTTGACGTTGTTGTTGTTTTTTATTTGATGTTGTTGTTGTTGACATTGTTGTTGTTGTTGTTTATTTGATGTTGTTGTTGTTGTTTATTTGACGTAGTTGTTGTTATTGACGTTGTTGTTGTTAAGTTGACGTTTTTGTTGTTGTTGATGTTATTGTTGTTGTTGTTTTTTATTTGACGTTGTTGTTGTTGTTGTTGTTTGTTTGACGTTGTTGTTGTTGTTTATTTGACGTTGTTGTTGTTGTTGTTTATTTGACGTTGTTGTTGTTGTTGTTTATTTGACGTTGTTGTTGTTGTTTATTTGACGTTGTTGTTGTTGTTGTTTATTTGATGTTGTTGTTGTTGTTGTTGTTTATTTGACGTTGTTGTTGTTGTTGTTGTTTATTTGATGTTGTTGTTGTTGTTGTTTATTTGACGTTGTTGTTGTTGTTTATTTGACGTTGTTGTTGTTGTTTATTTGACGTTGTTATTGTTGTTGTCGTTGTTGTTATTTATTTGACATTGTTGTTGTTGATGACATTGTTGTTGTTTATTTGACGTTGTTGTTCTTGTTGTTTATTTGACGTTGTTAATGTTGTTGACATTGTTGTTGTTGTTGTTTTTGTTGTTTATTTGACGTTGTTGTTGTTGTTGTTGTTTTTGTTTTTGTTATTGTTGTAGTTGTTATTGTTGTTTATTTATTGTTGTTGTTGTTGTTGTTGTTTATTTGACGTTGTTGTTGTTGTTTATTTGACGTTGTTGTTATTATTTGAAGTTGTTGTTGTTGTATTTGTTGTAGTTGTTGTTGTTGTTTATTTGATGTTGTTGTTGTTTTTTATTTGACGTTGTTGTTGTTGACATTGTTGTTGTTGTTGTTTATTTGACGTTGTTGTTGTTGTTGTTTATTTGACGTTGTTGTTGTTATTTGAAGTTGTTGTTGTTGTTGTATTTGTTGTTGTTGTTGTTGTTTATTTGACGTTGTTGTTGTTGTTTAGGTGACGTTATTGTTGTTGTTTATTTGTTGATGTTGTTGTTGTTGTTTATTTGACGTTATTGTTGTTTATTTGACGTTGTTATTGTTGTTGTTGTTGTTTATTTGACGTTGTTGTTGACGTTGTCGTTGTTGTTGTTTATTTGACGTTGGTAATGTTGTTGTTTATTTGACGTTGTTAATGTTGTTGACATTGTTGTTGTTGTTTTTGTTGTTTATTTGACGTTGTTGTTGTTGTTGTTGTTGTTGTTGTTTTTGTTGTTGTTATTGTTAGTGTTCTTGTTGTTTATTTGACGTTGTTGTTGTTGTTGTTTATTTGACGTTGTTGTCGTTGTTTATTTGATGTTGTTGTTGTTTATTTGACGTTGTTTTTGTTATTTGACGTTGTTGTTGTTGTTGTTGTTGTTGCTTATTTGACGTTGTTGTTGTTGTTGTTTATTTGATGTTGTTGTTGCTGTTGTTTATTTGACGTTGTTGTTGTTAATTTGACGTTGTTAATGTTTTTTACTTGAGGTTGTTGTTGTTATTGACGTTGTTGTTGTTGTTTAGTTGACCTTGTTATTGTTGTTGTTTATTTGATGTTGTTAATGTTGTTGACGTTGTTGTTGTTGTTTTTGTTGTTTATTTCACGTTGTTATTGTTATTTGACGTTGTTGTTGTTGTTGTTGTATTTGTTGTTGTTGTTGTTTATTTGACGTTGTATTTGTTGTTGTTGTTGTTGTTGTTGTTTATTTGACGTTGTTGTTGTTGTTTATTTAACGTTATTGTTGTTGTTTATTTGACGTTGTTATTGTTGTTGTCGTTGTTGTTATTTATTTGACATTGTTGTTGTTGATGACATTGTTGTTGTTTATTTGACGTTGTTGTTGTTGTTGTTGTTGTTTATTTGACGTTGTTAATGTTGTTGACATTGTTGTTGTTGTTTTTGTTGTTTATTTGACGTTGTTGTTGTTGTTGTTGTTTTTGTTTTTGTTATTGTTGAAGTTGTTGTTGTTGTTTATTTATTGTTGTTGTTGTTGTTGTTTATTTGACGTTGTTGTTGTTGTTTATTTGACGTTGTTGTTATTATTTGAAGTTGTTGTTGTTGTATTTGTTGTAGTTGTTGTTGTTGTTTATTTGATGTTGTTGTTGTTTTTTATTTGACGTTGTTGTTGTTGACATTGTTGTTGTTGTTGTTTATTTGACGTTGTTGTTGTTGTTGTTTATTTGACGTTGTTGTTGTTATTTGAAGTTGTTGTTGTTGTATTTGTTGTTGTTGTTGTTGTTTATTTGACGTTGTTGTTGTTAACGTTGTTGTTGTTGTTGTTGTTTATTTGACGTTGTTGTTGTTGTTGTTGTTTATTTGACGTTGTTAATGTTGTTGACATTGTTGTTGTTGTTGTTTATTTGACGTTGTTGTTGTTGTCGTTGTTTATTTGACGTTGTTGTTGTTGTTTATTTGACGTTGTTGTTGTTGTTGTTTATTTGACGTTGTTGTTGTTGTTGTTGTTTATTTGACGTTGTTGTTATTGTTGTTTATTTGACGTTGTTCTTGTTGTTGTTTATTTGACATTGTTATTGTTGTTGTTGACGTTGTTTTTGTTTTTGTTTATTTGACGTTGTTATTGTTGTTGTTGTTTATTTGATGTTGTTTTAGTTGTTGTTGTTTATTTGACGTTGTTGTTGTTTTTTATTTGACGTTGTTGTTGTTGACATTGTTGTTGTTGTTATTTATTTGACATTGTTGTTGTTGTTGTTGTTTATTTGACGTAGTTGATGTTATTGACGTTGTTGTTATTGTTTATTTGACGTTTTTGTTGTTACTGATGTTATTGTTGTTGTTGTTTTTTATTTGACGTTGTTGTTGTTGTTGGTTTTTATTTGACGTTGTTGTTGTCGTTGTTTATTTGACGTTGTTGTTATTGTTGTTTATGTGACGTTGTTGTTGTTGTTTATTTGACGTTGTTGTTGTTGTTGTTTATTTGACGTTGTTGTTGTTGTTATTTATTTGACGTTGTTGTTGTTGTTGTTATTGTTTATTTAACGTTGTTGTTGTTGTTTATTTGACGTTGTTATTGTTATTTATTTAACGTTGTTTTTGTTATTTGACGTTGTTGTTGTTGTTGTTGCTTATTTGATGTTGTTGTTATTGTTGCTATTTACTTGACGTTATTGTTGTTGTTGTTTATTTGACTTTGATGTTATTTATTTGACGTTGTTGTTGTTGTTTAATTGATGTTGTATTTGTTGTTGTTGTTATTGTTGTTGCTTATTTGACGTTGTTGTTATTGTTGTTGTTTATTTGACGTTGTTGTTGTTGATGTTATTCATTTGATGTTGTTGTTGTTGTTGTTTATTTGACGTTGTTGTTGTTGTTGTTGTTTATTTGACGTTGTTGTTGTTGTTGTTTTTGTTGTTTATTTGACGTTGTTGTTATTTATTTGACGTTGTTGTTATTTATTTGACGTTGTTGTTATTGACGTTGTTGTTGTTATTTAGTTGACGTTGCTGTTGTTGTTGTTTATTTGACGTTGTTAATGTGGTTGACATTGTTGTTGTTGTTTTTGTTGTTTATTGGGCGTTGTTGTTGTTGTTGTTGTTATTGTTGGTGTTGTTGTTGTTGTTATTGTTTATTTGACGTTGTTGTTGTTTATTTGACGTTGTTGTTGTTGTTTATTTGACGTTGTTGTTGTTGTTTATTTGACGTTGTTGTTGTTGTTGTTTATTTGACTTTGTTGTTCTTGTTGTTATTTATTTGACGTTGTTGTTGTTGTTGTTGTTTATTAGACGTTGTTGTTGTTGTTGTTTATTTGACGTTGTTATTGTTGTTTATTTGACGTTGTTTTTGTTATTTGACGTTGTTGTTGTTGTATTTGTTGTTGTTGCTGTTGTTGCTTATTTGACATTGTTGCTGTTGTTTATATGACGTTGTTGTTGTCGTTGTTGTTGTTTATTTGACGTTGTCGTTGTTGTTGTTGTTTATTTGACGTTGTTGTTGTTGTTGTTGACGTTGTTGTTGTTGTTGTTGTTTATTTGACGTTGTTGTTGTTGTTGTTTATTTGACGTTGTTGTTGTTGTTTTTGTTGTTTATTTCACGTTGTTGGTTTTATTTGACGTTGTTGTTGTATTTGTTGTTGTTGTTGTTTGTTTGACGTTGTTGTTGTTTTTTATTTGACGTTGTTGTTATTGACATTGTTGTTGTTGTTTATTTGACATTGTTGTTGTTGTTGTTTATTTGACGTAGTTGTTGTTATTGACGTTGTTGTTATTGTTTATTTGACGTTTTTGTTGTTACTGATGTTATTGTTGTTGTTGTTTTTAATTTGACGTTGTTGTTGTTGTTGTTGTTTATTTGACGTTGTTGTTGTTGTTGTTTATTTGACGTTGTTGTTGTTGTTTTTTTTTTGTTGTTTATTTCACGTTGTTGGTTTTATTTGATGTTGTTGTTATTGTATTTGTTGTTGTTGTTGTTGTTTGTTTGACGTTGTTGTTGTTTTTTATTTGACGTTGTTGTTATTGACATTGTTGTTGTTGTTTATTTGACATTGTTGTTGTTGTTTATTTGACGTAGTTGTTGTTATTGACGTTGTTGTTATTGTTTATTTGACGTTTTTGTTGTTACTGATGTTATTGTTGTTGTTGTTTTTTATTTGACGTTGTTGTTGTTGTTGTTTATTTGACGTTGTTGTTGTTGTTTATTTGATGTTGTTGTTGTTGTTGTTGTTTATTTGACGTTGTTGTTGTTGTTTATTTGATGTTGTTGTTGTTGTTGTTTATTTGACATTGTTGTTGTTGTTGTTATTTATTTGACGTTGTTGTTGTTGTTGTTATTGTTTATTTGACCTTGTTGTTGTTGTTGTTGTTTATTTGACGTTGTTATTGTTATTTATTTAACGTTGTTCTTGTTATTTGACGTTGTTATTGTTGTATTTGTTGTTGTTGTTATTGTTGCTTATTTGATGTTGTTGTTATTGTTGCTATTTATTTGAGGTTGTTGTTGTTTTTGTTTATTTGACGTTGTTGTTATTTATTTGATGTTGTTATTGTTGTTGTTTAATTGACGTTGTTGTTGTTGTATTTGTTGTTGTTATTATTGTTGTTGCTTATTTGACGTTGTTGTTATTGTTGTTGTTTATTTGACGTTGTTGCTGTTGATGTTATTCATTTGACGTTGTTGTTGTTGTTGTTTATTTGACGTTGTTGTTGTTGTTGTTGTTGTTGTTGTTTATTTGACGTAGTTGTTGTTGTTGTTTTTGTTGTTTATTTGATGTTGTTGTTGTTATTTATTTGACGTTGTTGTTATTGACGTTGTTGTTGTTATTTATTTGACGTTGTTGTTGTTGTTGTTGTTGTTGTTTATTTGATGTTGTTAATGTTGTTGACATTGTTGTTGTTGTTTTTGTTGTTTATTTGGCGTTGTTGTTGTTATTGTTGGTGTTGGTGTTGTTGTTATTGTTTATTTGACGTTGTTGTTGTTTATTTGATGTTGTTGTTGTTGTTGTTTATTTGACGTTGTTGTTGTTGTTTATTTGACGTTGTTGTTGTTGTTGTTGTTTATTTGACTTTGTTGTTCTTGTTGTTATTTATTTGACGTTGTTGTTGTTGTTTATTAGACGTTGTTGTTGTTGTTGTTTATTTGACGTTGTTATTGTTGTTTATTTGACGTTGTTTTTGTTATTTGACGTTGTTGTTGTTGTTGTATTTGTTGTTGTTGTTGTTGTTGCTTATTTGAGATTGTTGTTGTTGTTTATTTGATGTTGTTGTTGCTGTTGTTTATATGACGTTGTTGTTGTCGTTGTTGTTGTTTATTTGACGTTGTCGTTGTCGTTGTTGTTGTTGTTTATTTGACGTTGTTGTTGTTGTTGTTGACGTTGTTGTTGTTGTTTATTTGACGTTGTTGTTGTTGTTGTTTATTTGATGTTGTTGTTGTTTTTGTTGTTTATTTGACGTTGTTGTTGTTATTTGACGTTGTTGTTGTATTTGTTGTTGTTGTTGTTGGTTATTTGACGTTGTATTTGTTGTTGTTGTTGTTGTTTATTTGACGTTGTTGTTGTTGTTGTTTATTTGACGTTGTTGTTGTTGTTGTTTATTTGACATTGTTGTTGTTGTTTATTTGACATTGTTGTTGTTGTTGTTGACGTTGTTGTTGTTGTTGTTTATTTGACGTTGTTGTTGTTGTTGTTGTTGTTGTTTATTTGATGTTGTTTATTTGACGTTGTTGTTGTTTTTTATTTGATGTTGTTGTTGTTGACATTGTTGTTGTTGTTGTTTATTTGATGTTGCTGTTGTTGTTGTTTATTTGACGTAGTTGTTGTTATTGACGTTGTTGTTGTTAAGTTGACGTTTTTGTTGTTGTTGATGTTATTGTTGTTGTTGTTTTTTATTTGACGTTGTTGTTGTTGTTGTTTGTTTGACGTTGTTGTTGTTGTTGTTTATTTGACGTTGTTGTTATTGTTGTTTATTTGACGTTGTTCTTGTTGTTGTTTATTTGACATTGTTATTGTTGTTGTTGACGTTGTTTTTGTTTTTGTTTATTTGACGTTGTTGTTGTTGTTGTTGTTTATTTGATGTTGTTTTAGTTGTTGTTGTTTATTTGACGTTGTTGTTGTTTTTTATTTGACGTTGTTGTTGTTGACATTGTTGTTGTTGTTATTTATTTGACATTGTTGTTGTTGTTGTTGTTTATTTGACGTAGTTGATGTTATTGACGTTGTTGTTATTGTTTATTTGACGTTTTTGTTGTTACTGATGTTATTGTTGTTGTTGTTTTTTATTTGACGTTGTTGTTGTTGTTGGTTTTTATTTGACGTTGTTGTTGTCGTTGTTTATTTGACGTTGTTGTTATTGTTGTTTATGTGACGTTGTTGTTGTTGTTTATTTGACGTTGTTGTTGTTGTTGTTGTTTATTTGACGTTGTTGTTGTTGTTATTTATTTGACGTTGTTGTTGTTGTTGTTATTGTATATTTAACGTTGTTGTTGTTGTTTATTTGACGTTGTTATTGTTATTTATTTAACGTTGTTTTTGTTATTTGACGTTGTTGTTGTTGTTGTTGCTTATTTGATGTTGTTGTTATTGTTGCTATTTACTTGACGTTATTGTTGTTGTTGTTGTTTATTTGACTTTGATGTTATTTATTTGACGTTGTTGTTGTTGTTGTTTAATTGATGTTGTATTTGTTGTTGTTGTTATTGTTGTTGCTTATTTGACGTTGTTGTTATTGTTGTTGTTTATTTGACGTTGTTGTTGTTGATGTTATTCATTTGATGTTGTTGTTGTTGTTGTTTATTTGACGTTGTTGTTGTTGTTGTTGTTGTTTATTTGACGTTGTTGTTGTTGTTGTTTTTGTTGTTTATTTGACGTTGTTGTTATTTATTTGACGTTGTTGTTATTTATTTGACGTTGTTGTTATTGACGTTGTTGTTGTTATTTAGTTGACGTTGTTGTTGTTGTTGTTTATTTGACGTTGTTAATGTGGTTGACATTGTTGTTGTTGTTTTTGTTGTTTATTGGGCGTTGTTGTTGTTGTTGTTATTGTTGGTGTTGTTGTTGTGGTTATTGTTTATTTGACGTTGTTGTTGTTTATTTGACGTTGTTGTTGTTGTTTATTTGACGTTGTTGTTGTTGTTTATTTGACGTTGTTGTTGTTGTTGTTTATTTGACTTTGTTGTTCTTGTTGTTATTTATTTGACGTTGTTGTTGTTGTTGTTGTTTATTAGACGTTGTTGTTGTTGTTGTTTATTTGACGTTGTTATTGTTGTTTATTTGACGTTGTTTTTGTTATTTGACGTTGTTGTTGTTGTTGTATTTGTTGTTGTTGCTGTTGTTGCTTATTTGACATTGTTGCTGTTGTTTATATGACGTTGTTGTTGTCGTTGTTGTTGTTTATTTGACGTTGTCGTTGTTGTTGTTGTTTATTTGACGTTGTTGTTGTTGTTGTTGACGTTGTTGTTGTTGTTGTTTATTTGACGTTGTTGTTGTTGTTGTTTATTTGACGTTGTTGTTGTTGTTTTTGTTGTTTATTTCACGTTGTTGGTTTTATTTGACGTTGTTGTTGTATTTGTTGTTGTTGTTGTTGTTTGTTTGACGTTGTTGTTGTTTTTTATTTGACGTTGTTGTTATTGACATTGTTGTTGTTGTTGTTTATTTGACATTGTTGTTGTTGTTGTTTATTTGACGTAGTTGTTGTTATTGACGTTGTTGTTATTGTTTATTTGACGTTTTTGTTGTTACTGATGTTATTGTTGTTGTTGTTTTTAATTTGACGTTGTTGTTGTTGTTGTTGTTTATTTGACGTTGTTGTTGTTGTTGTTTATTTGACGTTGTTGTTGTTGTTTTTTTTTGTTGTTTATTTCACGTTGTTGGTTTTATTTGATGTTGTTGTTATTGTATTTGTTGTTGTTGTTGTTGTTTGTTTGACGTTGTTGTTGTTTTTTATTTGACGTTGTTGTTATTGACATTGTTGTTGTTGTTTATTTGACATTGTTGTTGTTGTTTATTTGACGTAGTTGTTGTTATTGACGTTGTTGTTATTGTTTATTTGACGTTTTTGTTGTTACTGATGTTATTGTTGTTGTTGTTTTTTATTTGATGTTGTTGTTGTTGTTGTTTATTTGACGTTGTTGTTGTTGTTTATTTGATGTTGTTGTTGTTGTTGTTGTTTATTTGACGTTGTTGTTGTTGTTTATTTGACGTTGTTGTTGTTGTTGTTTATTTGACATTGTTAATGTTGTTGACATTGTTGTTGTTGTTTTTGTTGTTTATTTGACGTTGTTGTTGTTGTTGTTGTTGTTTTTGTTGTTGTTATTGTTAGTGTTCTTGTTGTTTATTTGACGTTGTTGTTGTTGTTGTTTATTTGACGTTGTTGTTGTTGTTGTTTATTTGACGTTGTTGTTGTTTATTTGACGTTGTTTTTGTTATTTGACGTTGTTGTTGTTGTTGTTGTTGTTGCTTATTTGACGTTGTCGTTGTTGTAGTTTATTTGATGTTGTTGTTGCTGTTGTTTATTTGACGTTGTTGTTGTTAATTTGACGTTGTTAATGTTTTTTACTTGAGGTTGTTGTTGTTATTGACGTTGTTGTTGTTGTTTAGTTGACCTTGTTATTGTTGTTGTTTATTTGATGTTGTTAATGTTGTTGACGTTGTTGTTGTTGTTTTTGTTGTTTATTTCACGTTGTTGTTGTTATTTGACATTGTTGTTGTTGTTGTTGTATTTGTTGTTGTTGTTGTTTATTTGACGTTGTATTTGTTGTTGTTGTTGTTGTTGTTGTTTATTTGACGTTGTTGTTGTTGTTGTTGTTTATTTAACGTTATTGTTGTTGTTTATTTGACGTTGTTATTGTTGTTGTCGTTGTTGTTATTTATTTGACATTGTTGTTGTTGATGACATTGTTGTTGTTTATTTGACGTTGTTGTTGTTGTTGTTGTTGTTTATTTGACGTTGTTAATGTTGTTGACATTGTTGTTGTTGTTTTTGTTGTTTATTTGACGTTGTTGTTGTTGTTGTTGTTTATTTGACGTTGTTAATGTTGTTGACATTGTTGTTGTTGTTTTTGTTGTTTATTTGACGTTGTTGTTGTTGTTGTTGTTGTTGTTGTTTTTGTTTTTGTTATTGTTGTAGTTGTTGTTGTTGTTTATTTATTGTTGTTGTTGTTGTTGTTTATTTGACGTTGTTGTTGTTGTTGTTTATTTGACGTTGTTGTTGTTTATTTGACATTGTTGTTGTTGTTGTTGACGTTGTTGTTGTTGTTGTTTATTTGACGTTGTTGTTGTTGTTGTTTATTTGATGTTATTTATTTGACGTTGTTGTTGTTTTTTATTTGATGTTGTTGTTGTTGACATTGTTGTTGTTGTTGTTTATTTGATGTTGTTGTTGTTGTTTATTTGACGTAGTTGTTGTTATTGACGTTGTTGTTGTTAAGTTGACGTTTTTGTTGTTGTTGATGTTATTGTTGTTGTTGTTTTTTATTTGACGTTGTTGTTGTTGTTGTTGTTTGTTTGACGTTGTTGTTGTTGTTTATTTGACGTTGTTGTTGTTGTTGTTTATTTGACGTTGTTGTTGTTGTTGTTTATTTGACGTTGTTGTTGTTGTTTATTTGACGTTGTTGTTGTTGTTGTTTATTTGATGTTGTTGTTGTTGTTGTTGTTTATTTGACGTTGTTGTTGTTGTTGTTGTTTATTTGATGTTGTTGTTGTTGTTGTTTATTTGACGTTGTTGTTGTTGTTTATTTGACGTTGTTGTTGTTGTTTATTTGACGTTGTTATTGTTGTTGTCGTTGTTGTTATTTATTTGACATTGTTGTTGTTGATGACATTGTTGTTGTTTATTTGACGTTGTTGTTCTTGTTGTTTATTTGACGTTGTTAATGTTGTTGACATTGTTGTTGTTGTTGTTTTTGTTGTTTATTTGACGTTGTTGTTGTTGTTGTTGTTTTTGTTTTTGTTATTGTTGTAGTTGTTATTGTTGTTTATTTATTGTTGTTGTTGTTGTTGTTGTTTATTTGACGTTGTTGTTGTTGTTTATTTGACGTTGTTGTTATTATTTGAAGTTGTTGTTGTTGTATTTGTTGTAGTTGTTGTTGTTGTTTATTTGATGTTGTTGTTGTTTTTTATTTGACGTTGTTGTTGTTGACATTGTTGTTGTTGTTGTTTATTTGACGTTGTTGTTGTTGTTGTTTATTTGACGTTGTTGTTGTTATTTGAAGTTGTTGTTGTTGTTGTATTTGTTGTTGTTGTTGTTGTTTATTTGACGTTGTTGTTGTTGTTTAGGTGACGTTATTGTTGTTGTTTATTTGTTGATGTTGTTGTTGTTGTTTATTTGACGTTATTGTTGTTTATTTGACGTTGTTATTGTTGTTGTTGTTGTTTATTTGACGTTGTTGTTGACGTTGTCGTTGTTGTTGTTTATTTGACGTTGGTAATGTTGTTGTTTATTTGACGTTGTTAATGTTGTTGACATTGTTGTTGTTGTTTTTGTTGTTTATTTGACGTTGTTGTTGTTGTTGTTGTTGTTGTTGTTTTTGTTGTTGTTATTGTTAGTGTTCTTGTTGTTTATTTGACGTTGTTGTTGTTGTTGTTTATTTGACGTTGTTGTCGTTGTTTATTTGATGTTGTTGTTGTTTATTTGACGTTGTTTTTGTTATTTGACGTTGTTGTTGTTGTTGTTGTTGTTGCTTATTTGACGTTGTTGTTGTTGTTGTTTATTTGATGTTGTTGTTGCTGTTGTTTATTTGACGTTGTTGTTGTTAATTTGACGTTGTTAATGTTTTTTACTTGAGGTTGTTGTTGTTATTGACGTTGTTGTTGTTGTTTAGTTGACCTTGTTATTGTTGTTGTTTATTTGATGTTGTTAATGTTGTTGACGTTGTTGTTGTTGTTTTTGTTGTTTATTTCACGTTGTTATTGTTATTTGACGTTGTTGTTGTTGTTGTTGTATTTGTTGTTGTTGTTGTTTATTTGACGTTGTATTTGTTGTTGTTGTTGTTGTTGTTGTTTATTTGACGTTGTTGTTGTTGTTTATTTAACGTTATTGTTGTTGTTTATTTGACGTTGTTATTGTTGTTGTCGTTGTTGTTATTTATTTGACATTGTTGTTGTTGATGACATTGTTGTTGTTTATTTGACGTTGTTGTTGTTGTTGTTGTTTATTTGACGTTGTTAATGTTGTTGACATTGTTGTTGTTGTTTTTGTTGTTTATTTGACGTTGTTGTTGTTGTTGTTGTTTTTGTTTTTGTTATTGTTGAAGTTGTTGTTGTTGTTTATTTATTGTTGTTGTTGTTGTTGTTTATTTGACGTTGTTGTTGTTGTTTATTTGACGTTGTTGTTATTATTTGAAGTTGTTGTTGTTGTATTTGTTGTAGTTGTTGTTGTTGTTTATTTGATGTTGTTGTTGTTTTTTATTTGACGTTGTTGTTGTTGACATTGTTGTTGTTGTTGTTTATTTGACGTTGTTGTTGTTGTTGTTTATTTGACGTTGTTGTTGTTATTTGAAGTTGTTGTTGTTGTATTTGTTGTTGTTGTTGTTGTTTATTTGACGTTGTTGTTGTTAACGTTGTTGTTGTTGTTGTTGTTTATTTGACGTTGTTGTTGTTGTTGTTGTTTATTTGACGTTGTTAATGTTGTTGACATTGTTGTTGTTGTTGTTTATTTGACGTTGTTGTTGTTGTCGTTGTTTATTTGACGTTGTTGTTGTTGTTTATTTGACGTTGTTGTTGTTGTTGTTTATTTGACGTTGTTGTTGTTGTTGTTGTTTATTTGACGTTGTTGTTATTGTTGTTTATTTGACGTTGTTCTTGTTGTTGTTTATTTGACATTGTTATTGTTGTTGTTGACGTTGTTTTTGTTTTTGTTTATTTGACGTTGTTATTGTTGTTGTTGTTTATTTGATGTTGTTTTAGTTGTTGTTGTTTATTTGACGTTGTTGTTGTTTTTTATTTGACGTTGTTGTTGTTGACATTGTTGTTGTTGTTATTTATTTGACATTGTTGTTGTTGTTGTTGTTTATTTGACGTAGTTGATGTTATTGACGTTGTTGTTATTGTTTATTTGACGTTTTTGTTGTTACTGATGTTATTGTTGTTGTTGTTTTTTATTTGACGTTGTTGTTGTTGTTGGTTTTTATTTGACGTTGTTGTTGTCGTTGTTTATTTGACGTTGTTGTTATTGTTGTTTATGTGACGTTGTTGTTGTTGTTTATTTGACGTTGTTGTTGTTGTTGTTTATTTGACGTTGTTGTTGTTGTTATTTATTTGACGTTGTTGTTGTTGTTGTTATTGTTTATTTAACGTTGTTGTTGTTGTTTATTTGACGTTGTTATTGTTATTTATTTAACGTTGTTTTTGTTATTTGACGTTGTTGTTGTTGTTGTTGCTTATTTGATGTTGTTGTTATTGTTGCTATTTACTTGACGTTATTGTTGTTGTTGTTTATTTGACTTTGATGTTATTTATTTGACGTTGTTGTTGTTGTTTAATTGATGTTGTATTTGTTGTTGTTGTTATTGTTGTTGCTTATTTGACGTTGTTGTTATTGTTGTTGTTTATTTGACGTTGTTGTTGTTGATGTTATTCATTTGATGTTGTTGTTGTTGTTGTTTATTTGACGTTGTTGTTGTTGTTGTTGTTTATTTGACGTTGTTGTTGTTGTTGTTTTTGTTGTTTATTTGACGTTGTTGTTATTTATTTGACGTTGTTGTTATTTATTTGACGTTGTTGTTATTGACGTTGTTGTTGTTATTTAGTTGACGTTGCTGTTGTTGTTGTTTATTTGACGTTGTTAATGTGGTTGACATTGTTGTTGTTGTTTTTGTTGTTTATTGGGCGTTGTTGTTGTTGTTGTTGTTATTGTTGGTGTTGTTGTTGTTGTTATTGTTTATTTGACGTTGTTGTTGTTTATTTGACGTTGTTGTTGTTGTTTATTTGACGTTGTTGTTGTTGTTTATTTGACGTTGTTGTTGTTGTTGTTTATTTGACTTTGTTGTTCTTGTTGTTATTTATTTGACGTTGTTGTTGTTGTTGTTGTTTATTAGACGTTGTTGTTGTTGTTGTTTATTTGACGTTGTTATTGTTGTTTATTTGACGTTGTTTTTGTTATTTGACGTTGTTGTTGTTGTATTTGTTGTTGTTGCTGTTGTTGCTTATTTGACATTGTTGCTGTTGTTTATATGACGTTGTTGTTGTCGTTGTTGTTGTTTATTTGACGTTGTCGTTGTTGTTGTTGTTTATTTGACGTTGTTGTTGTTGTTGTTGACGTTGTTGTTGTTGTTGTTGTTTATTTGACGTTGTTGTTGTTGTTGTTTATTTGACGTTGTTGTTGTTGTTTTTGTTGTTTATTTCACGTTGTTGGTTTTATTTGACGTTGTTGTTGTATTTGTTGTTGTTGTTGTTTGTTTGACGTTGTTGTTGTTTTTTATTTGACGTTGTTGTTATTGACATTGTTGTTGTTGTTTATTTGACATTGTTGTTGTTGTTGTTTATTTGACGTAGTTGTTGTTATTGACGTTGTTGTTATTGTTTATTTGACGTTTTTGTTGTTACTGATGTTATTGTTGTTGTTGTTTTTAATTTGACGTTGTTGTTGTTGTTGTTGTTTATTTGACGTTGTTGTTGTTGTTGTTTATTTGACGTTGTTGTTGTTGTTTTTTTTTTGTTGTTTATTTCACGTTGTTGGTTTTATTTGATGTTGTTGTTATTGTATTTGTTGTTGTTGTTGTTGTTTGTTTGACGTTGTTGTTGTTTTTTATTTGACGTTGTTGTTATTGACATTGTTGTTGTTGTTTATTTGACATTGTTGTTGTTGTTTATTTGACGTAGTTGTTGTTATTGACGTTGTTGTTATTGTTTATTTGACGTTTTTGTTGTTACTGATGTTATTGTTGTTGTTGTTTTTTATTTGACGTTGTTGTTGTTGTTGTTTATTTGACGTTGTTGTTGTTGTTTATTTGATGTTGTTGTTGTTGTTGTTGTTTATTTGACGTTGTTGTTGTTGTTTATTTGATGTTGTTGTTGTTGTTGTTTATTTGACATTGTTGTTGTTGTTGTTATTTATTTGACGTTGTTGTTGTTGTTGTTATTGTTTATTTGACCTTGTTGTTGTTGTTGTTGTTTATTTGACGTTGTTATTGTTATTTATTTAACGTTGTTCTTGTTATTTGACGTTGTTATTGTTGTATTTGTTGTTGTTGTTATTGTTGCTTATTTGATGTTGTTGTTATTGTTGCTATTTATTTGAGGTTGTTGTTGTTTTTGTTTATTTGACGTTGTTGTTATTTATTTGATGTTGTTATTGTTGTTGTTTAATTGACGTTGTTGTTGTTGTATTTGTTGTTGTTATTATTGTTGTTGCTTATTTGACGTTGTTGTTATTGTTGTTGTTTATTTGACGTTGTTGCTGTTGATGTTATTCATTTGACGTTGTTGTTGTTGTTGTTTATTTGACGTTGTTGTTGTTGTTGTTGTTGTTGTTGTTTATTTGACGTAGTTGTTGTTGTTGTTTTTGTTGTTTATTTGATGTTGTTGTTGTTATTTATTTGACGTTGTTGTTATTGACGTTGTTGTTGTTATTTATTTGACGTTGTTGTTGTTGTTGTTGTTGTTGTTTATTTGATGTTGTTAATGTTGTTGACATTGTTGTTGTTGTTTTTGTTGTTTATTTGGCGTTGTTGTTGTTATTGTTGGTGTTGGTGTTGTTGTTATTGTTTATTTGACGTTGTTGTTGTTTATTTGATGTTGTTGTTGTTGTTGTTTATTTGACGTTGTTGTTGTTGTTTATTTGACGTTGTTGTTGTTGTTGTTGTTTATTTGACTTTGTTGTTCTTGTTGTTATTTATTTGACGTTGTTGTTGTTGTTGTTGTTTATTAGACGTTGTTGTTGTTGTTGTTTATTTGACGTTGTTATTGTTGTTTTTTTGACGTTGTTTTTGTTATTTGACGTTGTTGTTGTTGTTGTATTTGTTGTTGTTGTTGTTGTTGCTTATTTGAGATTGTTGTTGTTGTTTATTTGATGTTGTTGTTGCTGTTGTTTATATGACGTTGTTGTTGTCGTTGTTGTTGTTTATTTGACGTTGTCGTTGTCGTTGTTGTTGTTGTTTATTTGACGTTGTTGTTGTTGTTGTTGACGTTGTTGTTGTTGTTTATTTGACGTTGTTGTTGTTGTTGTTTATTTGATGTTGTTGTTGTTTTTGTTGTTTATTTGACGTTGTTGTTGTTATTTGACGTTGTTGTTGTATTTGTTGTTGTTGTTGTTGGTTATTTGACGTTGTATTTGTTGTTGTTGTTGTTGTTTATTTGACGTTGTTGTTGTTGTTGTTTATTTGACGTTGTTGTTGTTGTTGTTTATTTGACATTGTTGTTGTTGTTTATTTGACATTGTTGTTGTTGTTGTTGACGTTGTTGTTGTTGTTGTTTATTTGACGTTGTTGTTGTTGTTGTTGTTGTTGTTTATTTGATGTTGTTTATTTGACGTTGTTGTTGTTTTTTATTTGATGTTGTTGTTGTTGACATTGTTGTTGTTGTTGTTTATTTGATGTTGCTGTTGTTGTTGTTTATTTGACGTAGTTGTTGTTATTGACGTTGTTGTTGTTAAGTTGACGTTTTTGTTGTTGTTGATGTTATTGTTGTTGTTGTTTTTTATTTGACGTTGTTGTTGTTGTTGTTTGTTTGACGTTGTTGTTGTTGTTGTTTATTTGACGTTGTTGTTATTGTTGTTTATTTGACGTTGTTCTTGTTGTTGTTTATTTGACATTGTTATTGTTGTTGTTGACGTTGTTTTTGTTTTTGTTTATTTGACGTTGTTGTTGTTGTTGTTTATTTGATGTTGTTTTAGTTGTTGTTGTTTATTTGACGTTGTTGTTGTTTTTTATTTGACGTTGTTGTTGTTGACATTGTTGTTGTTGTTATTTATTTGACATTGTTGTTGTTGTTGTTGTTTATTTGACGTAGTTGATGTTATTGACGTTGTTGTTATTGTTTATTTGACGTTTTTGTTGTTACTGATGTTATTGTTGTTGTTGTTTTTTATTTGACGTTGTTGTTGTTGTTGGTTTTTATTTGACGTTGTTGTTGTCGTTGTTTATTTGACGTTGTTGTTATTGTTGTTTATGTGACGTTGTTGTTGTTGTTTATTTGACGTTGTTGTTGTTGTTGTTGTTTATTTGACGTTGTTGTTGTTGTTATTTATTTGACGTTGTTGTTGTTGTTGTTATTGTATATTTAACGTTGTTGTTGTTGTTTATTTGACGTTGTTATTGTTATTTATTTAACGTTGTTTTTGTTATTTGACGTTGTTGTTGTTGTTGTTGCTTATTTGATGTTGTTGTTATTGTTGCTATTTACTTGACGTTATTGTTGTTGTTGTTGTTTATTTGACTTTGATGTTATTTATTTGACGTTGTTGTTGTTGTTGTTTAATTGATGTTGTATTTGTTGTTGTTGTTATTGTTGTTGCTTATTTGACGTTGTTGTTATTGTTGTTGTTTATTTGACGTTGTTGTTGTTGATGTTATTCATTTGATGTTGTTGTTGTTGTTGTTTATTTGACGTTGTTGTTGTTGTTGTTGTTGTTTATTTGACGTTGTTGTTGTTGTTGTTTTTGTTGTTTATTTGACGTTGTTGTTATTTATTTGACGTTGTTGTTATTTATTTGACGTTGTTGTTATTGACGTTGTTGTTGTTATTTAGTTGACGTTGTTGTTGTTGTTGTTTATTTGACGTTGTTAATGTGGTTGACATTGTTGTTGTTGTTTTTGTTGTTTATTGGGCGTTGTTGTTGTTGTTGTTATTGTTGGTGTTGTTGTTGTGGTTATTGTTTATTTGACGTTGTTGTTGTTTATTTGACGTTGTTGTTGTTGTTTATTTGACGTTGTTGTTGTTGTTTATTTGACGTTGTTGTTGTTGTTGTTTATTTGACTTTGTTGTTCTTGTTGTTATTTATTTGACGTTGTTGTTGTTGTTGTTGTTTATTAGACGTTGTTGTTGTTGTTGTTTATTTGACGTTGTTATTGTTGTTTATTTGACGTTGTTTTTGTTATTTGACGTTGTTGTTGTTGTTGTATTTGTTGTTGTTGCTGTTGTTGCTTATTTGACATTGTTGCTGTTGTTTATATGACGTTGTTGTTGTCGTTGTTGTTGTTTATTTGACGTTGTCGTTGTTGTTGTTGTTTATTTGACGTTGTTGTTGTTGTTGTTGACGTTGTTGTTGTTGTTGTTTATTTGACGTTGTTGTTGTTGTTGTTTATTTGACGTTGTTGTTGTTGTTTTTGTTGTTTATTTCACGTTGTTGGTTTTATTTGACGTTGTTGTTGTATTTGTTGTTGTTGTTGTTGTTTGTTTGACGTTGTTGTTGTTTTTTATTTGACGTTGTTGTTATTGACATTGTTGTTGTTGTTGTTTATTTGACATTGTTGTTGTTGTTGTTTATTTGACGTAGTTGTTGTTATTGACGTTGTTGTTATTGTTTATTTGACGTTTTTGTTGTTACTGATGTTATTGTTGTTGTTGTTTTTAATTTGACGTTGTTGTTGTTGTTGTTGTTTATTTGACGTTGTTGTTGTTGTTGTTTATTTGACGTTGTTGTTGTTGTTTTTTTTTGTTGTTTATTTCACGTTGTTGGTTTTATTTGATGTTGTTGTTATTGTATTTGTTGTTGTTGTTGTTGTTTGTTTGACGTTGTTGTTGTTTTTTATTTGACGTTGTTGTTATTGACATTGTTGTTGTTGTTTATTTGACATTGTTGTTGTTGTTTATTTGACGTAGTTGTTGTTATTGACGTTGTTGTTATTGTTTATTTGACGTTTTTGTTGTTACTGATGTTATTGTTGTTGTTGTTTTTTATTTGATGTTGTTGTTGTTGTTGTTTATTTGACGTTGTTGTTGTTGTTTATTTGATGTTGTTGTTGTTGTTGTTGTTTATTTGACGTTGTTGTTGTTGTTTATTTGACGTTGTTGTTGTTGTTGTTTATTTGACATTGTTGTTGTTGTTGTTATTTATTTGACGTTGTTGTTGTTGTTGTTATTGTTTATTTGACCTTGTTGTTGTTGTTGTTTATTTGACGTTGTTATTGTTATTTATTTAACGTTGTTCTTGTTATTTGACGTTGTTATTGTTGTATTTGTTGTTGTTGTTATTGTTGCTTATTTGATGTTGTTGTTATTGTTGCTATTTATTTGACGTTGTTGTTGTTTTTGTTTATTTGACGTTGTTGTTATTTATTTGACGTTGTTGTTGTTGTTGTTTAATTGACGTTGTTGTTGTTGTATTTGTTGTTGTTATTATTGTTGTTGCTTATTTGACGTTGTTGTTATTGTTGTTGTTTATTTGACGTTGTTGCTGTTGATGTTATTCATTTGACGTTGTTGTTGTTGTTGTTGTTGTTGTTGTTTATTTGACGTTGTTGTTGTTGTTGTTGTTGTTGTTTATTTGACGTAGTTGTTGTTGTTGTTTTTGTTGTTTATTTGATGTTGTTGTTGTTATTTATTTGACGTTGTTGTTATTGACGTTGTTGTTGTTATTTATTTGACGTTGTTGTTGTTGTTGTTGTTTATTTATTGTTGTTAATGTTGTTGACATTGTTCTTGTTGTTTTTGTTGTTTATTTGGCGTTGTTGTTGTTATTGTTGGTGTTGGTGTTGTTGTTATTGTTTATTTGACGTTGTTGTTGTTTATTTGACGTTGTTGTTGTTGTTGTTGTTTATTTGACGTTGTTGTTGTTGTTTATTTAACGTTGTTGTTGTTGTTGTTGTTGTTTATTTGACTTTGTTGTTCTTGTTGTTATTTATTTGACGTTGTTGTTGTTGTTGTTGTTTATTAGACGTTGTTGTTGTTGTTCTTTATTTGACGTTGTTATTGTTGTTTATTTGACATTGTTGTTGTTGTTGTTATTTATTTGACGTTGTTGTTGTTGTTGTTATTGTTTATTTGACCTTGTTGTTGTTGTTGTTGTTTATTTGACGTTGTTATTGTTATTTATTTAACGTTGTTCTTGTTATTTGACGTTGTTATTGTTGTATTTGTTGTTGTTGTTATTGTTGCTTATTTGATGTTGTTGTTATTGTTGCTATTTATTTGAGGTTGTTGTTGTTTTTGTTTATTTGACGTTGTTGTTATTTATTTGATGTTGTTGTTGTTGTTGTTTAATTGACGTTGTTGTTGTTGTATTTGTTGTTGTTATTATTGTTGTTGCTTATTTGACGTTGTTGTTATTGTTGTTGTTTATTTGACGTTGTTGCTGTTGATGTTATTCATTTGACGTTGTTGTTGTTGTTGTTTATTTGACGTTGTTGTTGTTGTTGTTGTTGTTGTTGTTGTTTATTTGACGTAGTTGTTGTTGTTGTTTTTGTTGTTTATTTGATGTTGTTGTTGTTATTTATTTGACGTTGTTGTTATTGACGTTGTTGTTGTTATTTATTTGACGTTGTTGTTGTTGTTGTTGTTGTTGTTTATTTGATGTTGTTAATGTTGTTGACATTGTTGTTGTTGTTTTTGTTGTTTATCTGGCGTTGTTGTTGTTATTGTTGGTGTTGGTGTTGGTGTTATTGTTTATTTGACGTTGTTGTTGTTTATTTGATGTTGTTGTTGTTGTTGTTTATTTGACGTTGTTGTTGTTGTTTATTTGACGTTGTTGTTGTTGTTGTTGTTTATTTGACTTTGTTGTTCTTGTTGTTATTTATTTGACGTTGTTGTTGTTGTTGTTGTTTATTAGACGTTGTTGTTGTTGTTGTTTATTTGACGTTGTTATTGTTGTTTATTTGACGTTGTTTTTGTTATTTGACGTTGTTGTTGTTGTTGTATTTGTTGTTGTTGTTGTTGTTGCTTATTTGAGATTGTTGTTGTTGTTTATTTGATGTTGTTGTTGCTGTTGTTTATATGACGTTGTTGTTGTCGTTGTTGTTGTTTATTTGACGTTGTCGTTGTCGTTGTTGTTGTTGTTGTTTATTTGACGTTGTTGTTGTTGTTGACGTTGTTGTTGTTGTTTATTTGACGTTGTTGTTGTTGTTGTTTATTTGATGTTGTTGTTGTTTTTGTTGTTTATTTGACGTTGTTGTTGTTATTTGACGTTGTTGTTGTATTTGTTGTTGTTGTTGTTGGTTATTTGACGTTGTATTTGTTGTTGTTGTTGTTGTTTATTTGACGTTGTTGTTGTTGTTGTTTATTTGACGTTGTTGTTGTTGTTGTTTATTTGACATTGTTGTTGTTGTTTATTTGACATTGTTGTTGTTGTTGACGTTGTTGTTGTTGTTGTTTATTTGACGTTGTTGTTGTTGTTGTTGTTGTTGTTTATTTGATGTTGTTTATTTGACGTTGTTGTTGTTTTTTATTTGATGTTGTTGTTGTTGACATTGTTGTTGTTGTTGTTTATTTGATGTTGCTGTTGTTGTTGTTTATTTGACGTAGTTGTTGTTATTGACGTTGTTGTTGTTAAGTTGACGTTTTTGTTGTTGTTGATGTTATTGTTGTTGTTGTTTTTTATTTGACGTTGTTGTTGTTGTTGTTTGTTTGACGTTGTTGTTGTTGTTGTTTATTTGACGTTGTTGTTATTGTTGTTTATTTGACGTTGTTCTTGTTGTTGTTTATTTGACATTGTTATTGTTGTTGTTGACGTTGTTTTTGTTTTTGTTTATTTGACGTTGTTGTTGTTGTTGTTTATTTGATGTTGTTTTAGTTGTTGTTGTTTATTTGACGTTGTTGTTGTTTTTTATTTGACGTTGTTGTTGTTGACATTGTTGTTGTTGTTATTTATTTGACATTGTTGTTGTTGTTGTTGTTTATTTGACGTAGTTGATGTTATTGACGTTGTTGTTATTGTTTATTTGACGTTTTTGTTGTTACTGATGTTATTGTTGTTGTTGTTTTTTATTTGACGTTGTTGTTGTTGTTGGTTTTTATTTGACGTTGTTGTTGTCGTTGTTTATTTGACGTTGTTGTTATTGTTGTTTATGTGACGTTGTTGTTGTTGTTTATTTGACGTTGTTGTTGTTGTTGTTTATTTGACGTTGTTGTTGTTGTTATTTATTTGACGTTGTTGTTGTTGTTGTTATTGTATATTTAACGTTGTTGTTGTTGTTTATTTGACGTTGTTATTGTTATTTATTTAACGTTGTTTTTGTTATTTGACGTTGTTGTTGTTGTTGTTGCTTATTTGATGTTGTTGTTATTGTTGCTATTTACTTGACGTTATTGTTGTTGTTGTTGTTTATTTGACTTTGATGTTATTTATTTGACGTTGTTGTTGTTGTTGTTTAATTGATGTTGTATTTGTTGTTGTTGTTATTGTTGTTGCTTATTTGACGTTGTTGTTATTGTTGTTGTTTATTTGACGTTGTTGTTGTTGATGTTATTCATTTGATGTTGTTGTTGTTGTTGTTTATTTGACGTTGTTGTTGTTGTTGTTGTTTATTTGACGTTGTTGTTGTTGTTGTTTTTGTTGTTTATTTGACGTTGTTGTTATTTATTTGACGTTGTTGTTATTTATTTGACGTTGTTGTTATTGACGTTGTTGTTGTTATTTAGTTGACGTTGTTGTTGTTGTTGTTTATTTGACGTTGTTAATGTGGTTGACATTGTTGTTGTTGTTTTTGTTGTTTATTGGGCGTTGTTGTTGTTGTTGTTGTTATTGTTGGTGTTGTTGTTGTGGTTATTGTTTATTTGACGTTGTTGTTGTTTATTTGACGTTGTTGTTGTTGTTTATTTGACGTTGTTGTTGTTGTTTATTTGACGTTGTTGTTATTGTTGTTTATTTGACTTTGTTGTTCTTGTTGTTATTTATTTGACGTTGTTGTTGTTGTTGTTGTTTATTAGACGTTGTTGTTGTTGTTGTTTATTTGACGTTGTTATTGTTGTTTATTTGACGTTGTTTTTGTTATTTGACGTTGTTGTTGTTGTATTTGTTGTTGTTGCTGTTGTTGCTTATTTGACATTGTTGCTGTTGTTTATATGACGTTGTTGTTGTCGTTGTTGTTGTTTATTTGACGTTGTCGTTGTTGTTGTTGTTTATTTGACGTTGTTGTTGTTGTTGTTGACGTTGTTGTTGTTGTTGTTTATTTGACGTTGTTGTTGTTGTTGTTTATTTGACGTTGTTGTTGTTGTTTTTGTTGTTTATTTCACGTTGTTGGTTTTATTTGACGTTGTTGTTGTATTTGTTGTTGTTGTTGTTGTTTGTTTGACGTTGTTGTTGTTTTTTATTTGACGTTGTTGTTATTGACATTGTTGTTGTTGTTGTTTATTTGACATTGTTGTTGTTGTTGTTTATTTGACGTAGTTGTTGTTATTGACGTTGTTGTTATTGTTTATTTGACGTTTTTGTTGTTACTGATGTTATTGTTGTTGTTGTTTTTAATTTGACGTTGTTGTTGTTGTTGTTGTTTATTTGACGTTGTTGTTGTTGTTGTTTATTTGACGTTGTTGTTGTTGTTTTTTTTTTGTTGTTTATTTCACGTTGTTGGTTTTATTTGATGTTGTTGTTATTGTATTTGTTGTTGTTGTTGTTGTTGTTTGTTTGACGTTGTTGTTGTTTTTTATTTGACGTTGTTGTTATTGACATTGTTGTTGTTGTTTATTTGACATTGTTGTTGTTGTTTATTTGACGTAGTTGTTGTTATTAACGTTGTTGTTATTGTTTATTTGACGTTTTTGTTGTTACTGATGTTATTGTTGTTGTTGTTTTTTATTTGACGTTGTTGTTGTTGTTGTTTATTTGACGTTGTTGTTGTTGTTTATTTGATGTTGTTGTTGTTGTTGTTGTTTATTTGACGTTGTTGTTGTTGTTTATTTGACGTTGTTGTTGTTGTTGTTGTTTATTTGACATTGTTGTTGTTGTTGTTATTTATTTGACGTTGTTGTTGTTGTTGTTATTGTTTATTTGACCTTGTTGTTGTTGTTGTTTATTTGACGTTGTTATTGTTATTTATTTAACGTTGTTCTTGTTATTTGACGTTGTTATTGTTGTATTTGTTGTTGTTGTTATTGTTGCTTATTTGATGTTGTTGTTATTGTTGCTATTTATTTGACGTTGTTGTTGTTTTTGTTTATTTGACATTGTTGTTATTTATTTGACGTTGTTGTTGTTGTTGTTTAATTGACGTTGTTGTTGTTGTATTTGTTGTTGTTATTATTGTTGTTGCTTATTTGACGTTGTTGTTATTGTTGTTGTTTATTTGACGTTGTTGCTGTTGATGTTATTCATTTGACGTTGTTGTTGTTGTTGTTGTTGTTGTTGTTGTTTATTTGACGTTGTTGTTGTTGTTGTTGTTGTTTATTTGACGTAGTTGTTGTTGTTGTTTTTGTTGTTTATTTGATGTTGTTGTTGTTATTTATTTGACGTTGTTGTTATTGACGTTGTTGTTGTTATTTATTTGACGTTGTTGTTGTTGTTGTTGTTTATTTATTGTTGTTAATGTTGTTGACATTGTTCTTGTTGTTTTTGTTGTTTATTTGGTGTTGTTGTTGTTATTGTTGGTGTTGGTGTTGTTGTTATTGTTTATTTGACGTTGTTGTTGTTTATTCGACGTTGTTGTTGTTGTTGTTGTTTATTTGACGTTGTTGTTGTTTATTTGACGTTGTTGTTGTTGTTGTTGTTGTTTATTTGACTTTGTTGTTCTTGTTGTCATTTATTTGACGTTGTTGTTGTTGTTGTTGTTGTTTATTAGACGTTGTTGTTGTTGTTGTTTATTTGACGTTGTTATTGTTGTTTATTTGACGTTGTTTTTGTTATTTGACGTTGTTGTTGTTGTTGTTGTTGCTTATTTGAGATAGTTGTTGTTGTTTATTTGATGTTGTTGTTGCTGTTGTTTATATGACGTTGTTGTTGTCGTTGTTGTTGTTTATTTGACGTTGTCGTTGTCGTTGTTGTTGTTGTTTATTTGACGTTGTTGTTGTTGTTGTTGACGTTGTTGTTGTTGTTTATTTGACGTTGTTGTTGTTGTTGTTTATTTAATGTTGTTGTTGTTTTTGTTGTTTATTTCACGTTGTTGTTGTTATTTGACGTTGTTGTTGTATTTGTTGTTGTTGTTGTTGGTTATTTGACATTGTATTTGTTGTTGTTGTTGTTGTTTATTTGACGTTGTTGTTGTTGTTGTTTATTTGACGTTGTTGTTGTTGTTGTTGTTGTTTATTTGACATTGTTGTTGTTGTTTATTTGACATTGTTGTTGTTGTTGTTGACGTTGTTGTTGTTGTTGTTTATTTGACGTTGTTGTTGTTGTTGTTGTTTATTTGATGTTGTTTATTTGACGTTGTTGTTGTTTTTTATTTGATGTTGTTGTTGTTGACATTGTTGTTGTTGTTGTTTATTTGATGTTGTTGTTGTTGTTGTTTATTTGACGTAGTTGTTGTTATTGACGTTGTTGTTGTTAAGTTGACGTTTTTGTTGTTGTTGATGTTATTGTTGTTGTTGTTTTTTATTTGACGTTGTTGTTGTTGTTGTTTGTTTGACGTTGTTGTTGTTGTTGTTTATTTGACGTTGTTGTTGTTGTTGTTTATTTGACGTTGTTGTTGTTGTTTATTTGACGTTGTTGTTGTTGTTGTTGTTTATTTGACGTTGTTGTTGTTGTTGTTTATTTGATGTTGTTGTTGTTGTTGTTTATTTGACGTTGTTGTTGTTGTTGTTGTTGTTGTTTATTTGATGTTGTTGTTGTTGTTGTTTATTTGACGTTGTTGTTGTTGTTTATTTGACGTTGTTGTTGTTGTTTATTTGACGTTGTTATTGTTGTTGTCGTTGTTGTTATTTATTTGACATTGTTGTTGTTGATGACATTGTTGTTGTTTATTTGACGTTGTTGTTCTTGTTGTTTATTTGACGTTGTTAATGTTGTTGACATTGTTGTTGTTGTTTTTGTTGTTTATTTGACGTTGTTGTTGTTGTTGTTTTTGTTTTTGTTATTGTTGTAGTTGTTATTGTTGTTTATTTATTGTTGTTGTTGTTGTTGTTGTTTATTTGACGTTGTTGTTGTTGTTTATTTGACGTTGTTGTTATTATTTGAAGTTGTTGTTGTTGTATTTGTTGTAGTTGTTGTTGTTGTTTATTTGATGTTGTTGTTGTTTTTTATTTGACGTTGTTGTTGTTGACATTGTTGTTGTTGTTGTTTATTTGACGTTGTTGTTGTTGTTGTTTATTTGACGTTGTTGTTGTTATTTGAAGTTGTTGTTGTTGTTGTATTTGTTGTTGTTGTTGTTGTTTATTTGACGTTGTTGTTGTTGTTGTTTAGGTGACGTTATTGTTGTTGTTTATTTGACGTTGTTGTTGTTGTTGTTGTTTATTTGACGTTGTTGTGGTTAACGTTGTTGTTGTTGTTGTTGTTTATTTGATGTTGTTGTTGTTGTTGTTGTTTATTTGACGTTGTTAATGTTGTTGACATTGTTGTTGTTGTTGTTTATTTGACGTTGTTGTTGTTGTTGTTGTTGTTTATTTGACGTTGTTGTTGTTGTTTATTTGACATTGTTGTTGTTGTTTATTTGACGTTGTTGTTGTTGTTGTTTATTTGACGTTGTTGTTATTGTTGTTTATTTGACGTTGTTCTTGTTGTTGTTTATTTGACATTGTTGTTGTTGTTGTTGACGTTGTTTATGTTGTTGTTTATTTGACGTTGTTGTTGTCGTTTATTTGATGTTGTTTTAGTTGTTGTTGTTTATTTGACGTTGTTGTTGTTTTTTATTTGACGTTGTTGTTGTTGACATTGTTGTTGTTGTTGTTTATTTGACATTGTTGTTGTTGTTGTTTATTTGACGTAGTTGTTGTTATTGACGTTGTTGTTATTGTTTATTTGACGTTTTTGTTGTTACTGATGTTATTGTTGTTGTTGTTGTTTTTTATTTGACGTTGTTGTTGTTGTTGGTTTTTATTTGACGTTGTTGTTGTTGTTGTTGTTGTTGTTTATTTGACGTTGTTGTTGTTGTTTATTTGACGTTGTTGTTGTTGTTGTTTATTTGACGTTGTTGTTGTTGTTATTTATTTGACGTTGTTGTTGTTGTTGTTATTGTTTATTTAACGTTGTTGTTGTTGTTTATTTGACGTTGTTATTGTTATTTATTTAACGTTGTTTTTGTTATTTGACGTTGTTGTTGTTGTTGTTGTTGTTGTTGCTTATTTGATGTTGTTGTTATTGTTGCTATTTACTTGACGTTGTTGTTGTTGTTGTTGTTTATTTGACGTTGATGTTATTTATTTGACGTTGTTGTTGTTGTTGTTGTTGTTTAATTGATGTTATTATTGTTGTATTTGTTGTTGTTGTTGTAATTATTGTTGCTTATTTGACGTTGTTATTATTGTTGTTGTTTATTTGACGTTGTTGTTGATGTTATTCATTTGATGTTGTTGTTGTTGTTGTTGTTTATTTGATGTTGTTGTTGTTGTTGTTGTTTATTTGACGTTGTTGTTGTTGTTGTTGTTGTTGTTTTTGTTGTTTATTTGACGTTGTTATTATTTATTTGACGTTGTTGTTATTTATTTGACGTTGTTGTTATTTATTTGACGTTGTTGTTATTGACGTTGTTGTTGTTATTTAGTTGACGTTGTTGTTGTTGTTGTTTATTTGACGTTGTTAATGTGGTTGACATTGTTGTTGTTGTTTTTGTTGTTTATTGGGCGTTGTTGTTGTTGTTGTTGTTGTTATTGTTGGTGTTGTTGTTGTTGTTATTGTTTATTTGACGTTGTTGTTGTTTATTTGACGTTGTTGTTGTTGTTTATTTGACGTTGTTGTTGTTGTTTATTTGACGTTGTTGTTGTTGTTGTTGTTGTTTATTTGACTTTGTTGTTCTTGTTGTTATTTCTTTGACGTTGTTGTTGTTGTTGTTTATTTGACGTTGTTGTTGTTGTTTAGGTGACGTTATTGTTGTTGTTTATTTGTTGATGTTGTTGTTGTTGTTTATTTGACGTTATTGTTGTTTATTTGACGTTGTTATTGTTGTTGTTGTTGTTTATTTGACGTTGTTGTTGACGTTGTCGTTGTTGTTGTTTATTTGACGTTGGTAATGTTGTTGTTTATTTGACGTTGTTAATGTTGTTGACATTGTTGTTGTTGTTTTTGTTGTTTATTTGACGTTGTTGTTGTTGTTGTTGTTGTTGTTTTTGTTGTTGTTATTGTTAGTGTTCTTGTTGTTTATTTGACGTTGTTGTTGTTGTTGTTTATTTGACGTTGTTGTTGTTGTTTATTTGACGTTGTTGTTGTTTATTTGACGTTGTTTTTGTTATTTGACGTTGTTGTTGTTGTTGTTGTTGCTTATTTGACGTTGTTGTTGTTGTTGTTTATTTGATGTTGTTGTTGATGTTGTTTATTTGACGTTGTTGTTGTTAATTTGACGTTGTTAATGTTTTTTACTTGAGGTTGTTGTTGTTATTGACGTTGTTGTTGTTGTTTAGTTGACCTTGTTATTGTTGTTGTTTATTTGATGTTGTTAATGTTGTTGACGTTGTTGTTGTTGTTTTTGTTGTTTATTTCACGTTGTTGTTGTTATTTGACGTTGTTGTTGTTGTTGTATTTGTTGTTGTTGTTGTTTATTTGACGTTGTATTTGTTGTTGTTGTTGTTGTTGTTTATTTGACGTTGTTGTTGTTGTTTATTTAACGTTATTGTTGTTGTTTATTTGACGTTGTTATTGTTGTTGTCGTTGTTGTTATTTATTTGACATTGTTGTTGTTGATGACATTGTTGTTGTTTATTTGACGTTGTTGTTGTTGTTGTTGTTTATTTGACGTTGTTGTTGTTGTTGTTTATTTGATGTTGTTAATGTTGTTGACATTGTTGTTGTTGTTTTTGTTTTTTATTTGACGTTGTTGTTGTTGTTGTTGTTGTTTTTGTTTTTGTTATTGTTGTAGTTGTTGTTGTTGTTTATTTATTGTTGTTGTTGTTGTTGTTATTTATTTGACGTTGTTTTTGTTGTTTATTTGACGTTGTTGTTATTATTTGAAGTTGTTGTTGTTGTATTTGTTGTAGTTGTTATTGTTGTTTATTTGATGTTGTTGTTGTTTTTTATTTGACGTTGTTGTTGTTGACATTGTTGTTGTTGTTGTTTATTTGATGTTGTTGTTGTTGTTGTTTATTTGACGTTGTTGTTGTTATTTGAAGTTGTTGTTGTTGTATTTGTTGTTGTTGTTGTTGTTTATTTGACGTTGTTGTTGTTAACGTTGTTGTTGTTGTTGTTTATTTGACGTTGTTGTTGTTGTTGTTGTTTATTTGACGTTGTTAATGTTGTTGACATTGTTGTTGTTGTTGTTTATTTGACGTTGTTGTTGTTGTCGTTGTTTATTTGACGTTGTTGTTGTTGTTTATTTGACGTTGTTGTTGTTGTTGATTTGACGTTGTTGTTGTTGTTGTTTATTTGACGTTGTTGTTATTGTTGTTTATTTGACGTTGTTCTTGTTGTTGTTTATTTGACATTGTTGTTGTTGTTGTTGACGTTGTTTTTGTTGTTGTTTATTTGACGTTGTTGTTGTTGTTGTTGTTGTTTATTTGATGTTGTTTTAGTTGTTGTTGTTTATTTGACGTTGTTGTTGTTTTTTATTTGACGTTGTTGTTGTTGACATTGTTGTTGTTGTTGTTTATTTGACATTGTTGTTTTTGTTGTTTATTTGACGTAGTTGATGTTATTGACGTTGTTGTTATTGTTTATTTGACGTTTTTGTTGTTATTGATGTTATTGTTGTTGTTGTTTTTTATTTGACGTTGTTGTTGTTGTTGGTTTTTATTTGACGTTGTTGTTGTCGTTGTTTATTTGACGTTGTTGTTATTGTTGTTTATGTGACGTTGTTGTTGTTGTTTATTTGACGTTGTTGTTGTTGTTGTTTATTTGACGTTGTTGTTGTTGTTATTTATTTGACGTTGTTGTTGTTGTTGTTATTGTTTATTTAACGTTGTTGTTGTTGTTTATTTGACGTTGTTATTGTTATTTATTTAACGTTGTTTTTGTTATTTGACGTTGTTGTTGTTGTTGTTGCTTATTTGATGTTGTTGTTATTGTTGCTATTTACTTGACGTTATTGTTGTTGTTGTTTATTTGACGTTGATGTTATTTATTTGACGTTGTTGTTGTTGTTGTTTAATTGATGTTGTATTTGTTGTTGTTGTTATTGTTGTTGCTTATTTGACGTTGTTGTTATTGTTGTTGTTTATTTGACGTTGTTGTTGTTGATGTTATTCATTTGATGTTGTTGTTGTTGTTGTTTATTTGACGTTGTTGTTGTTGTTGTTGTTTATTTGACGTTGTTGTTGTTGTTGTTGTTGTTTTTGTTGTTTATTTGACGTTGTTGTTATTTATTTGACGTTGTTGTTATTTATTTGACGTTGTTGTTATTGACGTTGTTGTTGTTATTTAGTTGACGTTGTTGTTGTTGTTTATTTGACGTTGTTAATGTGGTTGACATTGTTGTTGTTGTTGTTTTTGTTGTTTATTGGGCGTTGTTGTTGTTGTTGTTGTTGTTGTTATTGTTGGTGTTGTTGTTGTTGTTATTGTTTATTTGACGTTGTTGTTATTTATTTGACGTTGTTGTTGTTGTTGTTTATTTGACGTTGTTGTTGTTGTTTATTTGACGTTGTTGTTGTTGTTTATTTGACGTTGTTGTTGTTGTTTATTTGACGTTGTTGTTGTTGTTGTTGTTTATTTGACTTTGTTGTTCTTGTTGTTATTTATTTGACGTTGTTGTTGTTGTTGTTTATTAGACGTTGTTGTTGTTGTTGTTTATTTGACGTTGTTATTGTTGTTTATTTGACGTTGTTTTTGTTATTTGACGTTGTTGTTGTTGTTGTATTTGTTGTTGTTGCTGTTGTTGCTTATTTGACATTGTTGCTGTTGTTTATATGACGTTGTTGTTGTCGTTGTTGTTGTTTATTTGACGTTGTCGTTGTTGTTGTTGTTTATTTGACGTTGTTGTTGTTGTTGACGTTGTTGTTGTTGTTGTTGTTTATTTGACGTTGTTGTTGTTGTTGTTTATTTGACGTTGTTGTTGTTGTTTTTGTTGTTTATTTGACTTTGTTGTTCTTGTTGTTATTTATTTGACGTTGTTGTTGTTGTTGTTTATTTGACGTTGTTGTTGTGGTTTAGGTGACGTTATTGTTGTTGTTTATTTGTTGATGTTGTTGTTGTTGTTTATTTGACGTTATTGTTGTTTATTTGACGTTGTTATTGTTGTTGTTGTTGTTTATTTGACGTTGTTGTTGACGTTGTCGTTGTTGTTGTTTATTTGACGTTGGTAATGTTGTTGTTTATTTGACGTTGTTAATGTTGTTGACATTGTTGTTGTTGTTTTTGTTGTTTATTTGACGTTGTTGTTGTTGTTGTTGTTGTTGTTTTTGTTGTTGTTATTGTTAGTGTTCTTGTTGTTTATTTGACGTTGTTGTTGTTGTTGTTGTTTATTTGACGTTGTTTTTGTTATTTGACGTTGTTGTTGTTGTTGTTGCTTATTTGACGTTGTTGTTGTTGTTGTTTATTTGATGTTGTTGTTGCTGTTGTTTATTTGACGTTGTTGTTGTTAATTTGACGTTGTTAATGTTTTTTTACTTGAGGCTGTTGTTGTTATTGACGTTGTTGTTGTTGTTTAGTTGACCTTGTTATTGTTGTTGTTTATTTGATGTTGTTAATGTTGTTGACGTTGTTGTTGTTGTTTTTGTTGTTTATTTCACGTTGTTGTTGTTATTTGACGTTGTTGTTGTTGTTGTATTTGTTGTTGTTGTTGTTTATTTGACGTTGTATTTGTTGTTGTTGTTGTTGTTGTTGTTTATTTGACGTTGTTGTTGTTGTTTATTTAACGTTATTGTTGTTGTTTATTTGACGTTGTTATTGTTGTTGTCGTTGTTGTTATTTATTTGACATTGTTGTTGTTGATGACATTGTTGTTGTTTATTTGACGTTGTTGTTGTTGTTGTTGTTTATTTGACGTTGTTGTTGTTGTTGTTTATTTGACGTTGTTAATGTTGTTGACATTGTTGTTGTTGTTTTTGTTGTTTATTTGACGTTGTTGTTGTTGTTGTTGTTGTTGTTGTTTTTGTTTTTGTTATTGTTGTAGTTGTTGTTGTTGTTTATTTATTGTTGTTGTTGTTGTTGTTTATTTGACGTTGTTGTTGTTGTTTATTTGACGTTGTTGTTATTATTTGAAGTTGTTGTTGTTGTATTTGTTGTAGTTGTTGTTGTTGTTTATTTGATGTTGTTGTTGTTTTTTATTTGACGTTGTTGTTGTTGACATTGTTGTTGTTGTTGTTTAATTGACGTTGTTGTTGTTGTTGTTGTTGTTTATTTGACGTTGTTGTTGTTATTTGAAGTTGTTGTTGTTGTATTTGTTGTTGTTGTTGTTGTTTATTTGACGTTGTTGTTGTTAACGTTGTTGTTGTTGTTGTTTATTTGACGTTGTTGTTGTTGTTGTTGTTTATTTGACGTTGTTAATGTTGTTGACATTGTTGTTGTTGTTGTTTATTTGACGTTGTTGTTGTTGTCGTTGTTTATTTGACGTTGTTGTTGTTGTTTATTTGACGTTGTTATTGTTGTTGTTGATTTGACGTTGTTGTTGTTTTTGTTTATTTGACGTTGTTGTTATTGTTGTTTATCTGGCGTTGTTCTTGTTGTTGTTTATTTGACATTGTTGTTGTTGTTGTTGACGTTGTTTTTGTTGTTGTTTATTTGACGTTGTTGTTGTTGTTGTTTATTTGATGTTGTTTTAGTTGTTGTTGTTTATTTGACGTTGTTGTTGTTTTTTATTTGACGTTGTTGTTGTTGACATTGTTGTTGTTGTTTATTTGACATTGTTGTTGTTGTTGTTGTTTATTTGACGTAGTTGATGTTATTGACGTTGTTGTTATTGTTTATTTGACGTTTTTGTTGTTATTGATGTTATTGTTGTTGTTGTTTTTTATTTGACGTTGTTGTTGTTGTTGGTTTTTATTTGACGTTGTTGTTGTCGTTGTTTATTTGACGTTGTTGTTATTGTTGTTTATGTGACGTTGTTGTTGTTGTTTATTTGACGTTGTTGTTGTTGTTGTTGTTGTTTATTTGACGTTGTTGTTGTTGTTATTTATTTGACGTTGTTGTTGTTGTTATTGTTTATTTAACGTTGTTGTTGTTGTTTATTTGACGTTGTTATTGTTATTTATTTAACGTTGTTTTTGTTATTTGACGTTGTTGTTGTTGTTGTTGTTGCTTATTTGATGTTGTTGTTATTGTTGCTATTTACTTGACGTTATTGTTGTTGTTGTTTATTTGACGTTGATGTTATTTATTTGACGTTGTTGTTGTTGTTGTTTAATTGATGTTGTATTTGTTGTTGTTGTTATTGTTGTTGCTTATTTGACGTTGTTGTTATTGTTGTTGTTTATTTGACGTTGTTGTTGTTGATGTTATTCATTTGATGTTGTTGTTGTTGTTGTTTATTTGACGTTGTTGTTGTTGTTGTTTATTTGACGTTGTTGTTGTTGTTGTTTTTGTTGTTTATTTGACGTTGTTGTTATTTATTTGACGTTGTTGTTATTTATTTGACGTTGTTGTTATTGACGTTGTTGTTGTTATTTAGTTGACGTTGTTGTTGTTGTTGTTTATTTGACGTTGTTAATGTGGTTGACATTGTTGTTGTTGTTGTTTTTGTTGTTTATTGGGCGTTGTTGTTGTTGTTGTTGTTGTTGTTATTGTTGGTGTTGTTGTTGTTGTTATTGTTTATTTGACGTTGTTGTTGTTGTTTATTTGACGTTGTTGTTGTTGTTTATTTGACGTTGTTGTTGTTGTTGTTGTTTATTTGACTTTGTTGTTCTTGTTGTTATTTATTTGACGTTGTTGTTGTTGTTGTTGTTTATTAGACGTTGTTGTTGTTGTTGTTTATTTGACGTTGTTATTGTTGTTTATTTGACGTTGTTTTTGTTATTTGACGTTGTTGTTGTTGCTGTTGTATTTGTTGTTGTTGCTGTTGTTGCTTATTTGACATTGTTGCTGTTGTTTATATGACGTTGTTGTTGTCGTTGTTGTTGTTTATTTGACGTTGTCGTTGTTGTTGTTGTTGTTGACGTTGTTGTTGTTGTTGTTGTTGTTTATTTGACGTTGTTGTTGTTGTTGTTTATTTGACGTTGTTGTTGTTGTTTTTGTTGTTTATTTCACGTTGTTGGTTTTATTTGACGTTGTTGTATTTGTTGTTATTGTTGTTGTTTGTTTGACGTTGTTGTTGTTTTTTATTTGACGTTGTTGTTATTGACATTGTTGTTGTTGTTTATTTGACATTGTTGTTGTTGTTGTTTATTTGACGTAGTTGTTGTTATTGACGTTGTTGTTATTGTTTATTTGACGTCTTTGTTGTTACTGATGTTATTGTTGTTGTTGTTTTTAATTTGACGTTGTTGTTGTTGTTGTTTATTTGACGTTGTTGTTGTTGTTATTTATTTGACGTTGTTGTTTTTGTTTTTGTTGTTTATTTCACGTTGTTGGTTTTATTTGACGTTGTTGTTATTGTATTTGTTGTTGTTGTTGTTGTTGTTGTTTGTTTGACGTTGTTGTTGTTTTTTATTTGACGTTGTTGTTATTGACATTGTTGTTGTTGTTTATTTGACATTGTTGTTGTTGTTTATTTGACGTAGTTGTTGTTATTGACGTTGTTGTTATTGTTTATTTGACGTTTTTGTTGTTACTGATGTTATATTTGTTGTTGTTTTTTATTTGACGTTGTTGTTGTTGTTGTTTATTTGACGTTGTTGTTGTTGTTTATTTGATGTTGTTGTTGTTGATGTTTATTTGACGTTGTTGTTGTTGTTTATTTGACGTTGTTTGTAACACCCCGATTTTATTAAGCGTCGTATTTATTTTATTATTTTTGAAGTTATTGATTATTGATGAATTCGTGAAAACGATGTGGTTTGACTGGTATAATTGTTAAATATATTCGGTGTTAATTAGTCGGGCTGATAATTATTTAATCGGGATTAATTGATTTTGAAGTGTGTTTATAATATTATTTATTAATAATAATATTTGTTGAAATATATTAATTAATTAATTAATATAAGTATTAAATATGAATTATATAAGTTATATATATTATATATATATTTCTATGGTTTACTGTAAGTAACACATATATTATAAGATTTATATATTATATGTTATGTATGTTATATATATCAGTATATAAATATGTTAAGTTATATAATAATATAAAATGTATATAATATAATAATAAAAAGTAAGGGGGTTACTTAGATATGTTGTTGTTTTAGTTTTAGTTTAGAAAACAGAAACATAACATTAGAAGCAGGGAAGAGAAAAAGGGTTTGAAGAGAGGAAGAGGAAAAACAGCACAGCCAGGGTTTGAGGAACCAGGAGAAAAATCAGAAGATCGATAAAAACGTCTAGAGGTAAGGGGTTTGATTTTTCCAATTTCTATAGTTAGAGTTTGATTTGATATATTTTGGATTTGGGTTTAAAAATTGATCTTTAGGGTTTATGAATTTGTTGAGAGATTGTTGAAATAAATTGGAAGAATTGATTTAGGTGTTATTGTTGATGTTGAATTAGTGTTAAGTTAATTGAAATTAGAAATAAAAACTGAATTAAATTAAGTTTTGAAACTAAAATGAAAATTATGCAGGTTTGGTGGAATGAAACTATACTGTCTGTTTGCCAAAAAAATTTAGAAATGGGTGGTATCAAAGCAAGAAACAAGGGGACGGTGGGCCCCATAGGGCCTTTCGTTTTACACCATGGGACGTGAGTCCCTTATTGCATAAGAGAAGGAAGTTTTGAAAGTTCTCTGTGCTATTTTGACAGTAACACCAGTTTCTAGTTTTTTTGCATAATTTTAGTTTTTGTTTTATTTTAGTTTCTTAATTTTAATATATTAAATAATTATATTAATTAAAAACAAATATAACATAAGTTAGTCGATTTAATTTGGAATCCGATTATGTTCTGATTTCCCGATTTCGGCAATTTCGACGACGGAGCAAGTTGCTCCGAATTTAACAAAAATTGACGTGCTAGCTAATTTTGACGTGTAGAACATCGTGGTAAAGTTAGTTTTTCGAGATTGCGAGTTTTTAACGGAGCGACCCGAAATAAGTCAATTTACGGTTAAGTTGAACCGAGTTGCGTTTTAGTCGGTTTAAGTCGCGTATGGACAACCCGATTTCAACGTTAATGATTATGATTGGTGCCGATTATTATGAATGACTTTCGCGACGATTATTGATGTTTGACTATTTTTCCGTGTTTGAAATTTAGTGAATTATTTGATTATGAAGTGGTGTGATTAAATATGATGTTTGCGACGGTTTATTTATAATGAGTACTTGATGATATGCAATGCGATGATATGTTTGTCTTGATGTGGATAAATATGGCGACGTGGGTTTTATACCAAATTTTGATGTGCGATGATGATGTTTTGTTGTGTCGTGTTTGTGATGTCATGTTGTCGAGTCACATACATTGCATTGGCGACGAGGGCTTTTATGCCAAGCGACGATGGGCTTTTATGCCGAATGTCCCTAATTATGGATAAAGCGACGGGTACCACATGCATAACATAGTCGTGTCTCATGTAGTCGGTTATGTTTATGTTTGAGTCTTTTGGCGTTGAGTTTTATTTGATGGCTTATGACGAATTGCGATGTTATATGATACTTTATTTGTGATGATTTTTGTGTTGAATATAAAGTGAATATATGTGATGATCTCATGCTGAGTAAGCGATGAATACAACATGACGATAAAATGACAATATGAGTTATGGCGATGGAGTTTATGTTTATTTTTGATATGATTATGGTGATTATGTGATGAAATTAAAGTGTTGATTTTATACACTAAATGATGATTTTAAAGTATGTGAGATTTTGATATTTGTTGACATATTCTTATTAATCCTATATCATTTATGATTCCAAAACTATTTATATATTTTATCATGCCTTTAATTATATGTTTTGGAGTATCTCACCCTTTACTTGTTTCGCCGTTGCCTTTATATTGGTAACGTGCAGGTGATCCGCGAGGATGATGAGGATTAGCTCGAGTCTCTTTATTTTGAGTCGCTCTGCTCTGATAGTAGTAACACTCGGGATTTGGGCGACGCTATTATTTTGATAGGATAGTTTATGTATACTATCTTATGACTTTATGTATTGATGATAACATGATGATACATACATTTTGTGAACACATCCGCTGTGCTGTGATTAGTCATACGTTTATATGATGATTTATGTTATGAATCAGTATATCCGACTTTTGATTTTTGTGATGTGCATTATAATGCAAAGTGATGAAAACACGAATATGTGATACCTCAATTTATGTTTGGATGAAATTTTGAAACTCTGATTTTATTAGTAATTACGAGGGGTAGAATTGGGGTGTTACATTAGTGGTATCAGAGCAGGTCGGTCTGTCCGGCCAAGTTGTTGAGTTTGTTGTTGTCTAACAATCAAGTATTGTTATTTGTTGATTCTAATCCTTGTTTTGTTTTGAGCAGAAGTTGTTATGGCTGGAAGGAACGCTGGTAGGAATGATGAGGCTCTTGCTGCTGCTATGCAGGCAATGGCTCAGGCTTTCCAAAACCCGCCGAATGCTGACGAGAACGCTGGGTCTCGTAGTTTGGCAACCTTCCAAAGAGAGAATCCTCCTACTTTCCAAGGAAAGTATGATCCTGAAGGTGCTCTGGCGTGGCTGAAGGAGATTGAAAGAATCTTCCGTGTGATGGATTGTACTCCTGTGCAAAGGATCCGTTATGGTACTCATAAACTAAGTGCTGAAGCGGATGACTGGTGGGTTGAAACCCGTCAGAGGCTTGAGATTGCTGGTGAGGAAGTGACATGGGAAGTTTTCCGAAGGGAATTCATGAGGAAGTATTACCCAGAAGATGTTCGGGGAAAGAAGGAGATAGAGTTCCTTGAGCTGAAGCAAGGAAGCATGTCTATCACTGATTATGCTGCAAGGTTCACTATGTTGGCCAAGTTCTATCCGCATTATGATGGGCCGAATGGCGAGTTCTCTAAATGCATCAAGTTTGAAAATGGTTTGCGTCCTGAGATTAAGAAAGCTGTTGGTTATCAAAAAATCCGTGTCTTTTCGGATTTGATTGATAGTTGTAGGATCTTTGAGGAGGACAGTAATGCTCATTATAAGATTATGTCTGATAAGAGAAACAAAGGTCAGCAAAGCCGTGGAAAACCGTATGATGCTCCAGCTGGTAAAGGGAAACAGAAAGCGTTTCAAGGGCGAAGAACTAGTGGGGGAGATGCTCATGCTAGTATTGTTTGTTACAAGTGTGGGAAACCTGGCCACAAAAGTAATGTTTGTCGAAGCGATGTTAGAGCTAAGGAGAATGAGGTGAGATGTTTCCGATGTGGAGAAGTGGGCCATATTACTCGCGATTGTAGACATAAGGATGTGGTCTGTTTTAATTGTGGCGAGGGAGGTCACATTAGTGCTCAATGTAAGAAGCCTAAGAGGACTCAAGGAGCAGGAAAGGTGTTTGCTTTGTCGGGTGCTCCGACGGCAAACGAGGATGGTCTTGTTCGAGGTACTAGTTTCATTAATAGCTTTCCTCTTATTACTATTATTGATACTGGTGCTACTCACTGTTTTATTGCTGTTGATTGTGTAAAGAGACTGGGTCTCACTTTGTCGTCTCTGGATAGAGATATGGTGGTAGAAGTTCCGGCTAAGGGAACGGTTACTACTTCTTTTGTGTGTGCAAGTTGCCCTTTATCAATATTTGATAGAGACTTTGTGGTGGATCTTGTTTGTTTACCGCTTGTCGGGTTGGACGTGGTTTTAGGTATGGACTGGTTAAAATCTAATTATGTCCATATCAATTGCTATGACAACACTGTGAGATTTTCTTCCTTAGTAGAAGAGGAACAATCTATGTCGGTGTCGACGAAGCAGTTGAATGAGTTCATGAAGGATGAGGCGTTGGTTTTCTTGTTGATGGCGACTCTTTCTGTGGAGAGTCAAGCTGTGATAGCAAACTTTCCGGTGGTGTGCGATTTTCCCGAAGTATTCCCTGATGAGATTCCTAGTGCACCTCCAGAAAGAGAAGTTGAATTTTCTGTGGATCTTGTCCCTGGTACCAGACCTATCTCTATGGCACCATACAGGATGTCCGCATCTGAGCTAGCAGAATTGAAGAGCCAATTAGAAGATTTGCTCGAGAAGAAGTTTGTTAGACCTAGTGTGTCGCCGTGGGGAGCTCCTGTGTTATTGGTGAAGAAGAAAGACGGTAGCATGAGACTTTGTATTGATTATCGTCAGTTGAATAAAGTAACTATCAAGAATAGGTATCCACTTCCTAGAATTGATGATTTGATGGACCGATTGGTTGGCGCTCGCATGTTCAGCAAGATTGATTTGAGATCGGGTTACCATCAAATAAGGGTGAAAGAAGAAGATGTTCAGAAAACTGCTTTCAGGACGAGGTATGGACATTATGAATATTTGGTGATGCCTTTCGGTGTCACTAATGCACCGGGAGTATTCATGGAGTACATGAATCGTATATTCCATCCTTACTTGGATCGTTTCGTAGTTGTTTTCATTGATGATATTCTGGTTTATTCCAAATCGGAAGAACAGCACGCAGAACATTTGCGCATCGTGTTGGAAGTTCTGAAAGAGAAGAAGCTTTATGCTAAGTTGTCAAAGTGCGAGTTCTGGTTAAGTGAAGTGAGCTTTTTGGGGCATGTCATTTCTGGTGATGGCATTGCAGTTGATCCTTCTAAAGTTGATGCTGTGTTGAGATGGGAAACTCCTAAGTCTGTTACTGAGATTAGAAGTTTCTTGGGATTGGCTGGTTACTATAGAAGGTTCATTGAAGGTTTTTCTAAGTTGGCTCTTCCTTTGACAAAGTTGACTTGTAAAGGAGCTGCGTTTGTGTGGGATATCAAGTGTGAAGGAAGTTTTGCGGAATTGAAGAAAAGGTTGACAACGGCTCCGATCTTGATTCTACCTAATCCTGAAGAACCGTTTGTTGTTTATTGTGATGCTTCTAAGATGGGTTTAGGTGGTGTGCTTATGCAAAATGGAAAAGTGGTTGCTTATGCTTCTAGGCAATTGAAGATTCATGAGAAGAATTATCCTACGCACGATTTAGAGCTTGCAGCGGTTGTTTTTGTGCTTAAGATTTGGAGGCATTATCTTTATGGTTCTAGATTTGAAGTATTTAGTGACCATAAAAGTTTGAAGTACTTGTTCGATCAGAAAGAGCTTAATATGAGGCAAAGACGGTGGCTTGAATTGTTGAAAGATTATGATTTTGGATTGAATTACCATCCTGGTAAAGCTAATGTGGTGGCCGATGCTTTAAGTCGAAAGACTTTGCATATGTCACTTTTGATGGTGAAAGAGTTGGAAATGATTGAGCAATTTAGAGATATGAGTCTTGTAGTAGAAGTGACGCCGAAGAGTGTTATCTTGGGAATGTTAAAGATCAATAATGATTTCCTTGATAGTGTTAGAGAAGCTCAGAAGCTTGATGTGAAACTTGTTGATTTGTTGGTTGGTATTGGACAAACTGAAAATGAAGATTTCAAGTTGGATGCTCAGGGTGTATTGAGGTTCCGAGATAGGATTTGTATTCCCGATGATGTGGATTTGAAGAGAATGATCTTGGAAGAAAGTCATAGAAGCAATTTGAGTATTCATCCCGGAGCGACCAAAATGTATCAAGATTTAAAGAAACTATTTTGGTGGTCGGGCATGAAGAGAGAGGTGGCTCAGTTTGTTTATGCTTGTTTGACTTGTCAGAAGTCTAAAGTGGAGCATCAGAAACCTGCAGGGTTGATGCAACCGTTAGAGATTCCTGAATGGAAATGGGATAGCATTTCTATGGATTTCGTAACGGGGTTACCGAATACACCAAGAGGACACGATGCGATTTGGGTGATTGTTGATAGGCTTACGAAGTCGACTCACTTTATTCCTATTAACATCACTTATCCCGTATCGAAGTTGGCAGAAATTTATACGCATGTGATTGTGAGATTACATGGTATTCCTTTGTGTATTGTTTCAGATAGAGATCCGAGGTTCACTTCTGAATTTTGGAAGAGCTTGCAAGAGGCTTTGGGTTCAAAGTTGAGGTTGAGTTCGGCTTATCATCCTCAAACTGATGGTCAGACGGAAAGGACAATTCAATCGTTGGAAGACTTGTTACGTGCTTGTATTCTTGAACATGGTGGTTCATGGGATACATATCTTCCATTGATTGAGTTTACTTATAACAATAGTTTTCATGCTAGTATTGGAATGGCACCGTTCGAGGCTTTGTATGGTCGGAGGTGTAGGACTCCTTTGTGTTGGCATGAGTCGGGTGAAAGTGTGGTGCTTGGACCAGAATTGGTTAGAGAGACTACTGAGACGGTGAAGATGATTAGAGAAAAGATGAGAATTTCTCAAAGTAGACAAAAGAGTTATCATGATAAAAGGAGAAAAGACTTGGAATTTCAAGATGGTGATCATGTGTTTTTGCGAGTTACTCCTATAACCGGCGTTGGGCGAGCATTGAAGTCGAAGAAGCTAACTCCTCGCTTTATTGGTCCTTACCAAATTACTAGTAGAGTGGGAAAAGTGGCTTATAGAGTGGCGTTACCGCCAAATCTTTCGAACTTGCATGATGTGTTCCATGTGTCGCAACTTCGGAAGTATGTTCCGGATCCTTCACATGTGATTGAGATGGATGATATTCAATTGCGAGACAATCTTACGGTGGAGACGATGCCATTAAGGATCGAAGATCGTGAGATAAAGTCTCTTCGTGGCAAAGAGATCTCCTTGGTTAAAGTTGTTTGGATAGGAGCAGTTGGTGAAAGTGCGACGTGGGAGTTAGAAAGCAAGATGCGAGATTCCTATCCCGAGCTTTTCGAGTCAGGTAATTTCGAGGACGAAATTCTTTTAGTGGGGGAGAGTTGTAACACCCCGATTTTATTAAGCGTCGTATTTATTTTATTATTTTTGAAGTTATTGATTATTGATGAATTCGTGAAAACGATGTGGTTTGACTGGTATAATTGTTAAATATATTCGGTGTTAATTAGTCGGGCTGATAATTATTTAATCGGGATTAATTGATTTTGAAGTGTGTTTATAATATTATTTATTAATAATAATATTTGTTGAAATATATTAATTAATTAATTAATATAAGTATTAAATATGAATTATATAAGTTATATATATTATATATATATTTCTATGGTTTACTGTAAGTAACACATATATTATAAGATTTATATATTATATGTTATGTATGTTATATATATCAGTATATAAATATGTTAAGTTATATAATAATATAAAATGTATATAATATAATAATAAAAAGTAAGGGGGTTACTTAGATATGTTGTTGTTTTAGTTTTAGTTTAGAAAACAGAAACATAACATTAGAAGCAGGGAAGAGAAAAAGGGTTTGAAGAGAGGAAGAGGAAAAACAGCACAGCCAGGGTTTGAGGAACCAGGAGAAAAATCAGAAGATCGATAAAAACGTCTAGAGGTAAGGGGTTTGATTTTTCCAATTTCTATAGTTAGAGTTTGATTTGATATATTTTGGATTTGGGTTTAAAAATTGATCTTTAGGGTTTATGAATTTGTTGAGAGATTGTTGAAATAAATTGGAAGAATTGATTTAGGTGTTATTGTTGATGTTGAATTAGTGTTAAGTTAATTGAAATTAGAAATAAAAACTGAATTAAATTAAGTTTTGAAACTAAAATGAAAATTATGCAGGTTTGGTGGAATGAAACTATACTGTCTGTTTGCCAAAAAAATTTAGAAATGGGTGGTATCAAAGCAAGAAACAAGGGGACGGTGGGCCCCATAGGGCCTTTCGTTTTACACCATGGGACGTGAGTCCCTTATTGCATAAGAGAAGGAAGTTTTGAAAGTTCTCTGTGCTATTTTGACAGTAACACCAGTTTCTAGTTTTTTTGCATAATTTTAGTTTTTGTTTTATTTTAGTTTCTTAATTTTAATATATTAAATAATTATATTAATTAAAAACAAATATAACATAAGTTAGTCGATTTAATTTGGAATCCGATTATGTTCTGATTTCCCGATTTCGGCAATTTCGACGACGGAGCAAGTTGCTCCGAATTTAACAAAAATTGACGTGCTAGCTAATTTTGACGTGTAGAACATCGTGGTAAAGTTAGTTTTTCGAGATTGCGAGTTTTTAACGGAGCGACCCGAAATAAGTCAATTTACGGTTAAGTTGAACCGAGTTGCGTTTTAGTCGGTTTAAGTCGCGTATGGACAACCCGATTTCAACGTTAATGATTATGATTGGTGCCGATTATTATGAATGACTTTCGCGACGATTATTGATGTTTGACTATTTTTCCGTGTTTGAAATTTAGTGAATTATTTGATTATGAAGTGGTGTGATTAAATATGATGTTTGCGACGGTTTATTTATAATGAGTACTTGATGATATGCAATGCGATGATATGTTTGTCTTGATGTGGATAAATATGGCGACGTGGGTTTTATACCAAATTTTGATGTGCGATGATGATGTTTTGTTGTGTCGTGTTTGTGATGTCATGTTGTCGAGTCACATACATTGCATTGGCGACGAGGGCTTTTATGCCAAGCGACGATGGGCTTTTATGCCGAATGTCCCTAATTATGGATAAAGCGACGGGTACCACATGCATAACATAGTCGTGTCTCATGTAGTCGGTTATGTTTATGTTTGAGTCTTTTGGCGTTGAGTTTTATTTGATGGCTTATGACGAATTGCGATGTTATATGATACTTTATTTGTGATGATTTTTGTGTTGAATATAAAGTGAATATATGTGATGATCTCATGCTGAGTAAGCGATGAATACAACATGACGATAAAATGACAATATGAGTTATGGCGATGGAGTTTATGTTTATTTTTGATATGATTATGGTGATTATGTGATGAAATTAAAGTGTTGATTTTATACACTAAATGATGATTTTAAAGTATGTGAGATTTTGATATTTGTTGACATATTCTTATTAATCCTATATCATTTATGATTCCAAAACTATTTATATATTTTATCATGCCTTTAATTATATGTTTTGGAGTATCTCACCCTTTACTTGTTTCGCCGTTGCCTTTATATTGGTAACGTGCAGGTGATCCGCGAGGATGATGAGGATTAGCTCGAGTCTCTTTATTTTGAGTCGCTCTGCTCTGATAGTAGTAACACTCGGGATTTGGGCGACGCTATTATTTTGATAGGATAGTTTATGTATACTATCTTATGACTTTATGTATTGATGATAACATGATGATACATACATTTTGTGAACACATCCGCTGTGCTGTGATTAGTCATACGTTTATATGATGATTTATGTTATGAATCAGTATATCCGACTTTTGATTTTTGTGATGTGCATTATAATGCAAAGTGATGAAAACACGAATATGTGATACCTCAATTTATGTTTGGATGAAATTTTGAAACTCTGATTTTATTAGTAATTACGAGGGGTAGAATTGGGGTGTTACATTGTTGTTGTTGTTGTTGTTTATTTGACATTGTTGTTGTTGTTGTTATTTATTTGACGTTGTTGTTGTTGTTGTTATTGTTTATTTGACCTTGTTGTTGTTGTTGTTGTTGTTTATTTGACGTTGTTATTGTTATTTATTTAACGTTGTTCTTGTTATTTGACGTTGTTATTGTTGTATTTGTTGTTGTTGTTATTGTTGCTTATTTGATGTTGTTGTTATTGTTGCTATTTATTTGACGTTGTTGTTGTTTTTGTTTATTTGATGTTGTTGTTATATATTTGACGTTGTTGTTGTTGTTGTTTAATTGACGTTGTTGTTGTTGTATTTGTTGTTGTTATTATTGTTGTTGCTTATTTGACGTTGTTGTTATTGTTGTTGTTTATTTGACGTTGTTGCTGTTGATGTTATTCATTTGACGTTGTTGTTGTTGTTGTTGTTGTTGTTGTTTATTTGACGTTGTTGTTGTTGTTGTTGTTTATTTGACGTAGTTGTTGTTGTTGTTTTTGTGGTTTATTTGATGTTGTTGTTGTTATTTATTTGACGTTGTTGTTATTGACGTTGTTGTTGTTATTTATTTGACGTTGTTGTTGTTGTTGTTTATTTGATGTTGTTAATGTTCTTGACATTGTTGTTGTTGTTTTTGTTGTTTATTTGGCGTTGTTGTTATTGTTGGTGTTGGTGTTGTTGTTATTGTTTATTTGACGTTGTTGTTGTTTATTTGACGTTGTTGTTGTTGTTGTTTATTTGACGTTGTTGTTGTTGTTTATTTGACTTTGTTGTTCTTGTTGTTATTTATTTGACGTTGTTGTTGTTGTTGTTGTTGTTTATTAGACGTTGTTGTTGTTGTTGTTTATTTGACGTTGTTATTGTTGTTTATTTGACGTTGTTTTTGTTATTTGACGTTGTTGTTGTTGTTGTTGTTGTATTTGTTGTTGTTGTTGTTGCTTATTTGAGATTGTTGTTGTTGTTTATTTGATGTTGTTGTTGCTGTTGTTTATATGACGTTGTTGTTGTCGTTGTTGTTGTTTATTTGACGTTGTCGTTGTCGTTGTTGTTGTTGTTTATTTGACGTTGTTGTTGTTGTTGTTGTTGACGTTGTTGTTGTTGTTTATTTGACGTTGTTGTTGTTGTTGTTTATTTGATGTTGTTGTTGTTTTTGTTGTTTATTTCACGTTGTTGTTGTTATTTGACGTTGTTGTTGTATTTGTTGTTGTTGTTGTTGTTGTTGTTTATTTGACGTTGTATTTGTTGTTGTTGTTGTTGTTTATTTGACGTTGTTGTTGTTGTTGTTTATTTGACGTTGTTGTTGTTGTTGTTGTTTATTTGACATTGTTGTTGTTGTTTATTTGACATTGTTGTTGTTGTTGTTGACGTTGTTGTTGTTGACGTTGTTGTTGTTGTTGTTTATTTGACGTTGTTGTTGTTGTTGTTGTTGTTGTTTATTTGATGTTGTTTATTTGACGTTGTTGTTGTTTTTTATTTGATGTTGTTGTTGTTGACATTGTTGTTGTTGTTGTTTATTTGATGTTGTTGTTGTTGTTGTTTATTTGACGTAGTTGTTGTTATTGACGTTGTTGTTGTTAAGTTGACGTTTTTGTTGTTGTTGATGTTATTGTTGTTGTTGTTTTTTATTTGACGTTGTTGTTGTTGTTGTTTGTTTGACGTTGTTGTTGTTGTTGTTGTTTATTTGACGTTGTTGTTGTTGTTTATTTGACGTTATTGTTGTTGTTTATTTGACGTTGTTGTTGTTGTTGTTGTTGTTGTTGTTTATTTGACGTTGTTGTTGTTGTTGTTTATTTGATGTTGTTGTTGTTGTTGTTTATTTGACGTTGTTGTTGTTGTTGTTGTTGTTTATTTGATGTTGTTGTTGTTGTTGTTTATTTGATGTTGTTGTTGTTGTTTATTTGACGTTGTTGTTGTTGTTTATTTGACGTTGTTATTGTTGTTGTCGTTGTTGTTATTTATTTGACATTGTTGTTGTTGATGACATTGTTGTTGTTTATTTAACGTTGTTGTTCTTGTTATTTATTTGACGTTGTTAATGTTGTTGACATTGTTGTTGTTGTTTTTGTTGTTTATTTGACGTTATTGTTGTTGTTATTTTGTTTTTGTTATTGTTGTAGTTGTTATTGTTGTTTATTTATTGTTGTTGTTGTTGTTGTTGTTGTTGTTTATTTGACGTTGTTGTTGTTGTTTATTTGACGTTGTTGTTATTATTTGAAGTTGTTGTTGTTGTATTTGTTGTAGTTGTTGTTGTTGTTTATTTGATGTTGTTGTTGTTTTTTATTTGACGTTGTTGTTGTTGACATTGTTGTTGTTATTGTTTATTTGACGTTGTTGTTGTTGTTGTTTATTTGACGTTGTTGTTGTTATTTGAAGTTGTTGTTGTTGTTGTATTTGTTGTTGTTGTTGTTGTTGTTTATTTGACGTTGTTGTTGTTGTTGTTTAGGTGACGTTATTGTTGTTGTTTATTTGACGTTGTTGTTGTTGTTGTTGTTGTTTATTTGACGTTGTTGTGGTTAACGTTGTTGTTGTTGTTGTTTATTTGATGTTGTTGTTGTTGTTGTTTATTTGACGTTGTTAATGTTGTTGACATTGTTGTTGTTGTTGTTTATTTGACGTTGTTGTTGTTGTTGTTGTTTATTTGACGTTGTTGTTGTTGTTTATTTGACGTTGTTGTTGTTGTTTATTTGACGTTGTTGTTGTTGTTGTTTATTTGACGTTGTTGTTATTGTTGTTTATTTGACGTTGTTCTTGTTGTTGTTTATTTGACATTGTTGTTGTTGTTGTTGACGTTGTTTTTGTTGTTGTTTATTTGACGTTGTTGTTGTTGTTTATTTGATGTTGTTTTAGTTGTTGTTGTTTATTTGACGTTGTTGTTGTTTTTTATTTGACGTTGTTGTTGTTTTTTATTTGACGTTGTTGTTGTTTTTTATTTGACGTTGTTGTTGTTGACATTGTTGTTGTTGTTGTTTATTTGACATTGTTGTTGTTGTTGTTTATTTGACGTAGTTGTTGTTATTGACGTTGTTGTTATTGTTTATTTGACGTTTTTGTTGTTACTGATGTTATTGTTGTTGTTGTTTTTTATTTGACGTTGTTGTTTTTGTTGGTTTTTATTTGACGTTGTTGTTGTTGTTGTTGTTGTTGTTTATTTGACGTTGTTGTTGTTGTTTATTTGACGTTGTTGTTGTTGTTGTTGTTTATTTGACGTTGTTGTTGTTGTTATTTATTTGACGTTGTTGTTGTTGTTGTTATTGTTTATTTAACGGTGTTGTTGTTATTTATTTGACGTTGTTATTGTTATTTATTTAACGTTGTTTTTGTTATTTGACGTTGTTGTTGTTGTTGTTGTTGTTGTTGTTGTTGTTGTTGTTGCTTATTTGATGTTGTTGTTATTGTTGCTATTTACTTGACGTTGTTGTTGTTGTTGTTGTTTATTTGACGTTGATGTTATTTATTTGACGTTGTTGTTGTTGTTGTTTAATTGATGTTATTATTGTTGTATTTGTTGTTGTTGTTGTTATTGTTGTTGCTTATTTGACGTTGTTATTATTGTTGTTGTTTATTTGACGTTGTTGTTGATGTTATTCATTTGATGTTGTTGTTGTTGTTGTTGTTGTTTATTTGATGTTGTTGTTGTTGTTGTTGTTTATTTGACGTTGTTGTTGTTGTTGTTGTTGTTTTTGTTGTTTATTTGACGTTGTTGTTATTTATTTAACGTTGTTGTTATTTATTTGAAGTTGTTGTTATTTATTTGACGTTGTTGTTATTGACGTTGTTGTTGTTATTTAGTTGACGTTGTTGTTGTTGTTGTTGTTTATTTGACGTTGTTAATGTGGTTGACATTGTTGTTGTTGTTTTTGTTGTTTATTGGGCGTTGTTGTTGTTGTTGTTGTTATTGTTGGTGTTGGTGTTGTTGTTATTGTTTATTTGACGTTGTTGTTGTTTATTTAACGTTGTTGTTGTTTATTTGACGTTGTTGTTGTTGTTTATTTGACGTTGTTGTTGTTGTTGTTGTTTATTTGACTTTGTTGTTCTTGTTGTTATTTATTTGACGTTGTTGTTGTTGTTGTTGTTGTTTATTTGACGTTGTTGTTGTTGATGTTATTCATTTGATGTTGTTGTTGTTGTTGTTTATTTGACGTTGTTGTTGTTGTTGTTTATTTGACGTTGTTGTTGTTGTTGTTTTTGTTGTTTATTTGACGTTGTTGTTATTTATTTGACGTTGTTGTTATTTATTTGACGTTGTTGTTATTGACGTTGTTGTTGTTATTTAGTTGACGTTGTTGTTGTTGTTGTTGTTTATTTGACGTTGTTAATGTGGTTGACATTGTTGTTGTTGTTGTTTTTGTTGTTTATTGGGCGTTGTTGTTGTTGTTGTTGTTGTTGTTGTTATTGTTGGTGTTGTTGTTATTGTTATTGTTTATTTGACGTTGTTGTTGTTGTTTATTTGACGTTGTTGTTGTTGTTTATTTGACGTTGTTGTTGTTGTTGTTGTTTATTTGACTTTGTTGTTCTTGTTGTTATTTATTTGACGTTGTTGTTGTTGTTGTTGTTTATTAGACGTTGTTGTTGTTGTTGTTTATTTGACGTTGTTATTGTTGTTTATTTGACGTTGTTTTTGTTATTTGACGTTGTTGTTGTTGTTGTTGTATTTGTTGTTGTTGCTGTTGTTGCTTATTTGACATTGTTGCTGTTGTTTATATGACGTTGTTGTTGTCGTTGTTGTTGTTTATTTGACGTTGTCGTTGTTGTTGTTGTTGTTGACGTTGTTGTTGTTGTTGTTGTTGTTTATTTGACGTTGTTGTTGTTGTTGTTTATTTGACGTTGTTGTTGTTGTTTTTGTTGTTTATTTCACGTTGTTGGTTTTATTTGACGTTGTTGTATTTGTTGTTGTTGTTGTTGTTTGTTTGACGTTGTTGTTGTTTTTTATTTGACGTTGTTGTTATTGACATTGTTGTTGTTGTTTATTTGACATTGTTGTTGTTGTTGTTTATTTGACGTAGTTGTTGTTATTGACGTTGTTGTTATTGTTTATTTGACGTCTTTGTTGTTACTGATGTTATTGTTGTTGTTGTTTTTAATTTGACGTTGTTGTTGTTTATTTGACGTTGTTGTTGTTGTTGTTTATTTGACGTTGTTGTTGTTGTTTTTGTTGTTTATTTCACGTTGTTGGTTTTATTTGACGTTGTTGTTATTGTATTTGTTGTTGTTGTTGTTGTTGTTGTTTGTTTGACGTTGTTGTTTTTTTTTATTTGACGTTGTTGTTATTGACATTGTTGTTGTTGTTTATTTGACATTGTTGTTGTTGTTTATTTGACGTAGTTGTTGTTATTGACGTTGTTGTTATTGTTTATTTGACGTTTTTGTTGTTACTGATGTTATATTTGTTGTTGTTTTTTATTTGACGTTGTTGTTGTTGTTGTTTATTTGACGTTGTTGTTGTTGTTTATTTGATGTTGTTGTTGTTGATGTTTATTTGACGTTGTTGTTGTTGTTTATTTGACGTTGTTGTTGTTGTTGTTGTTTATTTGACATTGTTGTTGTTGTTGTTATTTATTTGACGTTGTTGTTGTTGTTGTTATTGTTTATTTGACCTTGTTGTTGTTGTTGTTGTTTATTTGACGTTGTTATTGTTATTTATTTAACGTTGTTCTTGTTATTTGACGTTGTTATTGTTGTATTTGTTGTTGTTGTTATTGTTGCTTATTTGATGTTGTTGTTATTGTTGCTATTTATTTGACGTTGTTGTTGTTTTTGTTTATTTGATGTTGTTGTTATATATTTGACGTTGTTGTTGTTGTTGTTTAATTGACGTTGTTGTTGTTGTATTTGTTGTTGTTATTATTGTTGTTGCTTATTTGACGTTGTTGTTATTGTTGTTGTTTATTTGACGTTGTTGTTGTTGATGTTATTCATTTGACGTTGTTGTTGTTGTTGTTGTTAATTTGACGTTGTTGTTGTTGTTGTTGTTTATTTGACGTAGTTGTTGTTGTTGTTTTTGTGGTTTATTTGATGTTGTTGTTGTTATTTATTTGACGTTGTTGTTATTGACGTTGTTGTTGTTATTTATTTGACGTTGTTGTTGTTGTTGTTGTTTATTTGATGTTGTTAATGTTGTTGACATTGTTGTTGTTGTTTTTGTTGTTTATTTGGCGTTGTTGTTATTGTTGGTGTTGGTGTTGTTGTTATTGTTTATTTGACGTTGTTGTTGTTTATTTGACGTTGTTGTTGTTGTTGTTTATTTGACGTTGTTGTTGTTGTTTATTTGACGTTGTTGTTGTTGTTGTTGTTTATTTGACTTTGTTGTTCTTGTTGTTATTTATTTGACGTTGTTGTTGTTGTTGTTGTTGTTTATTAGACGTTGTTGTTGTTGTTGTTTATTTGACGTTGTTATTGTTGTTTATTTGACGTTGTTTTTGTTATTTGACGTTGTTGTTGTTGTTGTTGTTGTATTTGTTGTTGTTGTTGTTGCTTATTTGAGATTGTTGTTGTTGTTTATTTGATGTTGTTGTTGCTGTTGTTTATATGACGTTGTTGTTGTCGTTGTTGTTGTTTATTTGACGTTGTCGTTGTCGTTGTTGTTGTTGTTTATTTGACGTTGTTGTTGTTGTTGTTGACGTTGTTGTTGTTGTTTATTTGACGTTGTTGTTGTTGTTGTTTATTTGATGTTTTTGTTGTTTTTGTTGTTTATTTCACGTTGTTGTTGTTATTTGACGTTGTTGTTGTATTTGTTGTTGTTGTTGTTGTTGTTTATTTGACGTTGTATTTGTTGTTGTTGTTGTTGTTTATTTGACGTTGTTGTTGTTGTTTATTTGACGTTGTTGTTGTTGTTGTTGTTTATTTGACATTGTTGTTGTTGTTTATTTGACATTGTTGTTGTTGTTGTTGACGTTGTTGTTGTTGACGTTGTTGTTGTTGTTGTTTATTTGACGTTGTTGTTGTTGTTGTTGTTGTTGTTTATTTGATGTTGTTTATTTGACGTTGTTGTTGTTTTTTATTTGTTGTTGTTGTTTATTTGATGTTGTTGTTGTTGTTGTTTATTTGATGTTGTTGTTGTTGTTGTTTATTTGACGTAGTTGTTGTTATTGACGTTGTTGTTGTTAAGTTGACATTTTTGTTGTTGTTGATGTTATTGTTGTTGTTTTTTTTTATTTGACGTTGTTGTTGTTGTTGTTTGTTTGACGTTGTTGTTGTTGTTGTTGTTTATTTGACGTTATTGTTGTTGTTTATTTGACGTTATTGTTGTTGTTTATTTGACGTTGTTGTTGTTGTTGTTGTTGTTGTTGTTTATTTGACGTTGTTGTTGTTGTTGTTTATTTGATGTTGTTGTTGTTGTTGTTTATTTGACGTTGTTGTTGTTGTTATTGTTGTTTATTTGATGTTGTTGTTGTTGTTGTTTATTTGACGTTGTTGTTGTTGTTTATTTGACGTTGTTGTTGTTGTTTATTTGACGTTGTTATTGTTGTTGTCGTTGTTGTTATTTATTTGACATTGTTGTTGTTGATGACATTGTTGTTGTTTATTTAACGTTGTTGTTCTTGTTATTTATTTGACGTTGTTAATGTTGTTGACATTGTTGTTGTTGTTTTTGTTGTTTATTTGACGTTATTGTTGTTGTTATTTTGTTTTTGTTATTGTTGTAGTTGTTATTGTTGTTTATTTATTGTTGTTGTTGTTGTTGTTGTTGTTGTTTATTTGACGTTGTTGTTGTTGTTTATTTGACGTTGTTGTTATTATTTGAAGTTGTTGTTGTTGTATTTGTTGTAGTTGTTGTTGTTGTTTATTTGATGTTGTTGTTGTTTTTTATTTGACGTTGTTGTTGTTGACATTGTTGTTGTTATTGTTTATTTGACGTTGTTGTTGTTGTTGTTTATTTGACGTTGTTGTTGTTATTTGAAGTTGTTGTTGTTGTTGTTGTATTTGTTGTTGGTGTTGTTGTTGTTTATTTGACGTTGTTGTTGTTGTTGTTTAGGTGACGTTATTGTTGTTGTTTATTTGACGTTGTTGTTGTTGTTGTTGTTGTTTATTTGACGTTGTTGTGGTTAACGTTGTTGTTGTTGTTGTTGTTTATTTGATGTTGTTGTTGTTGTTGTTTATTTGACGTTGTTAATGTTGTTGACATTGTTGTTGTTGTTTATTTGACGTTGTTGTTGTTGTTGTTGTTTATTTGACGTTGTTGTTGTTGTTTATTTGACGTTGTTGTTGTTGTTTATTTGACGTTGTTGTTGTTGTTGTTTATTTGACGTTGTTGTAATTGTTGTTTATTTGACGTTGTTCTTGTTGTTGTTTATTTGACATTGTTGTGGTTGTTGTTGACGTTGTTTTTGTTGTTGTTTATTTGACGTTGTTGTTGTTGTTTATTTGATGTTGTTTTAGTTGTTGTTGTTTATTTGACGTTGTTGTTGTTTTTTATTTGACGTTGTTGTTGTTTTTTATTTGACGTTGTTGTTGTTGACATTGTTGTTGTTGTTGTTTATTTGACATTGTTGTTGTTGTTGTTTATTTGACGTAGTTGTTGTTATTGACGTTGTTGTTATTGTTTATTTGACGTTTTTGTTGTTACTGATGTTATTGTTGTTGTTGTTTTTTATTTGACGTTGTTGTTGTTGTTGGTTTTTATTTGACGTTGTTGTTGTTGTTGTTGTTGTTTATTTGACGTTGTTGTTGTTGTTTATTTGACGTTGTTGTTGTTGTTGTTTATTTGACGTTGTTGTTGTTGTTATTTATTTGACGTTGTTGTTGTTGTTATTGTTTATTTAACGTTGTTGTTGTTGTTTATTTGACGTTGTTATTGTTATTTATTTAACGTTGTTTTTGTTATTTGACGTTGTTGTTGTTGTTGTTTATTTGACGTTGTTGTTGTTGTTGTTTAATTGATGTTATTATTGTTGTATTTGTTGTTGTTGTTGTTATTGTTGTTGCTTATTTGACGTTGTTATTATTGTTGTTGTTTATTTGACGTTGTTGTTGATGTTATTCATTTGATGTTGTTGTTGTTGTTGTTGTTGTTTATTTGATGTTGTTGTTGTTGTTGTTGTTGTTTATTTGACGTTGTTGTTGTTGTTGTTTTTGTTGTTTATTTGACGTTGTTGTTATTTATTTGACGTTGTTGTTATTTATTTGAAGTTGTTGTTATTTATTTGATGTTGTTGTTATTGACGTTGTTGTTGTTATTTAGTTGACGTTGTTGTTGTTGTTGTTTATTTGACGTTGTTAATGTGGTTGACATTGTTGTTGTTGTTTTTGTTGTTTATTGGGCGTTGTTGTTGTTGTTGTTGTTATTGTTGGTGTTGTTGTTGTTATTGTTTATTTGACGTTGTTGTTGTTTATTTGACGTTGTTGTTGTTGTTTATTTGACGTTGTTGTTGTTGTTGTTTATTTGACGTTGTTGTTGTTGTTGTTGTTTATTTGACTTTGTTGTTCTTGTTGTTATTTATTTGACGTTGTTGTTGTTGTTGTTGTTGTTGTTGTTGTTTATTAGACGTTGTTGTTGTTGTTTATTTGACGTTGTTATTGTTGTTTATTTGACGTTGTTTTTGTTATTTGACGTTGTTGTTGTTGTTGTTGTTGTTGTTGTTGTTGTTGCTTATTTGATGTTGTTGTTATTGTTGCTATTTACTTGACGTTGTTGTTGTTGTTGTTGTTTATTTGACGTTGATGTTATTTATTTGACGTTGTTGTTGTTGTTGTTTAATTGATGTTATTATTGTTGTATTTGTTGTTGTTGTTGTTATTGTTGTTGCTTATTTGACGTTGTTATTATTGTTGTTGTTTATTTGACGTTGTTGTTGATGTTATTCATTTGATGTTGTTGTTGTTGTTGTTGTTGTTGTTTATTTGATGTTGTTGTTGTTGTTGTTGTTTATTTGACGTTGTTGTTGTTGTTTTTGTTGTTTATTTGACGTTGTTGTTATTTATTTGACGTTGTTGTTATTTATTTGAAGTTGTTGTTATTTATTTGATGTTGTTGTTATTGACGTTGTTGTTGTTATTTAGTTGACGTTGTTGTTGTTGTTGTTTATTTGACGTTGTTAATGTGGTTGACATTGTTGTTGTTGTTTTTGTTGTTTATTGGGCGTTGTTGTTGTTGTTGTTGTTGTTATTGTTGGTGTTGTTGTTGTTGTTATTGTTTATTTGACGTTGTTGTTGTTTATTTGACGTTGTTGTTGTTGTTTATTTGACGTTGTTGTTGTTGTTTATTTGACGTTGTTGTTGTTGTTGTTGTTTATTTGACTTTGTTGTTCTTGTTGTTATTTATTTGACGTTGTTGTTGTTGTTGTTGTTTATTAGACGTTGTTGTTGTTGTTTATTTGACGTTGTTATTGTTGTTTATTTGACGTTGTTTTTGTTATTTGACGTTGTTGTTGTTGTTGTTGTATTTGTTGTTGTTCCTGTTGTTGCTTATTTGACATTGTTGTTGTTGTTTATATGACGTTGTTGTTGTCGTTGTTGTTGTTTATTTGACGTTGTCGTTGTTGTTGTTGTTTATTTGACATTGTTGTTGTTGTTGTTGTTTATTTGACGTTGTTGTTGTTGTTTATTTGACGTTGTTGTTGTTGTTTTTGTTGTTTATTTCACGTTGTTGGTTTTATTTGACGTTGTTGTTGTTGTATTTGTTGTTGTTGTTGTTGTTGTTGTTGTTGTTTGTTTGACGTTGTTGTTGTTTTTTATTTGACGTTGTTGTTATTGACATTGTTGTTGTTGTTTATTTGACATTGTTGTTGTTGTTGTTTATTTAACGTAGTTGTTGTTATTGTTTATTTGACGTTTTTGTTGTTACTGATGTTATTGTTGTTGTTGTTTTTAATTTGACGTGGTTGTTGTTGTTGTTTATTTGACGTTGTTGTTGTTGTTGTTTATTTGACGTTGTTGTTGTTGTTTTTGTTGTTTATTTCACGTTGTTGGTTTTATTTGACGTTGGTGTTGTTGTATTTGTTGTTGTTGTTGTTGTTGTTTGTTTGACGTTGTTGTTGTTTTTTATTTGACGTTGTTGTTATTGACATTGTTGTTGTTGTTTATTTGACATTGTTGTTATTGTTGTTTATTTGACGTAGTTGTTGTTATTGACGTTGTTGTTATTGTTTATTTGACGTTTTTGTTGTTACTGATGTTATTGTTGTTGTTTTTTATTTGACGTTGTTGTTGTTGTTTATTTGACGTTGTTGTTGTTGTTGTTTATTTGACTTTGTTGTTCTTGTTGTTATTTATTTGTCGTTGTTGTTGTTGTTGTTGTTGTTTATTAGACGTTGTTGTTGTTGTTTATTTGACGTTGTTATTATTGTTTATTTGACGTTGTTTTTGTTATTTGACGTTGTTGTTGTTGTTGTTGTTGTTGTATTTGTTGTTGTTGCTGTTGTTGCTTATTTGACATTGTTGTTGTTGTTTATATGACGTTGTTGTTGTCGTTGTTGTTGTTTATTTGACGTTGTCGTTGTTGTTGTTGTTTATTTGATGTTGTTGTTGTTGTTGACGTTGTTGTTGTTGTTGTTGTTGTTTATTTGACGTTGTTTTTGTTGTTTATTTGACGTTGTTGTTGTGGTTTTTGTTGTTTATTTCACGTTGTTGGTTTTATTTGACGTTGTTGTTGTTGTATTTGTTGTTGTTGTTGTTGTTATTTGTTTGACGTTGTTGTTGTTTTTTATTTGACGTTGTTGTTATTGACATTGTTGTTGTTGTTTATTTGACATTGTTGTTGTTGTTGTTCATTTGACGTAGTTGTTGTTATTGACGTTGTTGTTATTGTTTATTTGACGTTTTTGTTGTTTACTGATGTTATTGTTGTTGTTGTTTTTAATTTGACGTGGTTGTTGTTGTTGTTTATTTGACGTTGTTGTTGTTGTTGTTTATTTGACGTTGTTGTTGTTGTTTTTGTTGTTTATTTCACGTTGTTGGTTTTATTTGACGTTGGTGTTGTTGTATTTGTTGTTGTTGTTGTTGTTGTTTGTTTGACGTTGTTGTTGTTTTTTATTTGACGTTGTTGTTATTGACATTGTTGTTGTTGTTTATTTGACATTGTTGTTGTTGTTGTTTATTTGACGTAGTTGTTGTTATTGACGTTGTTGTTATTGTTTATTTGACGTTTTTGTTGTTACTGATGTTATTGTTGTTGTTTTTTATTTGACGTTGTTGTTGTTGTTGTTTATTTGACGTTGTTGTTGTTGTTTATTTGATGTTGTTGTTGTTGTTGTTGTTTATTTGACGTTGTTGTTGTTGTTGTTTATTTGACGTTGTTGTTGTTGTTGTTTATTTGACATTGTTGTTGTTGTTATTTATTTGACGTTGTTGTTGTTGTTGTTATTGTTTATTTGACGTTGTTGTTGTTGTTTATTTGACGTTGTTATTGTTATTTATTTAACGTTGTTCTTGTTATTTGACGTTGTTATTGTTGTATTTGTTGTTGTTGTTATTGTTGCTTATTTGATGTTGTTGTTATTGTTGCTATTTATTTGACGTTGTTGTTGTTGTTGTTGTTTATTTAACGTTGTTGTTATTTATTTGACGTTGTTGTTGTTGTTGTTTAATTGACATTGTTGTTGTTGTATTTGTTATTGTTATTATTGTTGTTGCTTATTTGACGTTGTTGTTATTGTTGTTGTTTATTTGACGTTGTTGCTGTTGATGTTATTCATTTGACGTTGTTGTTGTTGTTGTTTATTTGACGTTGTTGTTGTTGTTGTTGTTGTTGTTTATTTGACGTAGTTGTTGTTGTTGTTTTTGTTGTTTATTTGATGTTGTTGTTGTTATTTATTTGACGTTGTTGTTGTTATTTATTTGACGTTGTTGTTGTTGTTGTTTATTTGATGTTGTTAATGTTGTTGACATTGTTGTTGTTGTTTTTGTTATTTATTTGGCGTTGTTGTTGTTATTGTTGGTGTTGGTGTTGTTGTTATTGTTTATTTGACGTTGTTGTTGTTTATTTGACGTTGTTGTTGTTGTTGTTGTTGTTTATTTGACGTTGTTGTTGTTGTTTATTTGACGTTGTTGTTGTTGTTGTTGTTTATTTGACTTTGTTGTTCTTGTTGTTATTTATTTGACGTTGTTGTTGTTGTTGTTGTTGTTGTTTATTTGACGTTGTTATTGTTATTTATTTGATGTTGTTTTTGTTATTTGACGTTGTTATTGTTGTTGTTGTATTTGTTGTTGTTGTTGTTGTTGCTTATTTGACATTGTTGTTGTTGTTTATTTGATGTTGTTGTTGCTGTTGTTTATATGACATTGTTGTTGTCGTTGTTGTTGTTTATTTGACGTTGTCGTTGTCGTTGTTGTTGTTGTTTATTTGACGTTGTTGTTGTTGTTGACGTTGTTGTTGTTGTTTATTTGACGTTGTTGTTGTTGTTGTTTATTTGACGTTGTTGTTGTTTTTGTTGTTTATTTCACGTTGTTGTTGTTATTTGACGTTGTTGTTGTATTTTTTGTTGTTGTTGTTTTTGTTTATTTGACGTTGTATTTGTTGTTGTTGTTGTTGTTTATTTGACGTTGTTGTTGTTGTTGTTTATTTGCCGTTGTTCATGTTGTTGACATTGTTGTTGTTGTTTTTGTTGTTTGTTTGACGTTGTTGTTGTTGTTGTTGTTTTTGTTATTATTATTGTTGTTGTTGTTGTTGTTTATTTGACGTTGTTGTTGTTGTTGTTTATTTGACGTTGTTGTTGTTGTTGTTTTTGTTTATTTGACGTTGTTGTTGTTGTTGTTTATTTGACGTTGTTGTTGTTGTTGTTGTTGTTGTTTATTTGACGTTGTTGTTGTTGTTGTTTATTTGACGTTGTTGTTGTTGTTTATTTGACATTGTTGTTGTTGTTGTTGACGTTGTTGTTGTTTATTTGACGTTGTTGTTGTTGTTATTGTTTATTTGATGTTGTTTATTTGACGTTGTTGTTGTTTTTTATTTGATGTTATTGTTGTTGACATTGTTGTTGTTGTTGTTTATTTGATGTTGTTGTTGTTGTTGTTTATTTGACGTAGTTGTTGTTATTGACGTTGTTGTTGTTAAGTTGACGTTTTTGTTGTTGTTGATGTTATTGTTGTTGTTGTTTTTTATTTGACGTTGTTGTTGTTGTTGTTTGTTTGACGTTGTTGTTGTTGTTGTTTATTTGACGTTGTTGTTGTTGTTGTTGTTTATTTGACGTTGTTGTTGTTGTTTATTTGACGTTGTTATTGTTGTTGTTGTTGTTGTTGTTGTTTATTTGACGTTGTTGTTGTTGTTGTTTATTTGATGTTGTTGTTGTTGTTGTTTATTTGACGTTGTTGTTGTTGTTGTTGTTGTTGTTTATTTGATGTTGTTGTTGTTGTTTATTTGACGTTGTTGTTGTTGTTTATTTGACGTTGTTGTTGTTGTTTATTTGACGTTGTTGTTGTTGTTTATTTGACGTTGTTATTGTGGTTGTCGTTGTTGTTATTTATTTGACATTGTTGTTGTTGATGACATTGTTGTTGTTTTTTTGACGTTGTTGTTGTTGTTGTTGTTTATTTGACGTTGTTGTTGTTATTTGAAGTTGTTGTTGTTGTATTTGTTGTTGTTGTTGTTGTTTATTTGACGTTGTTGTTGTTGTTGTTTAGGTGACGTTATTGTTGTTGTTTATTTGACGTTGTTGTTGTTGTTGTTTATTTGACGTTGTTGTGGTTAACGTTGTTGTTGTTGTTGTTTATTTGATGTTGTTGTTGTTGTTGTTTATTTGACGTTGTTAATGTTGTTGACATTGTTGTTGTTGTTGTTTATTTGACGTTGTTGTTGTTGTTGTTTATTTGACGTTGTTGTTGTTGTTTATTTGACGTTGTTGTTGTTGTTTATTTTACGTTGTTGTTGTTGTTGTTTATTTGACGTTGTTGTTATTGTTGTTTATTTGACGTTGTTCTTGTTGTTGTTTATTTGACATTGTTGTTGTTGTTGTTGACGTTGTTTTTGTTGTTGTTTATTTGACGTTGTTGTTGTTGTTTATTTGATGTTGTTTTAGTTGTTGTTGTTTATTTGACGTTGTTATTGTTTTTTATTTGACGTTGTTGTTGTTGACATTGTTGTTGTTGTTGTTTATTTGACATTGTTGTTGTTGTAGTTTATTTGACGTAGTTGTTGTTATTGACGTTGTTGTTATTGTTTATTTGACGTTTTTGTTGTTACTGATGTTATTGTTGTTGTTGTTTTTTATTTGACGTTGTTGTTGTTGTTGGTTTTTATTTGACGTTGTTGTTGTTGTTGTTGTTTATTTGACGTTGTTGTTGTTGTTTATTTGACGTTGTTGTTGTTGTTGTTGTTTATTTGACGTTGTTGTTGTTGTTATTTATTTGACGTTGTTGTTGTTGTTGTTATTGTTTATTTAACGTTGTTGTTGTTGTTTATTTGACGTTGTTATTGTTATTTATTTAACGTTGTTTTTGTTATTTGACGTTGTTGTTGTTGTTGTTGTTGCTTATTTGATGTTGTTGTTATTGTTGCTATTTACTTGACGTTGTTGTTGTTGTTGTTGTTTATTTGACGTTGATGTTATTTATTTGACATTGTTGTTGTTGTTGTTTAATTGATGTTATTATTGTTGTATTTGTTGTTGTTGTTGTTATTGTTGTTGCTTATTTGACGTTGTTATTATTGTTGTTGTTTATTTGACGTTGTTGTTGATGTTATTCATTTGATGTTGTTGTTGTTGTTGTTGTTTATTTGATGTTGTTGTTGTTGTTGTTATTTATTTGACGTTGTTGTTGTTGTTGTTGTTGTTGTTTTTGTTGTTTATTTGACGTTGTTGTTATTTATTTGACGTTGTTGTTATTTATTTGACGTTGTTGTTATTTATTTGACGTTGTTGTTATTGACGTTGTTGTTGTTATTTAGTTGACGTTGTTGTTGTTGTTGTTTATTTGACGTTGTTAATGTGGTTGACATTGTTGTTGTTGTTTTTGTTGTTTATTGGGCGTTGTTGTTGTTGTTGTTGTTATTGTTGGTGTTGTTGTTGTTGTTATTGTTTATTTGACGTTGTTGTTGTTTATTTGACGTTGTTGTTGTTGTTTATTTGACGTTGTTGTTGTTGTTTATTTGACGTTGTTGTTGTTGTTGTTTATTTGACTTTGTTGTTCTTGTTGTTATTTATTTGACGTTGTTGTTGTTGTTGTTGTTTATTAGACGTTGTTGTTGTTGTTTATTTGACGTTGTTATTGTTGTTTATTTGACGTTGTTTTTGTTATTTGACGTTGTTGTTGTTGTTGTTGTTGTATTTGTTGTTGTTCCTGTTGTTGCTTATTTGACATTGTTGTTGTTGTTTATATGACGTTGTTGTTGTCGTTTTTGTTGTTTATTTGACGTTGTCGTTGTTGTTGTTGTTTATTTGACATTGTTGTTGTTGTTGACGTTGTTGTTGTTGTTGTTGTTTATTTGACGTTGTTGTTGTTGTTTCTGTTGTTTATTTCACGTTGTTGGTTTTATTTGACGTTGTTGTTGTTGTATTTGTTGTTGTTGTTGTTGTTGTTGTTTGTTTGACGTTGTTGTTGTTTTTTATTTGACGTTGTTGTTATTGACATTGTTGTTGTTGTTTATTTGACATTGTTGTTGTTGTTGTTTATTTGACGTAGTTGTTGTTATTGACGTTGTTATTGTTTATTTGACGTTTTTGTTGTTACTGATGTTGTTGTTGTTGTTGTTTTTAATTTGACGTTGTTGTTGTTGTTGTTTATTTGACGTTGTTGTTGTTGTTGTTTATTTGACGTTGTTGTTGTTGTTTTTGTTGTTTATTTCACGTTGTTTGTTTTATTTGATGTTGTTGTTGTATTTGTTGTTGTTGTTGTTGTTGTTTGTTTGACGTTGTTATTGTTTTTTATTTGACGTTGTTGTTATTGACATTGTTGTTGTTGTTTATTTGACATTGTTGTTGTTGTTGTTTATTTGACGTAGTTGTTGTTATTGACGTTGTTGTTATTGTTTATTTGACGTTTTTGTTGTTACTAATGTTATTATTGTTGTTGTTTTTTATTTGACGTTGTTGTTGTTGTTTATTTGACGTTGTTGTTGTTGTTTATTTGATGTTGTTGTTATTGTTGTTGTTTATTTGACGTTGTTGTTGTTGTTTATTTGACGTTGTTGTTGTTGTTTATTTGACATTGTTGTTGTTGTTATTTATTTGACGTTGTTGTTGTTGTTGTTGTTATTGTTTATTTGACGTTGTTGTTGTTGTTGTTTATTTGACGTTGTTATTGTTATTTATTTAACGTTGTTCTTGTTATTTGACGTTGTTATTGTTGTATTTGTTGTTGTTGTTATTGTTGCTTATTTGATGTTGTTGTTATTGTTGCTATTTATTTGACGTTGTTGTTGTTGTTCTTTATTTGACATTGTTGTTATTTATTTGACGTTGTTGTTGTTGTTGTTTAATTGACGTTGTTGTTGTTGTATTTGATGTTGTTATTATTGTTGTTGCTTATTTGACGTTGTTGTTATTGTTGTTGTTTATTTGACGTTGTTGTTGTTGATGTTATTCATTTGACGTTGTTGTTGTTGTTGTTGTTTATTTGACGTTGTTGTTGTTGTTGTTGTTTATTTGACGTAGTTGTTGTTGTTGTTTTTGTTGTTTATTTGATGTTGTTGTTGTTATTTATTTGACGTTGTTGTTATTGACGTTGTTGTTGTTATTTAGTTGACGTTGTTGTTGTTGTTGTTTATTTGACGTTGTTAATGTGGTTGACATTGTTGTTGTTGTTTTTGTTGTTTATTGGGCGTTGTTGTTGTTGTTGTTATTGTTGGTGTTGTTGTTGTTGTTATTGTTTATTTGACGTTGTTGTTGTTTATTTGACGTTGTTGTTGTTGTTTATTTGACGTTGTTGTTGTTGTTTATTTGACGTTGTTGTTGTTGTTGTTTATTTGACTTTGTTGTTCTTGTTGTTATTTATTTAACGTTGTTGTTGTTGTTGTTGTTTATTAGACGTTGTTGTTGTTGTTTATTTGACGTTGTTATTGTTGTTTATTTGACGTTGTTTTTGTTATTTGACGTTGTTGTTGTTGTTGTTGTATTTGTTGTTGTTGCTGTTGTTGCTTATTTGACATTGTTGTTGTTGTTTATATGACGTTGTTGTTGTCGTTGTTGTTGTTTATTTGACGTTGTCGTTGTTGTTGTTGTTTATTTGACGTTGTTGTTGTTGTTGACGTTGTTGTTGTTGTTGTTGTTTATTTGACGTTGTTGTTGTTGTTTATTTGACGTTGTTGTTGTTGTTTTTGTTGTTTATTTCACGTTGTTGGTTTTATTTGACGTTGTTGTTGTTGTATTTGTTGTTGTTGTTGTTGTTATTTGTTTGACGTTGTTGTTGTTTTTTATTTGACGTTGTTGTTATTGACATTGTTGTTGTTGTTTATTTGACATTGTTGTTGTTGTTGTTTATTTGACGTAGTTGTTGTTATTGACGTTGTTGTTATTGTTTATTTGACGTTTTTGTTGTTACTGATGTTATTGTTGTTGTTGTTTTTAATTTGACGTGGTTGTTGTTGTTGTTTATTTGACGTTGTTGTTGTTGTTGTTTATTTGACGTTGTTGTTGTTGTTTTTGTTGTTTATTTCACGTTGTTGGTTTTATTTGACGTTGGTGTTGTTGTATTTGTTGTTGTTGTTGTTGTTGTTGTTGTTTGTTTGACGTTGTTGTTGTTTTTTATTTGACGTTGTTGTTATTGACATTGTTGTTGTTGTTTATTTGACATTGTTGTTGTTGTTGTTTATTTGACGTAGTTGTTGTTATTGACGTTGTTGTTATTGTTTATTTGACGTTTTTGTTGTTACTGATGTTATTGTTGTTGTTGTTTTTTATTTGACGTTGTTGTTGTTGTTGTTTATTTGACGTTGTTGTTGTTGTTGTTTATTTGACGTTGTTGTTGTTGTTTTTGTTGTTTATTTCACGTTGTTGGTTTTATTTGACGTTGGTGTTGTTGTATTTGTTGTTGTTGTTGTTGTTGTTTGTTTGACGTTGTTGTTGTTTTTTATTTGACGTTGTTGTTATTGACATTGTTGTTGTTGTTTATTTGACATTGTTGTTGTTGTTGTTTATTTGACGTAGTTGTTGTTATTGACGTTGTTGTTATTGTTTATTTGACGTTTTTGTTGTTACTGATGTTATTGTTGTTGTTGTTTTTTATTTGACGTTGTTGTTGTTGTTGTTTATTTGACGTTGTTGTTGTTGTTTATTTGATGTTGTTGTTGTTGTTGTTGTTTATTTGACGTTGTTGTTGTTGTTGTTTATTTGACGTTGTTGTTGTTGTTGTTTATTTGACATTGTTGTTGTTGTTATTTATTTGACGTTGTTGTTGTTGTTGTTATTGTTTATTTGACGTTGTTGTTGTTGTTGTTTATTTGACGTTGTTATTGTTATTTATTTAACGTTGTTCTTGTTATTTGACGTTGTTATTGTTGTATTTGTTGTTGTTGTTATTGTTGCTTATTTGATGTTGTTGTTATTGTTGCTATTTATTTGACGTTGTTGTTGTTGTTGTTTATTTGACGTTGTTGTTATTTATTTGACGTTGTTGTTGTTGTTGTTGTTGTTTAATTGACATTGTTGTTGTTGTATTTGTTGTTGTTATTATTGTTGTTGCTTATTTGACGTTGTTGTTATTGTTGTTGTTTATTTGACGTTGTTGTTGTTGATGTTATTCATTTGACATTGTTTTTGTTGTTGTTGTTGTTGTTGTTGTTTATTTGACGTTGTTGTTGTTGTTTATTTGACTTAGTTGTTGTTGTTGTTTTTGTTGTTTATTTGATGTTGTTGTTGTTATTTATTTGACGTTGTTGTTATTGACGTTGTTCTTGTTATTTATTTGACGTTGTTGTTGTTGTTGTTTATTTGATGTTGTTAATGTTGTTGACATTGTTGTTGTTGTTTTTGTTGTTTATTTGGCGTTGTTGTTGTTATTGTTGGTGTTGGTGTTGTTGTTATTGTTTATATGACGTTGTTGTTGTTTATTTGACGTTGTTGTTGTTGTTGTTGTTGTTGTTTATTTGACGTTGTTGTTGTTGTTTATTTGACGTTGTTGTTGTTGTTGTTTATTTGACTTTGTTGTTCTTGTTGTTATTTATTTGACGTTGTTGTTGTTGTTGTTTATTAGACGTTGTTGTTGTTGTTGTTTATTTGACGTTGTTATTGTTATTTATTTGATGTTGTTTTTGTTATTTGACGTTGTTATTGTTGTTGTTGTATTTGTTGTTGTTGTTGTTGTTGCTTATTTGACATTGTTGTTGTTGTTTATTTGATGTTGTTGTTGCTGTTGTTTATATGACGTTGTTGTTGTCGTTGTTGTTGTTTATTTGACGTTGTGGTTGTCGTTGTTGTTGTTGTTTATTTGACGTTGTTGTTGTTGTTGACGTTGTTGTTGTTGTTTATTTGACGTTGTTGTTGTTGTTGTTTATTTGACGTTGTTGTTGTTTTTGTTGTTTATTTCACGTTTTTGTTGTTATTTGACGTTGTTGTTGTATTTGTTGTTGTTGTTGTTGTTGTTTATTTGACGTTGTATTTGTTGTTGTTGTTGTTGTTTATTTGACGTTGTTGTTGTTGTTGTTTATTTGACGTTGTTCATGTTGTTGACATTGTTGTTGTTGTTTTTGTTGTTTGTTTGACGTTGTTGTTGTTTTTTTTATTGTTATTGTTGTTGTTGTTGTTGTTTATTTGACGTTGTTGTTGTTGTTGTTGTTTATTTGACGTTGTTGTTGTTGTTGTTTTTGTTTATTTGACGTTGTTGTTGTTGTTGTTTATTTGACGTTGTTGTTGTTGTTGTTGTTTATTTGACGTTGTTGTTGTTGTTGTTTATTTGACGTTGTTGTTGTTGTTTATTTGACATTGTTGTTGTTGTTGTTGACGTTGTTGTTGTTGTTGTTGTTTATTTGACGTTGTTGTTGTTGTTGTTTATTTGATGTTTTTTATTTGACGTTGTTGTTGTTTTTTATTTGATGTTGTTGTTGTTGACATTGTTGTTGTTATTGTTTATTTGATGTTGTTTATTTGACGTTGTTGTTGTTTTTTATTTGATGTTGTTGTTGTTGACATTGTTGTTGTTGTTGTTTATTTGATGTTGTTGTTGTTGTTGTTTATTTGACGTAGTTGTTGTTATTGACGTTGTTGTTGTTAAGTTGACGTTTTTGTTGTTGTTGATGTTATTGTTGTTGTTGTTTTTTATTTGACGTTGTTGTTGTTGTTGTTTGTTTGACGTTGTTGTTGTTCTTGTTGTTTATTTGACGTTGTTGTTGTTGTTGTTGTTTATTTGACGTTGTTGTTGTTGTTTATTTGACGTTGTTGTTGTTGTTGTTGTTGTTGTTGTTTATTTGACGTTGTTGTTGTTGTTGTTGTTTATTTGATGTTGTTGTTGTTGTTGTTTATTTGACGTTGTTGTTGTTGTTGTTGTTTATTTGATGTTGTTGTTGTTGTTTATTTGACGTTGTTGTTGTTGTTTATTTGACGTTGTTGTTGTTGTTGTCATTGTTGTTATTTATTTGACATTGTTGTTGTTGATGACATTGTTGTTGTTTATTTGACGTTGTTGTTCTTGTTGTTTATTTGACGTTGTTAATGTTGTTGACATTGTTGTTGTTGTTGTTTTTGTTGTTTATTTGACGTTGTTGTTGTTGTTGTTGTTTTTGTTTTTGTTATTGTTGTAGTTGTTATTGTTGTTTATTTATTGTTATTGTTGTTGTTGTTGTTTATTTGATGTTGTTGTTGTTGTTTATTTGACGTTGTTGTTATTATTTAAAGTTGTTGTTGTTGTATTTGTTGTAGTTGTTGTTGTTGTTTATTTGATGTTGTTGTTGTTTTTTATTTGACGTTGTTGTTGTTGACATTGTTGTTGTTGTTGTTTATTTGACGTTGTTGTTGTTGTTGTTTATTTGACGTTGTTGTTGTTGTTATTTGAAGTTGTTGTTGTTGTTGTATTTGTTGTTGTTGTTGTTGTTGTTTATTTGACGTTGTTGTTGTTATTTGAAGTTGTTCTTGTATTTGTTGTTGTTGTTGTTGTTTATTTGACGTTGTTGTTGTTGTTGTTTAGGTGACGTTATTGTTGTTGTTTATTTGACGTTGTTGTTGTTGTTGTTGTTTATTTAACGTTGTTGTGGTTAACGTTGTTGTTGTTGTTGTTTATTTGACGTTGTTGTTGTTGTTCTTTTTTATTTGACGTTGTTAATGTTGTTGACATTGTTGTTGTTGTTGTTTATTTGACGTTGTTGTTGTTGTTGTTTATTTGATGTTGTTGTTGTTGTTGTTGTTGTTTATTTGACGTTGTTGTTGTTGTTTATTTGACGTTGTTGTTGTTGTTGTTTATTTGACGTTGTTGTTATTGTTGTTTATTTGACGTTGTTCTTGTTGTTGTTTATTTGACATTGTTGTTATTGTTGTTGACGTTGTTTTTGTTGTTGTTTATTTGACGTTGTTGTTGTTGTTTATTTGATGTTGTTTTAGTTGTTGTTGTTTATTTGACGTTGTTGTTGTTTTTTATTTGACGTTGTTGTTGTTTTTTATTTGACGTTGTTGTTGTTGACATTGTTGTTGTTGTTGTTTATTTGACATTGTTGTTGTTGTTGTTTATTTGACGTAGTTGTTGTTATTGACGTTGTTGTTATTGTTTATTTGACGTTTTTGTTGTTACTGATGTTATTGTTGTTGTTGTTTTTTATTTGACGTTGTTGTTGTTGTTGGTTTTTATTTGACGTTGTTGTTGTTGTTGTTGTTTATTTGACGTTGTTGTTGTTGTTTATTTGACGTTGTTGTTGTTGTTGTTTATTTGACGTTGTTGTTGTTGTTATTTATTTGACGTTGTTGTTGTTGTTGTTGTTATTGTTTATTTAACGTTGTTGTTGTTGTTTATTTGACGTTGTTATTGTTATTTATTTAACGTTGTTTTTGTTATTTGACGTTGTTGTTGTTGTTGTTGTTGTTGCTTATTTGATGTTGTTGTTATTGTTGCTATTTACTTGACGTTGTTGTTGTTGTTTATTTGACGTTGATGTTATTTATTTGACGTTGTTGTTGTTATTGTTTAATTGATGTTATTGTTGTTGTATTTGTTGTTGTTGTTATTGTTGTTGCTTATTTGACGTTGTTATTATTGTTGTTGTTTATTTGACGTTGTTGTTGTTGATGTTATTCATTTGATGTTGTTGTTGTTGTTGTTTATTTGACGTTGTTGTTGTTGTTGTTGTTTATTTGACGTTGTTGTGGTTGTTGTTGTTGTTGTTTTTGTTGTTTATTTGACGTTGTTGTTATTTATTTGACGTTGTTGTTATTTATTTGACGTTGTTGTTATTTATTTGACGTTGTTGTTTTGACGTTGTTGTTGTTATTTAGTTGACGTTGTTGTTGTTTATTTGACGTTGTTAATGTGGTTGACATTGTTGTTGTTGTTTTTGTTGTTTATTGGGCGTTGTTGTTGTTGTTGTTGTTGTTATTGTTGGTGTTGTTGTTGTTGTTATTGTTTATTTGACGTTGTTGTTATTTATTTGACGTTGTTGTTGTTGTTTATTTGACGTTGTTGTTGTTGTTTATTTGACGTTGTTGTTGTTGTTGTTGTTTATTTGACTTTGTTGTTCTTGTTGTTATTTATTTGACGTTGTTGTTGTTGTTGATGTTGTTGTTTATTAGACGTTGTTGTTGTTGTTTATTTGACGTTGTTATTGTTGTTTATTTGATGTTGTTTTTGTTATTTGACGTTGTTGTTGTTGTTGTATTTTTTGTTGTTGCTGTTGTTGCTTATTTGACATTGTTGTTGTTGTTTATATGACGTTGTTGTTGTCGTTGTTGTTGTTTATTTGACGTTGTCGTTGTTGTTGTTGTTTATTTGACGTAGTTGTTGTTATTGACGTTGTTGTTATTGTTTATTTGACGTTTTTGTTGTTACTGATGTTATTGTTGTTGTTGTTTTTAATTTGACGTTGTTGTTGTTGTTTATTTGACGTTGTTGTTGTTGTTTATTTGACGTTGTTGTTGTTGTTTTTGTTGTTTATTTCACGTTGTTGGTTTTATTTGACGTTGTTGTTGTTGTATTTGTTGTTTATTTCACGTTGTTGGTTTTATTTGACGTTGTTGTTGTTGTATTTGTTATTGTTGTTGTTGTTGTTGTTTGTTTGACGTTGTTGTTGTTTTTTATTTGACGTTGTTGTTATTGACATTGTTGTTGTTGTTTATTTGACATTGTTGTTGTTGTTTATTTGACGTAGTTGTTGTTATTGACGTTGTTGTTATTGTTTATTTAACGTTTTTGTTGTTACTAATGTTATTGTTGTTGTTGTTTTTTATTTGACGTTGTTGTTGTTGTTGTTTATTTGACGTTGTTGTTGTTGTTTATTTGATGTTGTTGTTGTTGTTGTTTATTTGACGTTGTTGTTGTTGTTTATTTGACGTTGTTGTTGTTGTTGTTTATTTGACATTGTTGTTGTTGTTATTTATTTGACGTTGTTGTTGTTGTTGTTATTGTTTATTTGACGTTGTTGTTGTTGTTGTTTATTTGACGTTGTTATTGTTATTTATTTAACGTTTTTCTTGTTATTTGACGTTGTTATTGTTGTATTTGTTGTTGTTGTTATTGTTGCTTATTTGATGTTGTTGTTATTGTTGCTATTTATTTGACGTTGTTGTTGTTGTTCTTTATTTGACGTTGTTGTTATTTATTTGACGTTGTTGTTGTTGTTGTTTAATTGACGTTGTTGTTGTTGTATTTGTTGTTGTTATTATTATTGTTGCTTATTTGACGTTGTTGTTATTGTTGTTGTTTATTTGACGTTGTTGTTGTTGATGTTATTCATTTGACGTTGTTGTTGTTGTTGTTTATTTGACGTTGTTGTTGTTGTTGTTGTTGTTTATTTGACGTAGTTGTTGTTGTTGTTTTTGTTGTTTTTTGATGTTGTTGTTGTTATTTATTTGACGTTGTTGTTATTGACGTTGTTGTTGTTATTTAGTTGACGTTGTTGTTGTTGTTGTTTATTTGACGTTGTTAATGTTGTTGACATTGTTGTTGTTGTTTTTGTTGTTTATTGGGCGTTGTTGTTGTTGTTGTTGTTATTGTTGGTGTTATTGTTGTTGTTATTGTTTATTTGACGTTGTTGTTGTTTATTTGACGTTGTTGTTGTTGTTTATTTGACGTTGTTGTTGTTGTTTATTTGACGTTGTTGTTGTTGTTGTTGTTGTTTATTTGACTTTGTTGTTCTTGTTGTTATTTATTTGACGTTGTTGTTGTTGTTGTTGTTGTTTATTAGACGTTGTTGTTGTTGTTTATTTGACGTTGTTATTGTTGTTTATTTGACGTTGTTTTTGTTATTTGACGTTGTTGTTGTTGTTGTATTTGTTGTTGTTGTTGTTGTTGTTGCTTATTTGACATTGTTGTTGTTGTTTATATGACGTTGTTGTTGTCGTTGTTGTTGTTTATTTGACGTTGTCGTTGTTGTTGTTGTTTATTTGACGTTGCTGTTGTTGTTGACGTTGTTGTTGTTGTTGTTTATTTGACGTTGTTGTTGTTGTTTATTTGACCTTGTTGTTGTTGTTTTTGTTGTTTATTTCACGTTGTTGGTTTTATTTGACGTTGTTGTTGTTGTATTTGTTGTTGTTGTTGTTGTTATTTGTTTGACGTTGTTGTTGTTTTTTATTTGACGTTGTTGTTATTGATATTGTTGTTGTTGTTTATTTGACATTGTTGTTGTTGTTGTTTATTTGACGTAGTTGTTGTTATTGACGTTGTTGTTATTGTTTATTTGACGTTTTTGTTGTTACTTATGTTATTGTTGTTGTTGTTTTTAATTTGACGTGGTTGTTGTTGTTGTTTATTTGACATTGTTGTTGTTGTTGTTTATTTGACGTTGTTGTTGTTGTTTTTGTTGTTTATTTCACGTTGTTGGTTTTATTTGACATTGTTGTTGTTGTATTTGTTGTTGTTGTTGTTGTTGTTTGTTTGACGTTGTTGTTGTTTTTTATTTGACGTTGTTGTTATTGACATTGTTGTTGTTGTTTATTTGACATTGTTGTTGTTGTTGTTTATTTGACGTAGTTGTTGTTATTGACGTTGTTGTTATTGTTTATTTGACGTTTTTGTTGTTACTGATGTTATTGTTGTTGTTGTTTTTTATTTGACGTTGTTGTTGTTGTTGTTGTTTATTTGACGTTGTTGTTGTTGTTTATTTGATGTTGTTATTGTTGTTTATTTGACGTTGTTGTTGTTGTTTATTTGACGTTGTTGTTGTTGTTTATTTGACATTGTTGTTGTTGTTATTTATTTGACGTTGTTGTTCTTGTTGTTTATTTGACGTTGTTAATGTTGTTGACATTGTTGTTGTTGTTGTTTTTGTTGTTTATTTGACGTTGTTGTTGTTGTTGTTGTTTTTGTTTTTGTTATTGTTGTAGTTGTTATTGTTGTTTATTTATTGTTATTGTTGTTGTTGTTGTTTATTTGATGTTGTTGTTGTTGTTTATTTGACGTTGTTGTTATTATTTAAAGTTGTTGTTGTTGTATTTGTTGTAGTTGTTGTTGTTGTTTATTTGATGTTGTTGTTGTTTTTTATTTGACGTTGTTGTTGTTGACATTGTTGTTGTTGTTGTTTATTTGACGTTGTTGTTGTTGTTGTTTATTTGACGTTGTTGTTGTTGTTATTTGAAGTTGTTGTTGTTGTTGTATTTGTTGTTGTTGTTGTTGTTGTTTATTTGACGTTGTTGTTGTTATTTGAAGTTGTTCTTGTATTTGTTGTTGTTGTTGTTGTTTATTTGACGTTGTTGTTGTTGTTGTTTAGGTGACGTTATTGTTGTTGTTTATTTGACGTTGTTGTTGTTGTTGTTGTTTATTTAACGTTGTTGTGGTTAACGTTGTTGTTGTTGTTGTTTATTTGACGTTGTTGTTGTTGTTCTTTTTTATTTGACGTTGTTAATGTTGTTGACATTGTTGTTGTTGTTGTTTATTTGACGTTGTTGTTGTTGTTGTTTATTTGATGTTGTTGTTGTTGTTGTTGTTGTTTATTTGACGTTGTTGTTGTTGTTTATTTGACGTTGTTGTTGTTGTTGTTTATTTGACGTTGTTGTTATTGTTGTTTATTTGACGTTGTTCTTGTTGTTGTTTATTTGACATTGTTGTTATTGTTGTTGACGTTGTTTTTGTTGTTGTTTATTTGACGTTGTTGTTGTTGTTTATTTGATGTTGTTTTAGTTGTTGTTGTTTATTTGACGTTGTTGTTGTTTTTTATTTGACGTTGTTGTTGTTTTTTATTTGACGTTGTTGTTGTTGACATTGTTGTTGTTGTTGTTTATTTGACATTGTTGTTGTTGTTGTTTATTTGACGTAGTTGTTGTTATTGACGTTGTTGTTATTGTTTATTTGACGTTTTTGTTGTTACTGATGTTATTGTTGTTGTTGTTTTTTATTTGACGTTGTTGTTGTTGTTGGTTTTTATTTGACGTTGTTGTTGTTGTTGTTGTTGTTTATTTGACGTTGTTGTTGTTGTTTATTTGACGTTGTTGTTGTTGTTGTTTATTTGACGTTGTTGTTGTTGTTATTTATTTGACGTTGTTGTTGTTGTTGTTGTTATTGTTTATTTAACGTTGTTGTTGTTGTTTATTTGACGTTGTTATTGTTATTTATTTAACGTTGTTTTTGTTATTTGACGTTGTTGTTGTTGTTGTTGTTGTTGCTTATTTGATGTTGTTGTTATTGTTGCTATTTACTTGACGTTGTTGTTGTTGTTTATTTGACGTTGATGTTATTTATTTGACGTTGTTGTTGTTATTGTTTAATTGATGTTATTGTTGTTGTATTTGTTGTTGTTGTTATTGTTGTTGCTTATTTGACGTTGTTATTATTGTTGTTGTTTATTTGACGTTGTTGTTGTTGATGTTATTCATTTGATGTTGTTGTTGTTGTTGTTTATTTGACGTTGTTGTTGTTGTTGTTGTTTATTTGACGTTGTTGTGGTTGTTGTTGTTGTTGTTTTTGTTGTTTATTTGACGTTGTTGTTATTTATTTGACGTTGTTGTTATTTATTTGACGTTGTTGTTATTTATTTGACGTTGTTGTTTTGACGTTGTTGTTGTTATTTAGTTGACGTTGTTGTTGTTTATTTGACGTTGTTAATGTGGTTGACATTGTTGTTGTTGTTTTTGTTGTTTATTGGGCGTTGTTGTTGTTGTTGTTGTTGTTATTGTTGGTGTTGTTGTTGTTGTTATTGTTTATTTGACGTTGTTGTTATTTATTTGACGTTGTTGTTGTTGTTTATTTGACGTTGTTGTTGTTGTTTATTTGACGTTGTTGTTGTTGTTGTTGTTTATTTGACTTTGTTGTTCTTGTTGTTATTTATTTGACGTTGTTGTTGTTGTTGATGTTGTTGTTTATTAGACGTTGTTGTTGTTGTTTATTTGACGTTGTTATTGTTGTTTATTTGATGTTGTTTTTGTTATTTGACGTTGTTGTTGTTGTTGTATTTTTTGTTGTTGCTGTTGTTGCTTATTTGACATTGTTGTTGTTGTTTATATGACGTTGTTGTTGTCGTTGTTGTTGTTTATTTGACGTTGTCGTTGTTGTTGTTGTTTATTTGACGTAGTTGTTGTTATTGACGTTGTTGTTATTGTTTATTTGACGTTTTTGTTGTTACTGATGTTATTGTTGTTGTTGTTTTTAATTTGACGTTGTTGTTGTTGTTTATTTGACGTTGTTGTTGTTGTTTATTTGACGTTGTTGTTGTTGTTTTTGTTGTTTATTTCACGTTGTTGGTTTTATTTGACGTTGTTGTTGTTGTATTTGTTGTTTATTTCACGTTGTTGGTTTTATTTGACGTTGTTGTTGTTGTATTTGTTATTGTTGTTGTTGTTGTTTGTTTGACGTTGTTGTTGTTTTTTATTTGACGTTGTTGTTATTGACATTGTTGTTGTTGTTTATTTGACATTGTTGTTGTTGTTTATTTGACGTAGTTGTTGTTATTGACGTTGTTGTTATTGTTTATTTAACGTTTTTGTTGTTACTAATGTTATTGTTGTTGTTGTTTTTTATTTGACGTTGTTGTTGTTGTTGTTTATTTGACGTTGTTGTTGTTGTTTATTTGATGTTGTTGTTGTTGTTGTTTATTTGACGTTGTTGTTGTTGTTTATTTGACGTTGTTGTTGTTGTTGTTTATTTGACATTGTTGTTGTTGTTATTTATTTGACGTTGTTGTTGTTGTTGTTATTGTTTATTTGACGTTGTTGTTGTTGTTGTTTATTTGACGTTGTTATTGTTATTTATTTAACGTTTTTCTTGTTATTTGACGTTGTTATTGTTGTATTTGTTGTTGTTGTTATTGTTGCTTATTTGATGTTGTTGTTATTGTTGCTATTTATTTGACGTTGTTGTTGTTGTTCTTTATTTGACGTTGTTGTTATTTATTTGACGTTGTTGTTGTTGTTGTTTAATTGACGTTGTTGTTGTTGTATTTGTTGTTGTTATTATTATTGTTGCTTATTTGACGTTGTTGTTATTGTTGTTGTTTATTTGACGTTGTTGTTGTTGATGTTATTCATTTGACGTTGTTGTTGTTGTTGTTTATTTGACGTTGTTGTTGTTGTTGTTGTTGTTTATTTGACGTAGTTGTTGTTGTTGTTTTTGTTGTTTATTTGATGTTGTTGTTGTTATTTATTTGACGTTGTTGTTATTGACGTTGTTGTTGTTATTTAGTTGACGTTGTTGTTGTTGTTGTTTATTTGACGTTGTTAATGTTGTTGACATTGTTGTTGTTGTTTTTGTTGTTTATTGGGCGTTGTTGTTGTTGTTGTTGTTATTGTTGGTGTTATTGTTGTTGTTATTGTTTATTTGACGTTGTTGTTGTTTATTTGACGTTGTTGTTGTTGTTTATTTGACGTTGTTGTTGTTGTTTATTTGACGTTGTTGTTGTTGTTGTTGTTGTTGTTTATTTGACTTTGTTGTTCTTGTTGTTATTTATTTGACGTTGTTGTTGTTGTTGTTGTTGTTTATTAGACGTTGTTGTTGTTGTTTATTTGACGTTGTTATTGTTGTTTATTTGACGTTGTTTTTGTTATTTGACGTTGTTGTTGTTGTTGTATTTGTTGTTGTTGTTGTTGTTGTTGCTTATTTGACATTGTTGTTGTTGTTTATATGACGTTGTTGTTGTCGTTGTTGTTGTTTATTTGACGTTGTCGTTGTTGTTGTTGTTTATTTGACGTTGCTGTTGTTGTTGACGTTGTTGTTGTTGTTGTTTATTTGACGTTGTTGTTGTTGTTTATTTGACCTTGTTGTTGTTGTTTTTGTTGTTTATTTCACGTTGTTGGTTTTATTTGACGTTGTTGTTGTTGTATTTGTTGTTGTTGTTGTTGTTATTTGTTTGACGTTGTTGTTGTTTTTTATTTGACGTTGTTGTTATTGATATTGTTGTTGTTGTTTATTTGACATTGTTGTTGTTGTTGTTTATTTGACGTAGTTGTTGTTATTGACGTTGTTGTTATTGTTTATTTGACGTTTTTGTTGTTACTTATGTTATTGTTGTTGTTGTTTTTAATTTGACGTGGTTGTTGTTGTTGTTTATTTGACATTGTTGTTGTTGTTGTTTATTTGACGTTGTTGTTGTTGTTTTTGTTGTTTATTTCACGTTGTTGGTTTTATTTGACATTGTTGTTGTTGTATTTGTTGTTGTTGTTGTTGTTGTTTGTTTGACGTTGTTGTTGTTTTTTATTTGACGTTGTTGTTATTGACATTGTTGTTGTTGTTTATTTGACATTGTTGTTGTTGTTGTTTATTTGACGTAGTTGTTGTTATTGACGTTGTTGTTATTGTTTATTTGACGTTTTTGTTGTTACTGATGTTATTGTTGTTGTTGTTTTTTATTTGACGTTGTTGTTGTTGTTGTTGTTTATTTGACGTTGTTGTTGTTGTTTATTTGATGTTGTTATTGTTGTTTATTTGACGTTGTTGTTGTTGTTTATTTGACGTTGTTGTTGTTGTTTATTTGACATTGTTGTTGTTGTTATTTATTTGACGTTGTTGTTGTTGTTGTTATGGTTTATTTGACGTTGTTGTTGTTGTTTATTTGACGTTGTTATTGTTATTTATTTAACGTTGTTCTTGTTATTTGACGTTGTTATTGTTGTATTTGTTGTTGTTGTTATTGTTGCTTATTTGATGTTGTTGTTATTGTTGCTATTTATTTGACGTTGTTTATGTTGTTCTTTATTTGACGTTGTTGTTATTTATTTGACGTTGTTGTTGTTGTTGTTGTTTAATTGACGTTGTTGTTGTTGTATTTGTTGTTGTTATTATTGTTGTTGCTTATTTGACGTTGTTGTTATTGTTGTTGTTTATTTGACGTTGTTGCTGTTGATGTTATTCATTTGACGTTGTTGTTGTTGTTGTTATTTATTTGACGTTGTTGTTGTTGTTGTTGTTTATTTGACGTAGTTGTTGTTGTTGTTTTTGTTGTTTATTTGATGTTGTTGTTGTTATTTATTTGACGTTGTTGTTATTGACGTTGTTGTTGTTATTTATTTGACGTTGTTGTTGTTGTTGTTTATTTGATGTTGTTAATGTTGTTGACATTGTTGTTGTTGTTTTTGTTGTTTATTTGGCGTTGTTGTTGTTGTTGTTATTGTTGGTGTTGGTGTTGTTGTTATTGTTTATTTGACGTTGTTGTTGTTTATTTGACGTTGTTGTTGTTGTTGTTGTTGTTGTTGTTGTTTATTTGACGTTGTTGTTGTTGTTGTTGTTTATTTGACGTTGTTGTTGTTGTTATTTATTTGACTTTGTTGTTCTTGTTGTTATTTATTTGACGTTGTTGTTGTTGTTGTTGTTTATTAGACGTTGTTGTTGTTGTTTATTTGACGTTGTTATTGTTGTTTGTTTGACGTTGTTTTTGTTATTTGACGTTGTTGTTGTTGTTGTATTTGTTGTTGTTGTTGTTGTTGCTTATTTGACATTGTTGTTGTTGTTTATTTGATGTTGTTGTTGCTGTTGTTTATATGACGTTGTTGTTGTCGTTGTTGTTGTTTATTTGACGTTGTTGTTGTTGTTGACGTTGTTGTTGTTGTTTATTTGACGTTGTTGTTGTTGTTGTTAATTTGACGTTGTTGTTGTTTTTTATATGTCGTTGTTGTATTTGTTGTTGTTGTTGTTGTTGTTGTTTATTTGACGTTGTATTTGTTGTTGTTGTTATTGTTTATTTGACGTTGTTGTTGTTGTTGTTTATTTGACGTTGTTAATGTTGTTGACATTGTTGTTGTTGTTTTTGTTGTTTGTTTGACGTTGTTGTTGTTGTTGTTTTTGTTATTGTTATTGTTGTTGTTGTTGTTGTTTATTTGACGTTGTTGTTGTTGTTGTTTTTGTTTATTTGACGTTGTTGTTGTTGTTGTTTATTTGACGTTGTTGTTGTTGTTGTTGTTGTTGTTTATTTGACGTTGTTGTTGTTGTTGTTGTTTATTTGACGTTGTTGTTGTTGTTTATTTGACATTGTTGTTGTTGTTGTTGACGTTGTTGTTGTTGTTGTTTATTTGACGTTGTTGTTGTTGTTGTTTATTTGATGTTGTTTATTTGTTGTTGTTGTTGTTTTTTATTTTAGGTTGTTGTTGTTGACATTGTTGTTGTTTTTTATTTGACGTTGTTGTTATTGACATTGTTGTTGTTTATTTGACATTGTTGTTGTTATTGTTTATTTGACGTAGTTGTTGTTATTGACGTTGTTGTTATTGTTTATTTGACGTTTTTGTTGTTACTGATGTTATTGTTGTTGTTGTTTTTAATTTGACGTTGTTGTTGTTGTTGTTGTTTATTTGACGTTGTTGTTGTTGTTGTTGTTTATTTGACGTTGTTGTTGTTGTTTTTGTTGTTTATTTCACGTTGTTGGTTTTATTTGACGTTGTTGTTGTTGTATTTGTTGTTGTTGTTGTTGTTGTTTGTTTGACGTTGTTGTTGTTTTTTATTTGACGTTGTTGTTATTGACATTGTTGTTGTTGTTTATTTGACATTGTTGTTGTTGTTGTTTATTTGACGTAGTTGTTGTTATTGACGTTGTTGTTATTGTTTATTTAACGTTTTTGTTGTTACTAATGTTATTGTTGTTGTTGTTTTTTATTTGACGTTGTTGTTGTTGTTGTTTATTTGACGTTGTTGTTGTTGTTGTTTATTTGATGTTGTTGTTGTTGTTGTTTATTTGACGTTGTTGTTGTTGTTTATTTGACGTTGTTGTTGTTGTTTATTTGACATTGTTGTTGTTGTTATTTATTTGACGTTGTTGTTGTTGTTATTGTTTATTTGACGTTGTTGTTATTGTTGTTTATTTGACGTTGTTATTGTTATTTATTTAACGTTGTTCTTGTTATTTGACATTGTTATTGTTGTATTTGTTGTTGTTGTTATTGTTGCCTATTTGATGTTGTTGTTATTGTTGCTATTTATTTGACGTTGTTGTTGTTGTTCTTTATTTGACGTTGTTGTTATTTATTTGACGTTGTTGTTGTTGTTGTTTATTTGACGTTGTTGTTGTTGTATTTGTTGTTGTTATTATTGTTGTTGCTTATTTGACGTTGTTGTTATTGTTGTTGTTTATTTGACGTTGTTGCTGTTGATGTTATTCATTTGACGTTGTTGTTGTTGTTGTTGTTGTTTATTTGACGTTGTTGTTGTTGTTGTTGTTTATTTGACGTAGTTGTTGTTGTTGTTTTTGTTGTTTATTTGATGTTGTTGTTGTTATTTATTTGACGTTGTTGTTATTGACGTTGTTGTTGTTATTTAGTTGACGTTGTTGTTGTTGTTGTTTATTTGACGTTGTTAATGTGGTTGACATTGTTGTTGTTGTTTTTGTTGTTTATTGGGCGTTGTTGTTGTTGTTGTTGTTATTGTTGGTGTTGTTGTTGTTGTTATTGTTTATTTGACGTTGTTGTTGTTTATTTGACGTTGTTGTTGTTGTTTATTTGACGTTGTTGTTGTTGTTTATTTGACGTTGTTGTTGTTGTTTATTTGACGTTGTTGTTGTTGTTGTTGTTTATTTGACTTTGTTGTTCTTGTTGTTATTTATTTGACGTTGTTGTTGTTGTTGTTTATTAGACGTTGTTGTTGTTGTTGTTCATTTGACGTTGTTATTGTTGTTTATTTGACGTTGTTTTTGTTATTTGACGTTGTTGTTGTTGTATTTGTTGTTGTTGCTGTTGTTGCTTATTTGACATTGTTGTTGTTGTTTATATGACGTTGTTGTTGTCGTTGTTGTTGTTTATTTGACGTTGTCGTTGTTGTTGTTGTTTATTTGACGTTGTTGTTGTTGTTGACGTTGTTGTTGTTGTTGTTGTTTATTTGACGTTTTTGTTGTTGTTGTTTATTTGACATTGTTGTTGTTGTTTTTGTTGTTTATTTCACGTTGTTGGTTTTATTTGACGTTGTTGTTGTATTTGTTGTTGTTGTTGTTGTTGTTATTTGTTTGACGTTGTTGTTGTTTTTTATTTGACGTTGTTGTTATTGATATTGTTGTTGTTGTTTATTTGACATTGTTGTTGTTGTTTATTTGACGTAGTTGTTGTTATTGACGTTGTTGTTATTGTTTATTTGACGTTTTTGTTGTTACTTATGTTATTGTTGTTGTTGTTTTTAATTTGACGTGGTTGTTGTTGTTGTTTATTTGACGTTGTTGTTGTTGTTGTTTATTTGACGTTGTTGTTGTTGTTTTTGTTGTTTATTTCACGTTGTTGGTTTTATTTGACATTGTTGTTGTTGTATTTGTTGTTGTTATTGTTGTTGTTTGTTTGACGTTGTTGTTGTTTTTTATTTGATGTTGTTGTTATTGACATTGTTGTTGTTGTTTATTTGACATTGTTGTTGTTGTTGTTTATTTGACGTAGTTGTTGTTATTGACGTTGTTGTTATTGTTTATTTGACGTTTTTGTTGTTACTGATGTTATTGTTGTTGTTGTTGTTTATTTGACGTTGTTGTTGTTGTTGTTTTTGTTTATTTGACGTTGTTGTTGTTGTTGTTGTTTATTTGACGTTGTTGTTGTTGTTGTTGTTGTTGTTTATTTGACGTTGTTGTTGTTGTTGTTGTTTATTTGACGTTGTTGTTGTTGTTTATTTGACATTGTTGTTGTTGTTGTTGACGTTGTTGTTGTTGTTGTTGTTTATTTGACGTTGTTGTTGTTGTTGTTTATTTGATGTTGTTTATTTGTTGTTGTTGTTGTTTTTTATTTTAGGTTGTTGTTGTTGACATTGTTGTTGTTTTTTATTTGACGTTGTTGTTATTGACATTGTTGTTGTTTATTTGACATTGTTGTTGTTGTTGTTTATTTGACGTAGTTGTTGTTATTGACGTTGTTGTTATTGTTTATTTGACGTTTTTGTTGTTACTGATGTTATTGTTGTTGTTGTTTTTAATTTGACGTTGTTGTTGTTGTTGTTTATTTGACGTTGTTGTTGTTGTTGTTTATTTGACGTTGTTGTTGTTGTTTTTGTTGTTTATTTCACGTTGTTGGTTTTATTTGACGTTGTTGTTGTTGTATTTGTTGTTGTTGTTGTTGTTGTTTGTTTGACGTTGTTGTTGTTTTTTATTTGACGTTGTTGTTATTGACATTGTTGTTGTTGTTTATTTGACATTGTTGTTGTTGTTTATTTGACGTAGTTGTTGTTATTGACGTTGTTGTTATTGTTTATTTAACGTTTTTGTTGTTACTAATGTTATTGTTGTTGTTGTTTTTTATTTGACGTTGTTGTTGTTGTTGTTTATTTGACGTTGTTGTTGTTGTTGTTTATTTGATGTTGTTGTTGTTGTGGTTTATTTGACGTTGTTGTTGTTGTTTATTTGACGTTGTTGTTGTTGTTGTTTATTTGACATTGTTGTTGTTGTTATTTATTTGACGTTGTTGTTATTGTTATTGTTTATTTGACGTTGTTGTTGTTGTTTATTTGACGTTGTTATTGTTATTTATTTAACGTTGTTCTTGTTATTTGACGTTGTTATTGTTGTATTTGTTGTTGTTGTTATTGTTGCTTATTTGATGTTGTTGTTATTGTTGCTATTTATTTGACGTTGTTGTTGTTGTTCTTTATTTGATGTTGTTGTTATTTATTTGACGTTGTTGTTGTTGTTGTTTATTTGACGTTGTTGTTGTTGTATTTGTTGTTGTTATTATTGTTGTTGCTTATTTGACGTTGTTGTTATTGTTGTTGTTTATTTGACGTTGTTGCTGTTGATGTTATTCATTTGACGTTGTTGTTGTTGTTGTTGTTGTTGTTTATTTGACGTTGTTGTTGTTGTTGTTGTTTATTTGACGTAGTTGTTGTTGTTGTTTTTGTTGTTTATTTGATGTTGTTGTTGTTATTTATTTGACGTTGTTGTTATTGACGTTGTTGTTGTTATTTAGTTGACGTTGTTGTTGTTGTTGTTTATTTGACGTTGTTAATGTGGTTGACATTGTTGTTGTTGTTTTTATTGTTTATTGGGCGTTGTTGTTGTTGTTGTTGTTATTGTTGGTGTTGTTGTTGTTGTTATTGTTTATTTGACGTTGTTGTTGTTGTTTATTTGACGTTGTTGTTGTTGTTTATTTGACGTTGTTGTTGTTGTTTATTTGACGTTGTTGTTGTTGTTGTTTATTTGACTTTGTTGTTCTTGTTGTTATTTATTTGACGTTGTTGTTGTTGTTGTTGTTTATTAGACGTTGTTGTTGTTGTTCATTTGACGTTGTTATTGTTGTTTATTTGACGTTGTTTTTGTTATTTGACGTTGTTGTTGTTGTTGTATTTGTTGTTGTTGCTGTTGTTGCTTATTTGACATTGTTGTTGTTGTTTATATGACGTTGTTGTTGTCGTTGTTGTTGTTTATTTGACGTTGTCGTTGTTGTTGTTGTTTATTTGACGTTGTTGTTGTTGTTGACGTTGTTGTTGTTGTTGTTGTTTATTTGACGTTGTTGTTGTTGTTGTTTATTTGACATTGTTGTTGTTGTTTTTGTTGTTTATTTCACGTTGTTGGTTTTATTTGACGTTGTTATTGTATTTGTTGTTGTTGTTGTTGTTGTTATTTGTTTGACGTTGTTGTTGTTTTTTATTTGACGTTGTTGTTATTGATATTGTTGTTGTTGTTTATTTGACATTGTTGTTGTTGTTTATTTGACGTAGTTGTTGTTATTGACGTTGTTGTTATTGTTTATTTGACGTTTTTGTTGTTACTTATGTTATTGTTGTTGTTGTTTTTAATTTGACGTGGTTGTTGTTGTTGTTTATTTGACGTTGTTGTTGTTGTTGTTTATTTGACGTTGTTGTTGTTGTTTTTGTTGTTTATTTCACGTTGTTGGTTTTATTTGACATTGTTGTTGTTGTATTTGTTGTTGTTATTGTTGTTGTTTGTTTGACGTTGTTGTTGTTTTTTATTTGATGTTGTTGTTATTGACATTGTTGTTGTTGTTTATTTGACATTGTTGTTGTTGTTGTTTATTTGACGTAGTTGTTGTTATTGACGTTGTTGTTATTGTTTATTTGACGTTTTTGTTGTTACTGATGTTATTGTTGTTGTTGTTGTTTATTTGACGTTGTTGTTGTTGTTGTTTTTGTTTATTTGACGTTGTTAATGTTGTTGTCGTTTATTTGACGTTGTTGTTGTTGTTGTTGTTGTTGTTTATTTGACGTTGTTGTTGTTGTTGTTGTTTATTTGACGTTGTTGTTGTTGTTTATTTGACATTGTTGTTGTTGTTGTTGACGTTGTTGTTGTTGTTGTTTATTTGACGTTGTTGTTGTTGTTGTTTATTTGATGTTGTTTATTTGTTGTTGTTGTTGTTTTTTATTTTAGGTTGTTGTTGTTGACATTGTTGTTGTTTTTTATTTGACGTTGTTGTTATTGACATTGTTGTTGTTTATTTGACATTGTTGTTGTTGTTGTTTATTTGACGTAGTTGTTGTTATTGACGTTGTTGTTATTGTTTATTTGACGTTTTTGTTGTTACTGATGTTATTGTTGTTGTTGTTTTTAATTTGACGTTGTTGTTGTTGTTGTTTATTTGACGTTGTTGTTGTTGTTGTTTATTTGACGTTGTTGTTGTTGTTTTTGTTGTTTATTTCACGTTGTTGGTTTTATTTGACGTTGTTGTTGTTGTATTTGTTGTTGTTGTTGTTGTTGTTTGTTTGACGTTGTTGTTGTTTTTTATTTGACGTTGTTGTTATTGACATTGTTGTTGTTGTTTATTTGACATTGTTGTTGTTGTTTATTTGACGTAGTTGTTGTTATTGACGTTGTTGTTATTGTTTATTTAACGTTTTTGTTGTTACTAATGTTATTGTTGTTGTTGTTTTTTATTTGACGTTGTTGTTGTTGTTGTTTATTTGACGTTGTTGTTGTTGTTGTTTATTTGATGTTGTTGTTGTTGTTGTTTATTTGACGTTGTTGTTGTTGTTTATTTGACGTTGTTGTTGTTGTTGTTTATTTGACATTGTTGTTGTTGTTATTTATTTGACGTTGTTGTTATTGTTATTGTTTATTTGACGTTGTTGTTGTTGTTTATTTGACGTTGTTATTGTTATTTATTTAACGTTGTTCTTGTTATTTGACGTTGTTATTGTTGTATTTGTTGTTGTTGTTATTGTTGCTTATTTGATGTTGTTGTTATTGTTGCTATTTATTTGACGTTGTTGTTGTTGTTCTTTATTTGACGTTGTTGTTATTTATTTGACGTTGTTGTTGTTGTTGTTTATTTGACGTTGTTGTTGTTGTATTTGTTGTTGTTATTATTGTTGTTGCTTATTTGACGTTGTTGTTATTGTTGTTGTTTATTTGACGTTGTTGCTGTTGATGTTATTCGTTTGACGTTGTTGTTGTTGTTGTTGTTGTTTATTTGACGTTGTTGTTGTTGTTGTTGTTTATTTGACGTAGTTGTTGTTGTTGTTTTTGTTGTTTATTTGATGTTGTTGTTGTTATTTATTTGACGTTGTTGTTATTGACGTTGTTGTTGTTATTTAGTTGACGTTGTTGTTGTTGTTGTTTATTTGACGTTGTTAATGTGGTTGACATTGTTGTTGTTGTTTTTGTTGTTTATTGGGCGTTGTTGTTGTTGTTGTTGTTATTGTTGGTGTTGTTGTTGTTGTTATTGTTTATTTGACGTTGTTGTTGTTTATTTGACGTTGTTGTTGTTGTTTATTTGACGTTGTTGTTGTTGTTTATTTGACGTTGTTGTTGTTGTTGTTTATTTGACTTTGTTGTTCTTGTTGTTATTTATTTGACGTTGTTGTTGTTGTTGTTTATTAGACGTTGTTGTTGTTGTTCATTTGACGTTGTTATTGTTGTTTATTTGACGTTGTTTTTGTTATTTGACGTTGTTGTTGTTGTTGTATTTGTTGTTGTTGCTGTTGTTGCTTATTTGACATTGTTGTTGTTGTTTATATGACGTTGTTGTTGTCGTTGTTGTTGTTTATTTGACGTTGTCGTTGTTGTTGTTGTTTATTTGACGTTGTTGTTGTTGTTGACGTTGTTGTTGTTGTTGTTGTTGTTGTTTATTTGACGTTGTTGTTGTTGTTGTTTATTTGACATTGTTGTTGTTGTTTTTGTTGTTTATTTCACGTTGTTGGTTTTATTTGACGTTGTTGTTGTATTTGTTGTTGTTGTTGTTGTTGTTGTTATTTGTTTGACGTTGTTGTTGTTTTTTATTTGACGTTGTTGTTATTGATATTGTTGTTGTTGTTTATTTGACATTGTTGTTGTTGTTTATTTGACGTAGTTGTTGTTATTGACGTTGTTGTTATTGTTTATTTGACGTTTTTGTTGTTACTTATGTTATTGTTGTTGTTGTTTTTAATTTGACGTGGTTGTTGTTGTTGTTTATTTGACGTTGTTGTTGTTGTTGTTTATTTGACGTTGTTGTTGTTGTTTTTGTTGTTTATTTCACGTTGTTGGTTTTATTTGACATTGTTGTTGTTGTATTTGTTGTTGTTATTGTTGTTGTTTGTTTGACGTTGTTGTTGTTTTTTATTTGATGTTGTTGTTATTGACATTGTTGTTGTTGTTTATTTGACATTGTTGTTGTTGTTGTTTATTTGACGTAGTTGTTGTTATTGACGTTGTTGTTATTGTTTATTTGACGTTTTTGTTGTTACTGATGTTATTGTTGTTGTTGTTTTTTATTTGACGTTGTTGTTGTTGTTGTTTATTTGACGTTGTTGTTGTTGTTTATTTGATGTTGTTGTTGTTGTTGTTTATTTGACGTTGTTATTGTTGTTTATTTGACGTTGTTGTTGTTGTTGTTAATTTGACGTTGTTGTTGTTTTTTATTTGTCGTTGTTGTATTTGTTGTTGTTGTTGTTGTTGTTGTTTAATTGACGTTGTATTTGTTGTTGTTGTTATTGTTTATTTGACGTTGTTGTTCTTGTTGTTTATTTGACGTTGTTAATGTTGTTGACATTGTTGTTGTTGTTTTTGTTGTTTGTTTGACGTTGTTGTTGTTGTTGTTTTTGTTATTGTTATTGTTGTTGTTGTTGTTTATTTGACGTTGTTGTTGTTGTTGTTTATTTGACGTTGTTGTTGTTGTTGTTTTTGTTTATTTGACGTTGTTGTTGTTGTTGTTTATTTGACGTTGTTGTTGTTGTTGTTGTTGTTGTTTATTTGACGTTGTTGTTGTTGTTGTTTATTTGACGTTGTTGTTGTTGTTTATTTGACATTGTTGTTGTTGTTGTTGACGTTGTTGTTGTTGTTGTTTATTTGACGTTGTTGTTGTTGTTGTTTATTTGATGTTGTTTATTTGTTGTTGTTGTTGTTTTTTATTTTATGTTGTTGTTGTTGACATTGTTGTTGTTTTTTATTTGACGTTGTTGTTATTGACATTGTTGTTGTTTATTTGACATTGTTGTTGTTGTTGTTTATTTGACGTAGTTGTTGTTATTGACGTTGTTGTTATTGTTTATTTGACGTTTTTGTTGTTACTGATGTTATTGTTGTTGTTGTTTTTAATTTGACGTTGTTGTTCTTGTTGTTTATTTGACGTTGTTGTTGTTGTTGTTTATTTGACGTTGTTGTTGTTGTTTTTGTTGTTTATTTCACGTTGTTGGTTTTATTTGACGTTGTTGTTGTTGTATTTGTTGTTGTTGTTGTTGTTTGTTTGACGTTGTTGTTGTTTTTTATTTGACGTTGTTGTTATTGACATTGTTGTTGTTGTTTATTTAACATTGTTGTTGTTGTTGTTTATTTGACGTAGTTGTTGTTATTGACGTTGGTGTTATTGTTTATTTAACGTTTTTGTTGTTACTAATGTTATTGTTGTTGTTGTTTTTTATTTTACGTTGTTGTTGTTGTTGTTTATTTGACATTGTTGTTGTTGTTGTTTATTTGATGTTGTTGTTGTTGTTGTTTATTTGACGTTGTTGTTGTTGTTGTTTATTTGACATTGTTGTTGTTGTTATTTATTTGACGTTGTTGTTGTTGTTGTTATTGTTTATTTGACGTTGTTGTTGTTGTTGTTGTTTATTTGACGTTGTTATTGTTATTTATTTAACGTTGTTCTTGTTATTTGACGTTGTTATTGTTGAATTTGTTGTTGTTGTTATTGTTGCTTATTTGATGTTGTTGTTATTGTTGCTATTTATTTGACGTTGTTGTTGTTGTTCTTTATTTGACGTTGATGTTATTTATTTGATGTTGTTGTTGTTGTTGTTGTTTTTTTGACGTTGTTGTTGTTGTATTTGTTGTTGTTATTATTGTTGTTGCTTATTTGACGTTGTTGTTATTGTTGTTGTTTATTTGACGTTGTTGCTGTTGATGTTATTCATTTGACGTTGTTGTTGTTGTTGTTTAATTGACGTTGTTGTTGTTGTTGTTGTTTATTTGACGTAGTTGTTGTTGTTGTTTTTGTTGTTTATTTGATGTTGTTGTTGTTATTTATTTGACGTTGTTGTTATTGACGTTGTTGTTGTTATTTAGTTGACGTTGTTGTTGTTGTTGTTTATTTGACGTTGTTAATGTGGTTGACATTGTTGTTGTTGTTTTTGTTGTTTATTGGGCGTTGTTGTTGTTGTTGTTGTTATTGTTGGTGTTGTTGTTGTTGTTATTGTTTATTTGACGTTGTTGTTGTTTATTTGACGTTGTTGTTGTTGTTTATTTGACGTTGTTGTTGTTGTTTATTTGACGTTGTTATTGTTGTTGTTGTTTATTTGACTTTGTTGTTCTTGTTGTTATTTATTTGACGTTGTTGTTGTTGTTGTTGTTTATTTGACTTTGTTGTTCTTGTTGTTATTTATTTGACGTTGTTGTTGTTGTTGTTGTTTATTAGACGTTGTTGTTGTTGTTTATTTGACGTTGTTATTGTTGTTTATTTGACGTTGTTTTTGTTATTTGACGTTGTTGTTGTTGTTGTATTTGTTGTTGTTGCTGTTGTTGCTTATTTGACATTGTTGTTGTTGTTTATATGACGTTGTTGTTGTCGTTGTTGTTGTTTATTTGACGTTGTCGTTGTTGTTGTTGTTTATTTGACGTTGTTGTTGTTGTTGACGTTGTTGTTGTTGTTGTTTATTTGACGTTGTTGTTGTTGTTTATTTGACATTGTTGTTGTTGTTTTTGTTGTTTATTTCACGTTGTTGGTTTTATTTGACGTTGTTGTTGTATTTGTTGTTGTTGTTGTTGTTGTTATTTGTTTGACGTTGTTGTTGTTTTTTATTTGACGTTGTTGTTATTGATATTGTTGTTGTTGTTTATTTGACATTGTTGTTGTTGTTTATTTGACGTAGTTGTTGTTATTGACGTTGTTGTTATTGTTTATTTGACGTTTTTGTTGTTACTTATGTTATTGTTGTTGTTGTTTTTAATTTGACGTGGTTGTTGTTGTTGTTTATTTGACGTTGTTGTTGTTGTTGTTTATTTGACGTTGTTGTTGTTGTTTTTGTTGTTTATTTCACGTTGTTGGTTTTATTTGACATTGTTGTTGTTGTATTTGTTGTTGTTATTGTTGTTGTTTGTTTGACGTTGTTGTTGTTTTTTATTTGATGTTGTTGTTATTGACATTGTTGTTGTTGTTTATTTGACATTGTTGTTGTTGTTGTTTATTTGACGTAGTTGTTGTTATTGACGTTGTTGTTATTGTTTATTTGACGTTTTTGTTGTTACTGATGTTATTGTTGTTGTTGTTGTTTATTTGACGTTGTTGTTGTTGTTGTTTTTGTTTATTTGACGTTGTTGTTGTTGTTGTTGTTTATTTGACGTTGTTGTTGTTGTTGTTGTTGTTGTTTATTTGACGTTGTTGTTGTTGTTGTTGTTTATTTGACGTTGTTGTTGTTGTTTATTTGACATTGTTGTTGTTGTTGTTGACGTTGTTGTTGTTGTTGTTGTTGTTTATTTGACGTTGTTGTTGTTGTTGTTTATTTGATGTTGTTTATTTGTTGTTGTTGTTGTTTTTTATTTTAGGTTGTTGTTGTTGACATTGTTGTTGTTTTTTATTTGACGTTGTTGTTATTGACATTGTTGTTGTTTATTTGACATTGTTGTTGTTGTTGTTTATTTGACGTAGTTGTTGTTATTGACGTTGTTGTTATTGTTTATTTGACGTTTTTGTTGTTACTGATGTTATTGTTGTTGTTGTTTTTAATTTGACGTTGTTGTTGTTGTTGTTTATTTGACGTTGTTGTTGTTGTTGTTTATTTGACGTTGTTGTTGTTGTTTTTGTTGTTTATTTCACGTTGTTGGTTTTATTTGACGTTGTTGTTGTTGTATTTGTTGTTGTTGTTGTTGTTGTTTGTTTGACGTTGTTGTTGTTTTTTATTTGACGTTGTTGTTATTGACATTGTTGTTGTTGTTTATTTGACATTGTTGTTGTTGTTTATTTGACGTAGTTGTTGTTATTGACGTTGTTGTTATTGTTTATTTAACGTTTTTGTTGTTACTAATGTTATTGTTGTTGTTGTTTTTTATTTGACGTTGTTGTTGTTGTTGTTTATTTGACGTTGTTGTTGTTGTTGTTTATTTGATGTTGTTGTTGTTGTTGTTTATTTGACGTTGTTGTTGTTGTTTATTTGACGTTGTTGTTGTTGTTGTTTATTTGACATTGTTGTTGTTGTTATTTATTTGACGTTGTTGTTATTGTTATTGTTTATTTGACGTTGTTGTTGTTGTTTATTTGACGTTGTTATTGTTATTTATTTAACGTTGTTCTTGTTATTTGACGTTGTTATTGTTGTATTTGTTGTTGTTGTTATTGTTGCTTATTTGATGTTGTTGTTATTGTTGCTATTTATTTGACGTTGTTGTTGTTGTTCTTTATTTGACGTTGTTGTTATTTATTTGACGTTGTTGTTGTTGTTGTTTATTTGACGTTGTTGTTGTTGTATTTGTTGTTGTTATTACTGTTGTTGCTTATTTGACGTTGTTGTTATTGTTGTTGTTTATTTGACGTTGTTGCTGTTGATGTTATTCATTTGACGTTGTTGTTGTTGTTGTTGTTTATTTGACGTTGTTGTTGTTGTTGTTGTTTATTTGACGTAGTTGTTGTTGTTGTTTTTGTTGTTTATTTGATGTTGTTGTTGTTATTTATTTGACGTTGTTGTTGTTATTTAGTTGACGTTGTTGTTGTTGTTTATTTGACGTTGTTAATGTGGTTGACATTGTTGTTGTTGTTTTTGTTGTTTATTGGGCGTTGTTGTTGTTGTTGTTGTTATTGTTGGTGTTGTTGTTGTTTATTTGACGTTGTTGTTGTTGTTTATTTGACGTTGTTGTTGTTGTTGTTTATTTGACTTTGTTGTTCTTGTTGTTATTTATTTGACGTTGTTGTTGTTGTTGTTGTTTATTAGACGTTGTTGTTGTTGTTCATTTGACGTTGTTATTGTTGTTTATTTGACGTTGTTTTTGTTATTTGACGTTGTTGTTGTTGTTGTATTTGTTGTTGTTGCTGTTGTTGCTTATTTGACATTGTTGTTGTTGTTTATATGACGTTGTTGTTGTCGTTGTTGTTGTTTATTTGACGTTGTCGTTGTTGTTGTTGTTTATTTGACGTTGTTGTTGTTGTTGACGTTGTTGTTGTTGTTTATTTGACGTTGTTGTTGTTGTTGTTTATTTGACATTGTTGTTGTTGTTTTTGTTGTTTATTTCACGTTGTTGGTTTTATTTGACGTTGTTGTTGTATTTGTTGTTGTTGTTGTTGTTGTTATTTGTTTGACGTTGTTGTTGTTTTTTATTTGACGTTGTTGTTATTGATATTGTTGTTGTTGTTTATTTGACATTGTTGTTGTTGTTTATTTGACGTAGTTGTTGTTATTGACGTTGTTGTTATTGTTTATTTGACGTTTTTGTTGTTACTTATGTTATTGTTGTTGTTGTTTTTAATTTGACGTGGTTGTTGTTGTTGTTTATTTGACGTTGTTGTTGTTGTTGTTTATTTGACGTTGTTGTTGTTGTTTTTGTTGTTTATTTCACGTTGTTGGTTTTATTTGACATTGTTGTTGTTGTATTTGTTGTTGTTATTGTTGTTGTTTGTTTGACGTTGTTGTTGTTTTTTATTTGATGTTGTTGTTATTGACATTGTTGTTGTTGTTTATTTGACATTGTTGTTGTTGTTGTTTATTTGACGTAGTTGTTGTTATTGACGTTGTTGTTATTGTTTATTTGACGTTTTTGTTGTTACTGATGTTATTGTTGTTGTTGTTTTTTATTTGACGTTGTTGTTGTTGTTGTTTATTTGACGTTGTTGTTGTTGTTTATTTGATGTTGTTGTTGTTGTTGTTTATTTGACATTGTTGTTGTTGTTTATTTGACGTTGTTGTTGTTGTTTTTAATTTGACGTTGTTGTTGTTTTTTATTTGTCATTGTTGTATTTGTTGTTGTTGTTGTTGTTGTTGTTTAATTGACGTTGTATTTGTTGTTGTTGTTATTGTTTATTTGACGTTGTTGTTCTTGTTGTTTATTTGACGTTGTTAATGTTGTTGACATTGTTGTTGTTGTTTTTGTTGTTTGTTTGACGTTGTTGTTGTTGTTGTTGTTTTTGTTATTGTTATTGTTGTTGTTGTTGTTTATTTGACGTTGTTGTTGTTGTTGTTTATTTGACGTTGTTGTTGTTGTTGTTTTTGTTTATTTGACGTTGTTGTTGTTGTTGTTTATTTGACGTTGTTGTTGTTGTTGTTGTTGTTGTTTATTTGACGTTGTTGTTGTTGTTGTTTATTTGACGTTGTTGTTGTTGTTGTTTATTTGACATTGTTTATTTGTTGTTGTTGTTGTTTTTTATTTTATGTTGTTGTTGTTGACATTGTTGTTGTTTTTTATTTGACGTTGTTGTTATTGACATTGTTGTTGTTTATTTGACATTGTTGTTGTTGTTGTTTATTTGACGTAGTTGTTGTTATTGACGTTGTTGTTATTGTTTATTTGACGTTTTTGTTGTTACTGATGTTATTGTTGTTGTTGTTTTTAATTTGATGTTGTTGTTCTTGTTGTTTATTTGACGTTGTTGTTGTTGTTGTTTATTTGACGTTGTTGTTGTTGTTTTTGTTGTTTATTTCACGTTGTTGGTTTTATTTGACGTTGTTGTTGTTGTATTTGTTGTTGTTGTTGTTGTTTGTTTGACGTTGTTGTTGTTTTTTATTTGACGTTGTTGTTATTGACATTGTTGTTGTTGTTTATTTAACATTGTTGTTGTTGTTGTTTATTTGACGTAGTTGTTGTTATTGACGTTGGTGTTATTGTTTATTTAACGTTTTTGTTGTTACTAATGTTATTGTTGTTGTTGTTTTTTATTTTACGTTGTTGTTGTTGTTGTTTATTTGACGTTGTTGTTGTTGTTGTTTATTTGATGTTGTTGTTGTTGTTGTTTATTTGACGTTGTTATTGTTGTTGTTTATTTGACATTGTTGTTGTTGTTATTTATTTGACGTTGTTGTTGTTGTTGTTATTGTTTATTTGACGTTGTTGTTGTTGTTGTTTATTTGACGTTGTTATTGTTATTTATTTAACGTTGTTCTTGTTATTTGACGTTGTTATTGTTGTATTTGTTGTTGTTGTTATTGTTGCTTATTTGATGTTGTTGTTATTGTTGCTATTTATTTGACGTTGTTGTTGTTGTTCTTTATTTGATGTTGTTGTTATTTATTTGATGTTGTTGTTGTTGTTGTTGTTTATTTGACGTTGTTGTTGTTATTATTGTTGTTGCTTATTTGACGTTGTTGTTATTGTTGTTGTTTATTTGACGTTATTGCTGTTGATGTTATTCATTTGACGTTGTTGTTGTTGTTGTTGTTTAATTGACGTTGTTGTTGTTGTTGTTGTTTATTTGACGTAGTTGTTGTTGTTGTTTTTGTTGTTTATTTGATGTTGTTGTTGTTATTTATTTGACGTTGTTGTTATTGACGTTGTTGTTGTTATTTAGTTGACGTTGTTGTTGTTGTTGTTTATTTGACGTTGTTAATGTGGTTGACATTGTTGTTGTTGTTTTTGTTGTTTATTGGGCGTTGTTGTTGTTGTTGTTGTTATTGTTGGTGTTGTTGTTGTTGTTATTGTTTATTTGACGTTGTTGTTGTTTATTTGACGTTGTTGTTGTTGTTTATTTGACGTTGTTGTTGTTGTTTATTTGACGTTGTTGTTGTTGTTGTTTATTTCACTTGGTTGTTCTTGTTGTTATTTATTTGACGTTGTTGTTGTTGTTGTTGTTTATTAGACGTTGTTGTTGTTGTTTATTTGACGTTGTTATTGTTGTTTATTTGACGTTGTTTTTGTTATTTGACGTTGTTGTTGTTGTTGTATTTGTTGTTGTTGCTGTTGTTGCTTATTTGACATTGTTGTTGTTGTTTATATGACGTTGTTGTTGTCGTTGTTGTTGTTTATTTGACGTTGTCGTTGTTGTTGTTGTTTATTTGACGTTGTTGTTGTTGTTGACGTTGTTGTTGTTGTTGTTTATTTGACGTTGTTGTTGTTGTTTATTTGACATTGTTGTTGTTGTTTTTGTTGTTTATTTCACGTTGTTGGTTTTATTTGACGTTGTTGTTGTATTTGTTGTTGTTGTTGTTGTTGTTGTTATTTGTTTGACGTTGTTGTTGTTTTTTATTTGACGTTGTTGTTATTGATATTGTTGTTGTTGTTTATTTGACATTGTTGTTGTTGTTGTTTATTTGACGTAGTTGTTGTTATTGACGTTGTTGTTATTGTTTATTTGACGTTTTTGTTGTTACTTATGTTATTGTTGTTGTTGTTTTTAATTTGACGTGGTTGTTGTTGTTGTTTATTTGACGTTGTTGTTGTTGTTGTTTATTTGACGTTGTTGTTGTTGTTTTTGTTGTTTATTTCACGTTGTTGGTTTTATTTGACGTTGTTGTTGTATTTGTTGTTGTTGTTGTTGTTTGTTTGACGTTGTTGTTGTTTTTTATTTGACGTTGTTGTTATTGACATTGTTGTTGTTGTTTATTTAACATTGTTGTTGTTGTTGTTTATTTGACGTAGTTGTTGTTATTGACGTTGGTGTTATTGTTTATTTAACGTTTTTGTTGTTACTAATGTTATTGTTGTTGTTGTTTTTTATTTTACGTTGTTGTTGTTGTTGTTTATTTGACGTTGTTGTTGTTGTTGTTTATTTGATGTTGTTGTTGTTGTTGTTTATTTGACGTTGTTATTGTTGTTGTTTATTTGACATTGTTGTTGTTGTTATTTATTTGACGTTGTTGTTGTTGTTATTGTTTATTTGACGTTGTTGTTGTTGTTGTTTATTTGACGTTGTTATTGTTATTTATTTAACGTTGTTCTTGTTATTTGACGTTGTTATTGTTGTATTTGTTGTTGTTGTTATTGTTGCTTATTTGATGTTGTTGTTATTGTTGCTATTTATTTGACGTTGTTGTTGTTGTTCTTTATTTGACGTTGTTGTTATTTATTTGATGTTGTTGTTGTTGTTGTTTATTTGACGTTGTTGTTGTTGTATTTGTTGTTGTTATTATTGTTGTTGCTTATTTGACGTTGTTGTTATTGTTGTTGTTTATTTGACGTTGTTGCTGTTGATGTTATTCATTTGACGTTGTTGTTGTTGTTGTTGTTTAATTGACGTTGTTGTTGTTGTTGTTGTTTATTTGACGTAGTTGTTGTTGTTGTTTTTGTTGTTTATTTGATGTTGTTGTTGTTATTTATTTGACGTTGTTGTTATTAACGTTGTTGTTGTTATTTAGTTGACGTTGTTGTTGTTGTTGTTTATTTGACGTTGTTAATGTGGTTGACATTGTTGTTGTTGTTTTTGTTGTTTATTGGGCGTTGTTGTTGTTGTTGTTATTGTTGGTGTTGTTGTTGTTGTTATTGTTTATTTGACGTTGTTGTTGTTTATTTGACGTTGTTGTTGTTGTTTATTTGACGTTGTTGTTGTTGTTTATTTGACGTTGTTGTTGTTGTTGTTGTTTATTTGACTTTGTTGTTCTTGTTGTTATTTATTTGACGTTGTTGTTGTTGTTGTTGTTTATTAGACGTTGTTGTTGTTGTTTATTTGACGTTGTTATTGTTGTTTATTTGACGTTGTTTTTGTTATTTGACGTTGTTGTTGTTGTTGTATTTGTTGTTGTTGCTGTTGTTGCTTATTTGACATTGTTGTTGTTGTTTATATGACGTTGTTGTTGTCGTTGTTGTTGTTTATTTGACGTTGTCGTTGTTGTTGTTGTTTATTTGACGTTGTTGTTGTTGTTGACGTTGTTGTTGTTGTTGTTTATTTGACGTTGTTGTTGTTGTTTATTTGACATTGTTGTTGTTGTTTTTGTTGTTTATTTCACGTTGTTGGTTTTATTTGACGTTGTTGTTGTATTTGTTGTTGTTGTTGTTGTTGTTATTTGTTTGACGTTGTTGTTGTTTTTTATTTGACGTTGTTGTTATTGATATTGTTGTTGTTGTTTATTTGACATTGTTGTTGTTGTTGTTTATTTGACGTAGTTGTTGTTATTGACGTTGTTGTTATTGTTTATTTGACGTTTTTGTTGTTACTTATGTTATTGTTGTTGTTGTTTTTAATTTGACGTGGTTGTTGTTGTTGTTTATTTGACGTTGTTGTTGTTGTTGTTTATTTGACGTTGTTGTTGTTGTATTTGTTGTTTATTTCACGTTGTTGGTTTTATTTGACATTGTTGTTGTTGTATTTGTTATTGTTGTTGTTGTTGTTTGTTTGACGTTGTTGTTGTTTTTTATTTGATGTTGTTGTTATTGACATTGTTGTTGTTGTTTATTTGACATTGTTGTTGTTGTTTATTTGACGTAGTTGTTGTTATTGACGTTGTTGTTATTGTTTATTTGACGTTTTTGTTGTTACTGATGTTATTGTTGTTGTTGTTTTTTATTTGACGTTGTTGTTGTTATTGTTTATTTGACGTTGTTGTTGTTGTTTATTTGATGTTGTTGTTGTTGTTGTTTATTTGACGTTGTTGTTGTTGTTTATTTGACGTTGTTGTTGTTGTTTATTTGACATTGTTGTTGTTGTTATTTATTTGACGTTGTTGTTGTTGTTATTGTTTATTTGACGTTGTTGTTGTTGTTGTTTATTTGACGTTGTTATTGTTATTTATTTAACGTTGTTCTTGTTATTTGACGTTGTTATTGTTGTATTTGTTGTTGTTGTTATTGTTGCCTATTTGATGTTGTTGTTATTGTTGCTATTTATTTGACGTTGTTGTTGTTGTTCTTTATTTGACGTTGTTGTTATTTATTTGACGTTGTTGTTGTTGTTGTTTAATTGTCGTTGTTGTTGTTGTATTTGTTGTTGTTATTATTGTTGTTGCTTATTTGACGTTGTTGTTATTGTTGTTGTTTATTTGACGTTGTTGCTATTGATGTTATTCATTTGACGTTGTTGTTGTTGTTGTTGTTTATTTGACGTAGTTGTTGTTGTTGTTGTTTATTTGACGTAGTTGTTGTTGTTGTTTTTGTTGTTTATTTGATGTTGTTGTTGTTATTTATTTGACGTTGTTGTTATTGACGTTGTTGTTGTTATTTATTTGACGTTGTTGTTGTTGTTGTTTATTTGATGTTGTTAATGTTGTTGACATTGTTGTTGTTGTTTTTGTTGTTTATTTGGCGTTGTTGTTGTTGTTGTTATTGTTGGTGTTGGTGTTGTTGTTATTGTTTATTTGACGTTGTTGTTGTTTATTTGACGTTGTTGTTGTTGTTGTTGTTGTTGTTTATTTGACGTTGTTGTTGTTGTTTATTTGACGTTGTTGTTGTTGTTGTTGTTGTTTATTTGACTTTGTTGTTCTTGTTGTTATTTATTTGACGTTGTTGTTGTTGTTGTTGTTTATTAGACGTTGTTGTTGTTGTTGTTGTTTATTTGACGTTGTTATTGTTGTTTATTTGACGTTGTTTTTGTTATTTGACGTTGTTGTTGTTGTTGTATTTGTTGTTGTTGTTGTTGTTGCTTATTTGACATTGTTGTTGTTGTTTATTTGATGTTGTTGTTGCTGTTGTTTATATGACGTTGTTGTTGTCGTTGTTGTTGTTTATTTGACGTTGTTGTTGTTGTTGACGTTGTTGTTGTTGTTTATTTGACGTTGTTGTTGTTGTTGTTAATTTGACGTTGTTGTTGTTTTTTATTTGTCGTTGTTGTATTTGTTGTTGTCGTTGTTGTTGTTGTTGTTTATTTGACGTTGTTGTTGTTGTTGTTTTTGTTTATTTGACGTTGTTGTTGTTGTTGTTTATTTGACGTTGTTGTTGTTGTTGTTGTTGTTGTTTATTTGACGTTGTTGTTGTTGTTGTTTATTTGACGTTGTTGTTGTTTATTTGACATTGTTGTTGTTGTTGTTGACGTTGTTGTTGTTGTTGTTTATTTGACGTTGTTGTTGTTGTTGTTGTTTATTTGATGTTGTTTATTTGACGTTGTTGTTGTTTTTTATTTGATGTTGTTGATGTTGACATTGTTGTTGTTGTTTATTTGATGTTGTTGTTGTTTTTGTTTATTTGATGTAGTTGTTGTTATTGAAGTTGTTGTTGTTTAGTTGACGTTTTTGTTGTTGTTGATGTTTTTGTTGTTGTCGTTTTTTATTTGACGTTGTTGTTGTTGTTGTTTGTTTGACGTTTTTGTTGTTGTTGTTTATTTGACGTTGTTGTTGTTGTTGTTGTTTATTTGACGTTGTTGTTGTTGTTTATTTGACGTTGTTGTTGTTGTTGTTGTTGTTGTTGTTGTTGTTTATTTGACGTTGTTGTTGTTGTTGTTTATTTGACGTTGTTGTTGTTGTTGTTGTTTATTTGATGTTGTTGTTGTTGTTGTTTATTTGACGTTGTTGTTGTTGTTTATTTGACGTTGTTGTTGTTGTTTATTTGACGTTGTTATTGTTGTTGTCGTTGTTGTTATTTCTTTGACATTGTTGTTGTTGATGACATTGTAGTTGTTTATTTGACGTTGTTGTTGTTGTTGTTGTTTATTTGACGTTGTTAATGTTGTTGACATTGTTGTTGTTGTTTTTGTTGTTTATTTGACGTTGTTGTTGTTGTTGTTTTTGTTTTTGTTATTGTTGTAGTTGTTGTTGTTGTTTATTTATTGTTGTTGTTGTTGTTGTTGTTTATTTGACGTTGTTGTTGTTGTTTATTTGACGTTGTTGTTATTATTTGAAGTTGTTGTTGTTGTATTTGTTGTAGTTGTATTTGTTGTAGTTGTTGTTGTTGTTTATTTGATGTTGTTGTTGTTTTTTATTTGACGTTGTTTTTGTTGACATTGTTGTTGTTGTTGTTGTTTATTTGACGTTGTTGTTGTTGTTGTTTATTTGACGTTGTTGTTGTTATTTGAAGTTGTTGTTGTTGTATTTGTTGTTGTTGTTGTTGTTTATTTGACGTTGTTGTTGTTGTTGTTTAGTTGACGTTATTGTTGTTGTTTATTTGACGTTGTTATTGTTGTTGTTGTTGTTGTTTATTTGACGTTGTTGTTGTTAACGTTGTTGTTGTTGTTGTTTATTTGACGTTGTTGTTGTTGTTGTTTATTTGACGTTGTTAATGTTGTTGACATTGTTGTTGTTGTTGTTTATTTGACGTTGTTGTTGTTGTTGTTTATTTGACGTTGTTGTTGTTGTTTATTTGACGTTGTTGTTGTTGTTTATTTGACGTTGTTGTTGTTGTTGTTTATTTGACGTTGTTGTTATTGTTGTTTATTTGACGTTGTTCTTGCTGTTGTTTATTTGACATTGTTGTTGTTGTTGTTGACGTTGTTTTTGTTGTTGTTTATTTGACGTTGTTGTTGTTGTTGTTGTTTATTTGACGTTGTTGTTGTTTTTTATTTGACGTTGTTGTTGTTTTTTATTTGACGTTGTTGTTGTTGACATTGTTGTTGTTGTTGTTTATTTGACATTGTTGTTGTTGTTGTTTATTTGACGTAGTTGTTGTTATTGACGTTGTTGTTATTGTTTATTTGACGTTTTTGTTGTTACTGATGTTATTGTTGTTGTTGTTTTTTATTTGACGTTGTTGTTGTTGTTGTTGGTTTTTATTTGACGTTGTTGTTGTTGTTGTTTATTTGACGTTGTTGTTATTGTTGTTTATTTGACGTTGTTGTTGTTGTTTATTTGACGTTGTTGTTGTTGTTTATTTGACGTTGTTGTTGTTGTTATTTATTTGACGTTGTTGTTGTTGTTGTTATTGTTTATTTAACGTTGTTGTTGTTGTTTATTTGACGTTGTTATTGTTATTTATTTAACGTTGTTTTTGTTATTTGACGTTGTTGTTGTTGTTGTTGTTGTTGCTTATTTGATGTTGTTGTTATTGTTGCTATTTACTTGACGTTGTTGTTGTTGTTGTTTATTTGACGTTGATGTTATTTATTTGACGTTGTTGTTGTTGTTGTTTAATTGATGTTATTGTTGTTGTATTTGTTGTTGTTGTTATTGTTGTTGCTTATTTGACGTTGTTGTTATTGTTGTTGTTTATTTGACGTTGTTGTTGTTGATGTTATTCATATGATGTTGTTGTTGTTGTTGTTGTTTATTTGACGTTGTTGTTGTTGTTGTTGTTTATTTGATGATGTTGTTGTTGTTGTTGTTATTTTTGTTGTTTATTTGACGTTGTTGTTATTTATTTGACGTTGTTGTTATTTATTTGACGTTGTTGTTATTGACGTTGTTGTTGTTATTTAGTTGACGTTGTTAATCTGGTTGACATTGTTGTTGTTGTTTTTTTTGTTTATTGGGCGTTGTTGTTGTTGTTGTTGTTGTTATTGTTGGTGTTGTTGTTGTTATTGTTTATTTGACGTTGTTGTTGTTTATTTGACGTTGTTGTTGTTGTTGTTTATTTGACGTTGTTGTTGTTGTTTATTTGACGTTGTTGTTGTTGTTGTTTATTTGACTTTGTTGTTCTTGTTGTTATTTATTTGACGTTGTTGTTTATTAGACGTTGTTGTTGTTGTTGTTGTTTATTTGACGTTGTTATTGTTATTTATTTGACGTTGTTTTTGTTATTTGACGTTGTTGTTGTTGTTGTATTTGTTGTTGTTGCTGTTGTTGCTTATTTGACATTGTTGCTGTTGTTTATATGACGTTGTTGTTGTCGTTGTTGTTGTTTATTTGACGTTGTCGTTGTTGTTGTTGTTGTTTATTTGACGTTGTTGTTGTTGTTGACGTTGTTGTTGTTGTTGTTGTTGTTTATTTGACGTTGTTGTTGTTGTTGTTTATTTGACGTTGTTGTTGTTGTTTTTGTTGTTTATTTCACGTTGTTGGTTTTATTTGACGTTGTTGTTGTTGTATTTGTTGTTGTTGTTGTTGTTGTTTGTTTGATGTTGTTGTTGTTTTTTATTTGACGTTGTTGTTATTGACATTGTTGTAGTTGTTTATTTGACATTGTTGTTGTTGTTGTTTATTTGACGTAGTTGTTGTTATTGACGTTGTTGTTATTGTTTATTTGACGTTTTTGTTGTTACTGATGTTATTGTTGTTGTTGTTTTTTATTTGACGTTGTTGTTGTTGTTTATTTGACGTTGTTGTTGTTGTTGTTTATTTGACGTTGTTGTTGTTGTTTTTGTTGTTTATTTCACGTTGTTGGTTTTATTTGACGTTGTTGTTGTTGTATTTGTTGTTGTTGTTGTTGTTGTTTGTTTGACGTTGTTGTTGTTTTTTATTTGACGTTGTTGTTATTGACATTGTTGTTGTTGTTTATTTGACATTGTTGTTGTTGTTTATTTGACGTAGTTGTTGTTATTGACGTTGTTGTTATTGTTTATTTGACGTTTTTGTTGTTACTGATGTTATTGTTGTTGTTGTTTTTTATTTGACGTTGTTGTTGTTGTTGTTTATTTGACATTGTTGTTGTTGTTTATTTGATGTTGTTGTTGTTGTTTATTTGACGTTGTTGTTGTTGTTTATTTGACGTTGTTGTTGTTGTTTATTTGACATTGTTGTTGTTGTTATTTATTTGACGTTGTTGTTGTTGTTATTGTTTATTTGACGTTGTTGTTGTTGTTGTTTATTTGACGTTGTTATTGTTATTTATTTAACGTTGTTCTTGTTATTTGACGTTGTTATTGTTGTATTTGTTGTTGTTGTTATTGTTGCTTATTTGATGTTGTTGTTATTGTTGCTATTTATCTGACGTTGTTGTTGTTGTTGTTTATTTGACGTTGTTGTTATTTATTTGACGTTGTTGTTGTTGTTGTTGTTTAATTGACGTTGTTGTTGTTGTATTTGTTGTTGTTATTATTGATGTTGCTTATTTGACGTTGTTGTTATTGTTGTTGTTTATTTGACGTTGTTGCTGTTGATGTTATTCATTTGACGTTGTTGTTGTTGTTGTTGTTTATTTGACGTTGTTGTTGTTGTTGTTTATTTGACGTAGTTGTTGTTGTTGTTTTTGTTGTTTATTTGATGTTGTTGTTGTTATTTATTTGACGTTGTTGTTATTGACGTTGTTGTTGTTGTTTATTTGATGTTGTTGTTGTTGTTGTTGTTGTTAATTTGACGTTGTTGTTGTTGTTGTTTATTTGACGTTGTTGTTGTTGTTGTTGTTTATTTGATGTTGTTAATGTTGTTGACATTGTTGTTGTTGTTTTTGTTGTTTATTTGGCGTTGTTGTTGTTGTTATTGTTGGTGTTGGTGTTGTTGTTATTGTTTATTTGACGTTGTTGTTGTTGTTGTTGTTTATTTGACGTTGTTGTTGTTGTTGTTGTTTATTTGACGTTGTTGTTGTTGTTGTTGTTTATTTGACTTTGTTGTTCTTGTTGTTATTTATTTGACGTTGTTGTTGTTGTTTATTAGACGTTGTTGTTGTTGTTGTTTATTTGACGTTGTTATTGTTGTTTATTTGACGTTGTTTTTGTTATTTGACGTTGTTGTTGTTGTTGTTGTTGTTGTATTTGTTGTTGTTGTTGTTGTTGCTTATTTGACATTGTTGTTGTTGTTTATTTGATGTTGTTGTTGCTGTTGTTTATATGACGTTGTTGTTGTCGTTGTTGTTGTTTATTTGACGTTGTCGTTGTCGTTGTTGTTGTTGTTTATTTGACATTGTTGTTGTTGTATTTGTTGTTGTTGTCGTTGTTTATTTGACGTTGTATTTGTTGTTGTTGTTGTTGTTTATTTGACGTTGTTGTTGTTGTTGTTTATTTGACGTTGTTAATGTTGTTGACATTGTTGTTGTTGTTTTTGATGTTTGTTTGACGTTGTTGTTGTTGTTGTTGTTGTTTTTGTTATTGTTATTGTTGTTGTTGTTGTTGTTTATTTGACGTTGTTGTTGTTGTTGTTTTTGTTTATTTGACGTTGTTGTTGTTGTTGTTTATTTGACGTTGTTGTTGTTGTTGTTGTTGTTGTTTATTTGACGTTGTTGTTGTTGTTGTTTATTTGACGTTGTTGTTGTTGTTTATTTGACATTGTTGTTGTTGTTGTTGACGTTGTTGTTGTTGTTGTTTATTTGACGTTGTTGTTGTTTATTTGATGTTGTTTATTTGACGTTGTTGTTGTTTTTTATTTGATGTTGTTGTTGTTGACATTGTTGTTGTTGTTTATTTGATGTTGTTGTTGTTGTTGTTGTTGTTTATTTGACGTAGTTGTTGTTATTGACGTTGTTGTTGTTGTTTGTTTGACGTTGTTGTTGTTGTTGTTGTTGTTGTTTATTTTACGTTGTTGTTGTTGTTGTTGTTGTTTATTTGACGTTGTTGTTGTTGTTGTTGTTGTTTATTTGACGTTGTTGTTGTTGTTTATTTGATGTTGTTGTTGTTGTTGTTGTTTATTTGACGTTGTTGTTGTTGTTTATTTGACGTTGTTGTTGTTGTTGTTTATTTGACATTGTTGTTGTTGTTATTTATTTGACGTTGTTGTTGTTGTTATTGTTTATTTGACGTTGTTGTTGTTGTTGTTTATTTGATGTTGTTATTGTTATTTATTTAACGTTGTTCTTGTTATTTGACGTTGTTATTGTTGTATTTGTTGTTGTTGTTATTGTTGCTTATTTGATGTTGTTGTTATTGTTGCTATTTATTTGACGTTGTTGTTGTTGTTGTTTATTTGACGTTGTTGTTATTTATTTGACGTTGTTGTTGTTGTTTAATTGACGTTGTTGTTGTTGTATTTGTTGTTGTTATTATTGTTGTTGCTTATTTGACGTTGTTGTTATTGTTGTTGTTTATTTGACGTTGTTGTTGTTGATGTTATTCATTTGACGTTGTTGTTGTTGTTGTTGTTGTTGTTTATTTGACGTTGTTGTTGTTGTTGTTGTTGTTTATTTGACGTAGTTGTTGTTGTTGTTGTTTTTGTTGTTTATTTGATGTTGTTGTTGTTATTTATTTGACGTTGTTGTGATTGACGTTGTTGTTGTTATTTATTTAACGTTGTTGTTGTTGTTGTTGTTTATTTGACGTAGTTGTTGTTATTGACGTTGTTGTTATTGTTTATTTGACGTTTTTGTTGTTACTGATGTTATTGTTGTTGTTGTTTTTAATTTGACGTGGTTGTTATTGTTGTTTATTTGACGTTGTTGTTGTTGTTGTTGTTTATTTGACGTTGTTGTTGTTGTTGTTGTTGTTTTTGTTGTTTATTTCACGTTGTTGGTTTTATTTGACGTTGTTGTTGTATTTGTTGTTGTTGTTGTTGTTGTTTGTTTGACGTTGTTGTTGTTTTTTATTTGACATTGTTGTTATTGACATTGTTGTTGTTGTTTATTTGACATTGTTGTTATTGTTGTTTATTTGACGTAGTTGTTGTTATTGACGTTGTTGTTATTGTTTATTTGACGTTTTTGTTGTTACTGATGTTATTGTTGTTGTTGTTGTTTATTTGACGTTGTTGTTGTTGTTTATTTGATGTTGTTGTTGTTGTTGTTGTTGTTTATTTGACGTTGTTGTTGTTGTTTATTTGACGTTGTTGTTGTTGTTTATTTGACATTGTTGTTGTTGTTATTTATTTGACGTTGTTGTTGTTGTTGTTGTTATTGTTTATTTGACGTTGTTGTTGTTGTTGTTTATTTGACGTTGTTATTGTTATTTATTTAACGTTGTTCTTGTTATTTGACGTTGTTATTGTTGTATTTGTTGTTGTTATTGTTGCCTATTTGATGTTGTTGTTATTGTTGCTATTTATTTGACGTTGTTGTTGTTGTTCTTTATTTGACGTTGTTGTTATTTATTTGACGTTGTTGTTGTTGTTGTTTAATTGTCGTTGTTGTTGTTGTATTTGTTGTTGTTATTATTGTTGTTGCTTATTTGACGTTGTTGTTATTGTTGTTGTTTATTTGACGTTGTTGCTGTTGATGTTATTCATTTGACGTTGTTGTTGTTGTTGTTGTTTATTTGACGTTGTTGTTGTTGTTGTTGTTTATTTGACGTAGTTGTTGTTGTTGTTTTTGTTGTTTATTTGATGTTGTTGTTGTTATTTATTTGACGTTGTTGTTATCTACGTTGTTGTTGTTATTTATTTGACGTTGTTGTTGTTGTTGTTTATTTGATGTTGTTAATGTTGTTGACATTGTTGTTGTTGTTTTTGTTGTTTATTTGGCGTTGTTGTTGTTGTTGTTATTGTTGGTGTTGGTGTTGTTGTTATTGTTTATTTGACGTTGTTGTTGTTTATTTGACGTTGTTGTTGTTGTTGTTGTTTATTTGACGTTGTTGTTGTTGTTTATTTGACGTTGTTGTTGTTGTTGTTGTTGTTTATTTGACTTTGTTGTTCTTGTTGTTATTTATTTGACGTTGTTGTTGTTGTTGTTGTTTATTAGACGTTGTTGTTGTTGTTGTTGTTTATTTGACGTTGTTATTGTTGTTTATTTGACGTTGTTTTTGTTATTTGACGTTGTTGTTGTTGTTGTATTTGTTGTTGTTGTTGTTGTTGCTTATTTGACATTGTTGTTGTTGTTTATTTGATGTTGTTGTTGCTGTTGTTTATATGACGTTGTTGTTGTCGTTGTTGTTGTTTATTTGACGTTGTTGTTGTTGACGTTGTTGTTGTTGTTTATTTGACGTTGTTGTTGTTGTTGTTAATTTGACGTTGTTGTTGTTTTTTATTTGTTGTTGTTGTATTTGTTGTTGTCGTTGTTGTCGTTGTTGTTTATTTGACGTTGTTGTTGTTGTTGTTTTTGTTTATTTGACGTTGTTGTTGTTGTTGTTTATTTGACGTTGTTGTTGTTGTTGTTGTTGTTGTTGTTTATTTGACGTTGTTGTTGTTGTTGTTGTTTATTTGACGTTGTTGTTGTTGTTTATTTGACATTGTTGTTGTTGTTGTTGACGTTGTTGTTGTTGTTGTTGTTTATTTGACGTTGTTGTTGTTGTTGTTTATTTGATGTTGTTTATTTGACGTTGTTGTTGTTTTTTATTTGATGTTGTTGATGTTGACATTGTTGTTGTTGTTTATTTGATGTTGTTGTTGTTTTTGTTTATTTGATGTAGTTGTTATTGAAGTTGTTGTTGTTTAGTTGACGTTTTTGTTGTTGTTGATGTTATTGTTGTTGTCGTTTTTTATTTGACGTTGTTGTTGTTGTTGTTTGTTTGACGTTTTTGTTGTTGTTGTTTATTTGACGTTGTTGTTGTTGTTGTTGTTGTTGTTTATTTGACGTTGTTGTTGTTGTTTATTTGACGTTGTTGTTGTTGTTGTTTATTTGACGTTGTTGTTGTTGTTGTTGTTTATTTGATGTTGTTGTTGTTGTTGTTTATTTGACGTTGTTGTTGTTGTTTATTTGACGTTGTTGTTGTTGTTTATTTGACGTTGTTATTGTTGTTGTCGTTGTTGTTATTTCTTTGACATTGTTGTTGTTGATGACATTGTAGTTGTTTATTTGACGTTGTTAATGTTGTTGACATTGTTGTTGTTGTTTTTGTTGTTTATTTGACGTTGTTGTTGTTGTTGTTTTTGTTTTTGTTATTGTTGTAGTTGTTGTTGTTGTTTATTTATTGTTGTTGTTGTTGTTGTTGTTGTTGTTGTTGTTTATTTGACGTTGTTGTTGTTGTTTATTTGACGTTGTTGTTATTATTTGAAGTTGTTGTTGTTGTATTTGTTGTAGTTGTTGTTGTTGTTTATTTGATGTTGTTGTTGTTTTTTATTTGACGTTGTTTTTGTTGACATTGTTGTTGTTGTTGTTGTTTATTTGACGTTGTTGTTGTTGTTGTTTATTTGACGTTGTTGTTGTTATTTGAAGTTGTTGTTGTTGTTGTATTTGTTGTTGTTGTTGTTGTTTATTTGACGTTGTTGTTGTTGTTGTTTAGTTGACGTTATTGTTGTTGTTTATTTGACGTTGTTATTGTTGTTGTTGTTGTTGTTTATTTGACGTTGTTGTTGTTAACGTTGTTGTTGTTGTTGTTTATTTGACGTTGTTGTTGTTGTTGTTTATTTGACGTTGTTAATGTTGTTGACATTGTTGTTGTTGTTGTTTATTTGACGTGGTTGTTGTTGTTGTTTATTTGACGTTGTTGTTGTTGTTTATTTGACGTTGTTGTTGTTGTTTATTTGACGTTGTTGTTGTTGTTGTTTATTTGACGTTGTTGTTATTGTTGTTTATTTGACGTTGTTCTTGCTGTTGTTTATTTGACATTGTTGTTGTTGTTGTTGACGTTGTTTTTGTTGTTGTTTATTTGACGTTGTTGTTGTTGTTGTTGTTTATTTGACGTTGTTGTTGTTTTTTATTTGACGTTGTTGTTGTTTTTTATTTGACGTTGTTGTTGTTGACATTGTTGTTGTTGTTGTTTATTTGACATTGTTGTTGTTGTTGTTTATTTGACGTAGTTGTTGTTATTGACGTTGTTGTTATTGTTTATTTGACGTTTTTGTTGTTACTGATGTTATTGTTGTTGTTGTTTTTTATTTGACGTTGTTGTTGTTGTTGTTGGTTTTTATTTGACTGTGTTGTTGTTGTTGTTTATTTGACGTTGTTGTTATTGTTGTTTATTTGACGTTGTTGTTGTTGTTTATTTGACGTTGTTGTTGTTGTTTATTTGACGTTGTTGTTGTTGTTATTTATTTGACGTTGTTGTTGTTGTTGTTATTGTTTATTTAACGTTGTTGTTGTTGTTTATTTGACGTTGTTATTGTTATTTATTTAACGTTGTTTTTGTTATTTGACGTTGTTGTTGTTGTTGTTGTTGCTTATTTGATGTTGTTGTTATTGTTGCTATTTACTTGACGTTGTTGTTGTTGTTGTTTATTTGACGTTGATGTTATTTATTTGACGTTGTTGTTGTTGTTGTTTAATTGATGTTATTGTTGTTGTATTTGTTGTTGTTGTTATTGTTGTTGCTTATTTGACGTTGTTGTTATTGTTGTTGTTTATTTGACGTTGTTGTTGTTGATGTTATTCATATGATGTTGTTGTTGTTGTTGTTGTTTATTTGACGTTGTTGTTGTTGTTGTTTATTTGATGATGTTGTTGTTGTTGTTGTTATTTTTGTTGTTTATTTGACGTTGTTGTTATTTATTTGACGTTGTTGTTATTTATTTGATGTTGTTGTTATTGACGTTGTTGTTGTTATTTAGTTGACGTTGTTAATCTGGTTGACATTGTTGTTGTTGTTTTTTTTGTTTATTGGGCGTTGTTGTTGTTGTTGTTGTTGTTGTTATTGTTGGTGTTGTTGTTGTTATTGTTTATTTGACGTTGTTGTTGTTGTTGTTTATTTGACGTTGTTGTTGTTGTTTATTTGACGTTGTTGTTGTTGTTGTTTATTTGACTTTGTTGTTCTTGTTGTTATTTATTTGACGTTGTTGTTTATTAGACGTTGTTGTTGTTGTTGTTGTTTATTTGACGTTGTTATTGTTGTTTATTTGACGTTGTTTTTGTTATTTGACGTTGTTGTTGTTGTTGTATTTGTTGTTGTTGCTGTTGTTGCTTATTTGACATTGTTGTTGTTGTTTATTTGACGTTGTTGTTGTTGTTGTTGTTTATTTGACGTTGTTGTTGTTGTTGTTTATTTGACGTTGTTGTTGTTGTTTTTGTTGTTTATTTCACGTTGTTGGTTTTATTTGACGTTGTTGTTGTTGTATTTGTTGTTGTTGTTGTTGTTGTTTGTTTGACGTTGTTGTTGTTTTTTATTTGACGTTGTTGTTATTGACATTGTTGTTGTTGTTTATTTGACATTGTTGTTGTTGTTGTTTATTTGACGTAGTTGTTGTTATTGACGTTGTTGTTATTGTTTATTTGACGTTTTTGTTGATACTGATGTTATTGTTGTTGTTGTTTTTTATTTGACGTTGTTGTTGTTGTTTATTTGACGTTGTTGTTGTTGTTGTTTATTTGACGTTGTTGTTGTTGTTTTTGTTGTTTATTTCACGTTGTTGGTTTTATTTGACGTTGTTGTTGTTGTATTTGTTGTTGTTGTTGTTGTTGTTGTTTGTTTGACGTTGTTGTTGTTTTTTATTTGACGTTGTTGTTATTGACATTGTTGTTGTTGTTTATTTGACATTGTTGTTGTTGTTTATTTGACGTAGTTGTTGTTATTGACGTTGTTGTTATTGTTTATTTGACGTTTTTGTTGTTACTGATGTTATTGTTGTTGTTGTTTTTTATTTGACGTTGTTGTTGTTGTTGTTTATTTGACATTGTTGTTGTTGTTTATTTGATGTTGTTGTTGTTGTTTATTTGACGTTGTTGTTGTTGTTTATTTGACGTTGTTGTTGTTGTTTATTTGACATTGTTGTTGTTGTTATTTATTTGACGTTGTTGTTGTTGTTATTGTTTATTTGACGTTGTTGTTGTTGTTGTTGTTTATTTGACGTTGTTATTGTTATTTATTTAACGTTGTTCTTGTTATTTGACGTTGTTATTGTTGTATTTGTTGTTGTTGTTATTGTTGCTTATTTGATGTTGTTGTTATTGTTGCTATTTATCTGACGTTGTTGTTGTTGTTGTTTATTTGACGTTGTTGTTATTTATTTGACGTTGTTGTTGTTGTTGTTGTTTAATTGACGTTGTTGTTGTTGTATTTGTTGTTGTTATTATTGATGTTGCTTATTTGACGTTGTTGTTATTGTTGCTGTTTATTTGACGTTGTTGCTGTTGATGTTATTCATTTGACGTTGTTGTTGTTGTTGTTGTTTATTTGACGTTGTTGTTGTTGTTGTTGTTGTTTATTTGACGTAGTTGTTGTTGTTGTTTTTGTTGTTTATTTGATGTTGTTGTTGTTATTTATTTGACGTTGTTGTTATTGACGTTGTTGTTGTTATTTATTTGACGTTGTTGTTGTTGTTGTTGTTGTTTATTTGATGTTGTTAATGTTGTTGACATTGTTGTTGTTGTTTTTGTTGTTTATTTGGCGTTGTTGTTGTTGTTATTGTTGGTGTTGGTGTTGTTGTTATTGTTTATTTGACGTTGTTGTTGTTGTTGTTGTTTATTTGACGTTGTTGTTGTTGTTGTTGTTTATTTGACGTTGTTGTTGTTGTTGTTGTTTATTTGACTTTGTTGTTCTTGTTGTTATTTATTTGACGTTGTTGTTGTTGTTTATTAGACGTTGTTGTTGTTGTTGTTTATTTGACGTTGTTATTGTTGTTTATTTGACGTTGTTTTTGTTATTTGACGTTGTTGTTGTTGTTGTTGTTGTTGTATTTGTTGTTGTTGTTGTTGTTGCTTATTTGACATTGTTGTTGTTGTTTATTTGATGTTGTTGTTGCTGTTGTTTATATGACGTTGTTGTTGTCGTTGTTGTTGTTTATTTGACGTTGTCGTTGTCGTTGTTGTTGTTGTTTATTTGACGTTGTTGTTGTTGTATTTGTTGTTGTTGTCGTTGTTTATTTGACGTTGTATTTGTTGTTGTTGTTGTTGTTTATTTGACGTTGTTGTTGTTGTTGTTTATTTGACGTTGTTAATGTTGTTGACATTGTTGTTGTTGTTTTTGTTGTTTGTTTGACGTTGTTGTTGTTGTTGTTGTTGTTTTTGTTATTGTTATTGTTGTTGTTGTTGTTGTTTATTTGACGTTGTTGTTGTTGTTGTTTTTGTTTATTTGACGTTGTTGTTGTTGTTGTTTATTTGACGTTGTTGTTGTTGTTGTTGTTGTTGTTTATTTGACGTTGTTGTTGTTGTTGTTTATTTGACGTTGTTGTTGTTGTTTATTTGACATTGTTGTTGTTGTTGTTGACGTTGTTGTTGTTGTTGTTGTTTATTTAACGTTGTTGTTGTTTATTTGATGTTGTTTATTTGACGTTGTTGTTGTTTTTTATTTGATGTTGTTGTTGTTGACATTGTTGTTGTTGTTTATTTGATGTTGTTGTTGTTGTTGTTGTTGTTTATTTGACGTAGTTGTTGTTATTGACGTTGTTGTTGTTGTTTGTTTGACGTTGTTGTTGTTGTTGTTGTTGTTGTTTATTTTACGTTGTTGTTGTTGTTGTTGTTGTTGTTTATTTGACGTTGTTGTTGTTGTTGTTGTTGTTTATTTGACGTTGTTGTTGTTGTTTATTTGATGTTGTTGTTGTTGTTGTTGTTTATTTGACGTTGTTGTTGTTGTTGTTTATTTGACGTTGTTGTTGTTGTTGTTTATTTGACATTGTTGTTGTTGTTATTTATTTGACGTTGTTGTTGTTGTTATTGTTTATTTGACGTTGTTGTTTTTGTTGTTTATTTGATGTTGTTATTGTTATTTATTTAACGTTGTTCTTGTTATTTGACGTTGTTATTGTTGTATTTGTTGTTGTTGTTATTGTTGCTTATTTGATGTTGTTGTTATTGTTGCTATTTATTTGACGTTGTTGTTGTTGTTGTTTATTTGACGTTGTTGTTATTTATTTGACGTTGTTGTTGTTGTTTAATTGACGTTGTTGTTGTTGTATTTGTTGTTGTTATTATTGTTGTTGCTTATTTGACGTTGTTGTTATTGTTGTTGTTTATTTGACGTTGTTGTTGTTGATGTTATTCATTTGACGTTGTTGTTGTTGTTGTTGTTGTTGTTTATTTGACGTTGTTGTTGTTGTTGTTGTTGTTGTTTATTTGACGTAGTTGTTGTTGTTGTTGTTTTTGTTGTTTATTTGATGTTGTTGTTGTTATTTATTTGACGTTGTTGTGATTGACGTTGTTGTTGTTATTTATTTAACGTTGTTGTTGTTGTTGTTGTTTATTTGACGTAGTTGTTGTTATTGACGTTGTTGTTATTGTTTATTTGACGTTTTTGTTGTTACTGATGTTATTGTTGTTGTTGTTTTTAATTTGACGTGGTTGTTATTGTTGTTTATTTGACGTTGTTGTTGTTGTTGTTGTTTATTTGACGTTGTTGTTGTTGTTGTTGTTGTTTTTGTTGTTTATTTCACGTTGTTAGTTTTATTTGACGTTGTTGTTGTATTTGTTGTTGTTGTTGTTGTTTGTTTGACGTTGTTGTTGTTTTTTATTTGACATTGTTGTTATTGACATTGTTGTTGTTGTTTATTTGACATTGTTGTTATTGTTGTTTATTTGACGTAGTTGTTGTTATTGACGTTGTTGTTATTGTTTATTTGACGTTTTTGTTGTTACTGATGTTATTGTTGTTGTTGTTTTTTATTTGACGTTGTTGTTGTTGTTGTTGTTTATTTGACGTTGTTGTTGTTGTTGTTGTTTATTTGACGTTGTTGTTGTTGTTTATTTGACGTTGTTGTTGTTGTTTATTTGACATTGTTGTTGTTGTTATTTATTTGACGTTGATGTTGTTGTTGTTATTGTTTATTTGACGTTGTTGTTGTTGTTGTTTATTTGACGTTGTTATTGTTATTTATTTAACGTTGTTCTTGTTATTTGACGTTGTTATTGTTGTATTTGTTGTTGTTGTTATTGTTGCTTATTTGATGTTGTTGTTATTGTTGCTATTTATTTGACGTTGTTGTTGTTGTTGTTTATTTGACGTTGTTGTTATTTATTTGACGTTGTTGTTGTTGTTGTTTAATTGACGTTGTTGTTGTTGTATTTGTTGTTGTTATTATTGATGTTGCTTATTTGACGTTGTTGTTATTGTTGTTGTTTATTTGACGTTGTTGCTGTTGATGTTATTCATTTGACGTTGTTGTTGTTGTTGTTTATTTGACGTTGTTGTTGTTGTTGTTGTTTATTTGACGTTTTTGTTGTTGTTGTTTATTTGACTTTGTTGTTCTTGTTGTTATTTATTTGACGTTGTTGTTTATTAGACGTTGTTGTTGTTGTTGTTTATTTGACGTTGTTATTGTTGTTTATTTGACGTTGTTTTTGTTATTTGACGTTGTTGTTGTTGTTGTATTTGTTGTTGTTGTTGTTGTTGCTTATTTGACATTGTTGCTGTTGTTTATATGACGTTGTTGTTGTCGTTGTTGTTGTTTATTTGACGTTGTCGTTGTTGTTGTTGTTGTTTATTTGACGTTGTTGTTGTTGTTGACGTTGTTGTTGTTGTTGTTGTTTATTTGACGTTGTTGTTGTTGTTGTTTATTTGACGTTGTTGTTGTTGTTTTTGTTGTTTATTTCACGTTGTTGGTTTTATTTGACGTTGTTGTTGTTGTATTTGTTGTTGTTGTTGTTGTTTGTTTGACGTTGTTGTTGTTTTTTATTTGACGTTGTTGTTATTGACATTGTTGTTGTTGTTTATTTGACATTGTTGTTGTTGTTGTTTATTTGACGTAGTTGTTGTTATTGACGTTGTTGTTATTGTTTATTTGACGTTTTTGTTGTTACTGATGTTATTGTTGTTGTTGTTTTTTATTTGACGTTGTTGTTGTTGTTTATTTGACGTTGTTGTTGTTGTTTATTTGACGTTGTTGTTGTTGTTTTTGTTGTTTATTTCACGTTGTTGGTTTTATTTGACGTTGTTGTTGTTGTTGTATTTGTTGTTGTTGTTGTTTGTTTGACGTTGTTGTTGTTTTTTATTTGACGTTGTTGTTATTGACATTGTTGTTGTTGTTTATTTGACATTGTTGTTGTTGTTGTTTATTTGACGTTGTTGTTGTTATTGACGTTGTTGTTATTGTTTATTTGACGTTTTTGTTGTTACTGATGTTATTGTTGTTGTTGTTTTTTATTTGACGTTGTTGTTGTTGTTGTTTATTTGACATTGTTGTTGTTGTTTATTTGATGTTGTTGTTGTTGTTTATTTGACGTTGTTGTTGTTGTTTATTTGACGTTGTTGTTGTTGTTGTTTATTTGACATTGTTGTTGTTGTTATTTATTTGACGTTGTTGTTGTTGTTATAGTTTATTTGACGTTGTTGTTGTTGTTGTTTATTTGACGTTGTTATTGTTATTTATTTAACGTTGTTCATGTTATTTGACGTTGTTATTGTTGTATTTGTTGGTGTTGTTATTGTTGCTTATTTGATGTTGTTGTTATTGTTGCTATTTATCTGACGTTGTTGTTGTTGTTTATTTGACGTTGTTGTTATTTATTTGACGTTGTTGTTGTTGTTGTTGTTTAATTGACGTTGTTGTTGTTGTATTTGTTGTTGTTATTATTGATGTTGCTTATTTGACGTTGTTGTTATTGTTGTTGTTTATTTGACGTTGTTGCTGTTGATGTTATTCATTTGACGTTGTTGTTGTTGTTGTTGTTTATTTGACGTTGTTGTTGTTGTTGTTGTTGTTTATTTGACGTAGTTGTTGTTGTTGTTTTTGTTGTTTATTTGATGTTGTTGTTGTTATTTATTTGACGTTGTTGTTATTGACGTTGTTGTTGTTATTTATTTGACGTTGTTGTTGTTGTTGTTGTTGTTTATTTGATGTTGTTAATGTTGTTGACATTGTTGTTGTTGTTTTTGTTGTTTATTTGGCGTTGTTGTTGTTGTTATTGTTGGTGTTGGTGTTGTTGTTATTGTTTATTTGACGTTGTTGTTGTTGTTGTTGTTTATTTGACGTTGTTGTTGTTGTTGTTGTTTATTTGACGTTGTTGTTGTTGTTGTTGTTTATTTGACTTTGTTGTTCTTGTTGTTATTTATTTGACGTTGTTGTTGTTGTTGTTGTTTATTAGACGTTGTTGTTGTTGTTGTTTATTTGACGTTGTTATTGTTGTTTATTTGACGTTGTTTTTGTTATTTGACATTGTTGTTGTTGTTGTTGTTGTTGTATTTGTTGTTGTTGTTGTTGTTGCTTATTTGACATTGTTGTTGTTGTTTATTTGATGTTGTTGTTGCTGTTGTTTATATGACGTTGTTGTTGTCGTTGTTGTTGTTTATTTGACATTGTCGTTGTCGTTGTTGTTGTTGTTTATTTGACGTTGTTGTGGTTGTATTTGTTGTTGTTGTCGTTGTTTATTTGACGTTGTATTTGTTGTTGTTGTTGTTTATTTGACGTTGTTGTTGTTGTTGTTTATTTGACGTTGTTAATGTTGTTGACATTGTTGTTGTTGTTTTTGTTGTTTGTTTGACGTTGTTGTTGTTGTTGTTGTTTTTGTTATTGTTATTGTTATTGTTGTTGATGTTTATTTGACGTTGTTGTTGTTGTTGTTGTTTTTGTTTATTTGACGTTGTTGTTGTTGTTGTTTATTTGACGTTGTTGTTGTTGTTGTTGTTGTTGTTTATTTGACGTTGTTGTTGTTGTTGTTTATTTGACGTTGTTGTTGTTGTTTATTTGACATTGTTGTTGTTGTTGTTGACGTTGTTGTTGTTGTTGTTTATTTGACGTTGTTGTTGTTTATTTGATGTTGTTTATTTGACGTTGTTGTTGTTTTTTATTTGATGTTGTTGTTGTTGACATTGTTGTTGTTGTTTATTTGATGTTGTTGTTGTTGTTGTTGTTGTTTATTTGACGTAGTTGTTGTTATTGACGTTGTTGTTGTTTAGTTGACGTTTTTGTTGTTGTTGATGTTATTGTTGTTGTTGTTTTTTATTTGACGTTGTTGTTGTTGTTTGTTTGACGTTGTTGTTGTTGTTGTTTATTTTACGTTGTTGTTGTTGTTGTTGTTGTTTATTTGACGTTGTTGTTGTTGTTGTTTATTTGACGTTGTTGTTGTTGTTTATTTGATGTTGTTGTTGTTGTTGTTGTTTATTTGACGTTGTTGTTGTTGTTTATTTGACGTTGTTGTTGTTGTTGTTTATTTGACATTGTTGTTGTTGTTATTTATTTGACGTTGTTGTTGTTGTTATTGTTTATTTGACGTTGT
>OX451741.1:295288490-295293490 GCA_948472305.1 Vicia faba
TTGACGTTGTTGTTGTTGTTTATTTGACATTGTTGTTGTTGTTATTTATTTGACGTTGTTGTAGTTGTTATTGTTTATTTGACGTTGTTGTTGTTGTTGTTGTTGTTTATTTGACGTTGTTATTGTTATTTATTTAACGTTGTTCTTGTTATTTGACGTTGTTATTGTTGTATTTGTTGTTGTTGTTATTGTTGCTTATTTGATGTTGTTGTTATTGTTGCTATTTATCTGACGTTGTTGTTGTTGTTGTTTATTTGACGTTGTTGTTATTTATTTGACATTGTTGTTGTTGTTGTTTAATTGACGTTGTTGTTGTTGTATTTGTTGTTGTTATTATTGATGTTGCTTATTTGACGTTGTTGTTATTGTTGTTGTTTATTTGACGTTGTTGCTGTTGATGTTATTCATTTGACGTTGTTGTTGTTGTTGTTGTTTATTTGACGTTGTTGTTGTTGTTGTTGTTGTTTATTTGACGTAGTTGTTGTTGTTGTTTTTGTTGTTTATTTGTTGTTGTTGTTGTTGTTTATTTGACTTTGTTGTTCTTGTTGTTATTTATTTGACGTTGTTGTTGTTGTTATTTATTAGACGTTGTTGTTGTTGTTGTTTATTTGACGTTGTTATTGTTGTTTATTTGACGTTGTTTTTGTTATTTGACGTTGTTGTTGTTGTTGTTGTTGTATTTGTTGTTGTTGTTGTTGTTGCTTATTTGACATTGTTGTTGTTGTTTATTTGATGTTGTTGTTGCTGTTGTTTATATGACGTTGTTGTTGTCGTTGTTGTTGTTTATTTGACGTTGTCGTTGTCGTTGTTGTTGTTGTTTATTTGACGTTGTTGTTGTTGTATTTGTTGTTGTTGTCGTTGTTTATTTGACGTTGTATTTGTTGTTGTTGTTGTTGTTTATTTGACGTTGTTAATGTTGTTGACATTGTTGTTGTTGTTTTTGTTGTTTGTTTGACGTTGTTGTTGTTGTTGTTGTTTTTGTTATTGTTATTGTTGTTGTTGTTGTTGTTTATTTGACGTTGTTGTTGTTGTTGTTTTTGTTTATTTGACGTTGTTGTTGTTGTTGTTTATTTGACGTTGTTGTTGTTGTTGTTGTTGTTGTTTATTTGACGTTGTTGTTGTTGTTGTTGTTGTTGTTTATTTGACATTGTTGTTGTTGTTGTTGACGTTGTTGTTGTTGTTGTTTATTTGACGTTGTTGTTGTTTATTTGATGTTGTTTATTTGACGTTGTTGTTGTTTTTTATTTGATGTTGTTGTTGTTGACATTGTTGTTGTTGTTTATTTGATGTTGTTGTTGTTGTTATTGTTGTTGTTTATTTGACGTAGTTGTTGTTATTGACGTTGTTGTTGTTTAGTTGACGTTTTTGTTGTTGTTGATGTTATTGTTGTTGTTGTTTTTTATTTGACGTTGTTGTTGTTGTTTGTTTGACGTTGTTGTTGTTGTTGTTGTTGTTGTTTATTTTACGTTGTTGTTGTTGTTGTTGTTGTTTATTTGACGTTGTTGTTGTTGTTGTTTATTTGACGTTGTTGTTGTTGTTTATTTGATGTTGTTGTTGTTGTTGTTGTTTATTTGACGTTGTTGTTGTTGTTTATTTGACGTTGTTGTTGTTGTTGTTTATTTGACATTGTTGTTGTTGTTATTTATTTGACGTTGTTGTTGTTGTTATTGTTTATTTGACGTTGTTGTTGTTGTTGTTTATTTGATGTTGTTATTGTTATTTATTTAACGTTGTTCTTGTTATTTGACGTTGTTATTGTTGTATTTGTTGTTGTTGTTATTGTTGCTTATTTGATGTTGTTGTTATTGTTGCTATTTATTTGACGTTGTTGTTGTTGTTGTTTATTTGACGTTGTTGTTATTTATTTGACGTTGTTGTTGTTGTTTAATTGACGTTGTTGTTGTTGTATTTGTTGTTGTTATTATTGTTGTTGCTTATTTGACGTTGTTGTTATTGTTGTTGTTTATTTGACGTTGTTGCTGTTGATGTTATTCATTTGACGTTGTTGTTGTTGTTGTTGTTGTTTATTTGACGTTGTTGTTGTTGTTGTTGTTTATTTGACGTAGTTGTTGTTGTTGTTGTTTTTGTTGTTTATTTGATGTTGTTGTTGTTATTTATTTGACGTTGTTGTGATTGACGTTGTTGTTGTTATTTATTTAACGTTGTTGTTGTTGTTGTTGTTTATTTGACGTAGTTGTTGTTATTGACGTTGTTGTTATTGTTTATTTGACGTTTTTGTTGTTACTGATGTTATTGTTGTTGTTGTTTTTAATTTGACGTGGTTGTTATTGTTGTTTATTTGACGTTGTTGTTGTTGTTGTTGTTTATTTGACGTTGTTGTTGTTGTTGTTGTTGTTGTTGTTGTTTTTGTTGTTTATTTCACGTTGTTGGTTTTATTTGACGTTGTTGTTGTATTTGTTGTTGTTGTTGTTGTTGTTTGTTTGACGTTGTTGTTGTTTTTTATTTGACATTGTTGTTATTGACATTGTTGTTGTTGTTTATTTGACATTGTTGTTATTGTTGTTTATTTGACGTAGTTGTTGTTATTGACGTTGTTTTTATTGTTTATTTGACGTTTTTGTTGTTACTGATGTTATTGTTGTTGTTGTTTTTTATTTGACGTTGTTGTTGTTGTTGTTGTTTATTTGACGTTGTTGTTGTTGTTGTTGTTGTTTATTTGACGTTGTTGTTGTTGTTTATTTGACGTTGTTGTTGTTGTTTATTTGACATTGTTGTTGTTGTTATTTATTTGACGTTGATGTTGTTGTTGTTATTGTTTATTTGACGTTGTTGTTGTTGTTGTTGTTTATTTGACGTTGTTATTGTTATTTATTTAACGTTGTTCTTGTTATTTGACGTTGTTATTGTTGTATTTGTTGTTGTTGTTATTGTTGCTTATTTGATGTTGTTGTTATTGTTGCTATTTATTTGACGTTGTTGTTGTTGTTGTTTATTTGACGTTGTTGTTATTTATTTGACGTTGTTGTTGTTGTATTTGTTGTTGTTATTATTGATGTTGCTTATTTGACATTGTTGTTATTGTTGTTGTTTATTTGACGTTGTTGCTGTTGATGTTATTCATTTGACGTTGTTGTTGTTGTTGTTGTTTATTTGACGTTGTTGTTGTTGTTGTTGTTTATTTGACGTAGTTGTTGTTGTTGTTTTTGTTGTTTATTTGATGTTGTTGTTGTTATTTATTTGACGTTGTTGTTATTGACGTTGTTGTTGTTATTTATTTGATGTTGTTGTTGTTGTTGTTGTTTATTTGATGTTGTTAATGTTGTTGACATTGTTGTTGTTGTTTTTGTTGTTTATTTGGCGTTGTTGTTGTTGTTATTGTTGGTGTTGGTGTTGTTGTTATTGTTTATTTGACGTTGTTGTTGTTGTTGTTGTTGTTTATTTGACGTTGTTGTTGTTGTTGTTTATTTGACGTTGTTGTTGTTGTTGTTTATTTGACTTTGTTGTTCTTGTTGTTATTTATTTGACGTTGTTGTTGTTGTTGTTTATTAGACGTTGTTGTTGTTGTTGTTTATTTGACGTTGTTATTGTTGTTTATTTAACGTTGTTTTTGTTATTTGACATTGTTGTTGTTGTTGTTGTTGTTGTATTTGTTGTTGTTGTTGTTGTTGCTTATTTGACATTGTTGTTGTTGTTTATTTGATGTTGTTGTTGCTGTTGTTTATATGACGTTGTTGTTGTCGTTGTTGTTGTTTATTTGACGTTGTCGTTGTCGTTGTTGTTGTTGTTTATTTGACGTTGTTGTGGTTGTATTTGTTGTTGTTGTCGTTGTTTATTTGACGTTGTATTTGTTGTTGTTGTTGTTTATTTGACGTTGTTGTTGTTGTTGTTTATTTGACGTTGTTAATGTTGTTGACATTGTTGTTGTTGTTTTTGTTGTTTGTTTGACGTTGTTGTTGTTGTTGTTGTTTTTGTTATTGTTATTGTTATTGTTGTTGATGTTTATTTGACGTTGTTGTTGTTGTTGTTGTTTTTGTTTATTTGACGTTGTTGTTGTTGTTGTTTATTTGACGTTGTTGTTGTTGTTGTTGTTGTTGTTTATTTGACGTTGTTGTTGTTGTTGTTGTTTATTTGACGTTGTTGTTGTTGTTTATTTGACATTGTTGTTGTTGTTGTTGACGTTGTTGTTGTTGTTGTTTATTTGACGTTGTTGTTGTTTATTTGATGTTGTTTATTTGACGTTGTTGTTGTTTTTTATTTGATGTTGTTGTTGTTGACATTGTTGTTGTTGTTTATTTGATGTTGTTGTTGTTGTTGTTGTTGTTGTTTATTTGACGTAGTTGTTGTTATTGACGTTGTTGTTGTTTAGTTGACGTTTTTGTTGTTGTTGATGTTATTGTTGTTGTTGTTTTTTATTTGACGTTGTTGTTGTTGTTTGTTTGACGTTGTTGTTGTTGTTGTTTATTTTACGTTGTTGTTGTTGTTGTTGTTGTTTATTTGACGTTGTTGTTGTTGTTGTTTATTTGACGTTGTTGTTGTTGTTTATTTGATGTTGTTGTTGTTGTTGTTGTTTATTTGACGTTGTTGTTGTTGTTTATTTGACGTTGTTGTTGTTGTTGTTTATTTGACATTGTTGTTGTTGTTATTTATTTGACGTTGTTGTTGTTGTTATTGTTTATTTGACGTTGTTGTTGTTGTTGTTTATTTGATGTTGTTATTGTTATTTATTTAACGTTGTTCTTGTTATTTGACGTTGTTATTGTTGTATTTGTTGTTGTTGTTATTGTTGCTTATTTGATGTTGTTGTTATTGTTGCTATTTATTTGACGTTGTTGTTGTTGTTGTTTATTTGACGTTGTTGTTATTTATTTGACGTTGTTGTTGTTGTTTAATTGACGTTGTTGTTGTTGTATTTGTTGTTGTTATTATTGTTGTTGCTTATTTGACGTTGTTGTTATTGTTGTTGTTTATTTGACGTTGTTGCTGTTGATGTTATTCATTTGACGTTGTTGTTGTTGTTGTTGTTGTTGTTTATTTGACGT
>OX451741.1:295295990-295300990 GCA_948472305.1 Vicia faba
ATTGATGTTGCTTATTTGACGTTGTTGTTATTGTTGTTGTTTATTTGACGTTGTTGCTGTTGATGTTATTCATTTGACGTTGTTGTTGTTGTTGTTTATTTGACGTTGTTGTTGTTGTTGTTGTTTATTTGACGTAGTTGTTGTTGTTGTTTTTGTTGTTTATTTGTTGTTGTTGTTGTTGTTTATTTGACTTTGTTGTTCTTGTTGTTATTTATTTGACGTTGTTGTTGTTGTTGTTTATTAGACATTGTTGTTGTTGTTGTTTATTTGACGTTGTTATTGTTGTTTATTTGACGTTGTTTTTGTTATTTGACGTTGTTGTTGTTGTTGTTGTTGTATTTGTTGTTGTTGTTGTTGTTGCTTATTTGACATTGTTGTTGTTGTTTATTTGATGTTGTTGTTGCTGTTGTTTATATGACGTTGTTGTTGTCGTTGTTGTTGTTTATTTGACGTTGTCGTTGTCGTTGTTGTTGTTGTTTATTTGACGTTGTTGTTGTTGTATTTGTTGTTGTTGTCGTTGTTTATTTGACGTTGTATTTGTTGTTGTTGTTGTTGTTTATTTGACGTTGTTAATGTTGTTGACATTGTTGTTGTTGTTTTTGTTGTTTGTTTGACGTTGTTGTTGTTGTTGTTGTTTTTGTTATTGTTATTGTTATTGTTGTTGATGTTTATTTGACGTTGTTGTTGTTGTTGTTGTTTTTGTTTATTTGACGTTGTTGTTGTTGTTGTTTATTTGACGTTGTTGTTGTTGTTGTTGTTGTTGTTTATTTGACGTTGTTGTTGTTGTTGTTGTTTATTTGACGTTGTTGTTGTTGTTTATTTGACATTGTTGTTGTTGTTGTTGACGTTGTTGTTGTTGTTGTTTATTTGACGTTGTTGTTGTTTATTTGATGTTGTTTATTTGACGTTGTTGTTGTTTTTTATTTGATGTTGTTGTTGTTGACATTGTTGTTGTTGTTTATTTGATGTTGTTGTTGTTGTTGTTGTTGTTGTTTATTTGACGTAGTTGTTGTTATTGACGTTGTTGTTGTTTAGTTGACGTTTTTGTTGTTGTTGATGTTATTGTTGTTGTTGTTTTTTATTTGACGTTGTTGTTGTTGTTTGTTTGACGTTGTTGTTGTTGTTGTTTATTTTACGTTGTTGTTGTTGTTGTTGTTGTTTATTTGACGTTGTTGTTGTTGTTGTTGTTTATTTGACGTTGTTGTTGTTGTTTATTTGATGTTGTTGTTGTTGTTGTTGTTTATTTGACGTTGTTGTTGTTGTTTATTTGACGTTGTTGTTGTTGTTGTTTATTTGACATTGTTGTTGTTGTTATTTATTTGACGTTGTTGTTGTTGTTATTGTTTATTTGACGTTGTTGTTGTTGTTGTTTATTTGATGTTGTTATTGTTATTTATTTAACGTTGTTCTTGTTATTTGACGTTGTTATTGTTGTATTTGTTGTTGTTGTTATTGTTGCTTATTTGATGTTGTTGTTATTGTTGCTATTTATTTGACGTTGTTGTTGTTGTTGTTTATTTGACGTTGTTGTTATTTATTTGACGTTGTTGTTGTTGTTTAATTGACGTTGTTGTTGTTGTATTTGTTGTTGTTATTATTGTTGTTGCTTATTTGACGTTGTTGTTATTGTTGTTGTTTATTTGACGTTGTTGCTGTTGATGTTATTCATTTGACGTTGTTGTTGTTGTTGTTGTTGTTTATTTGACGTTGTTGTTGTTGTTGTTGTTTATTTGACGTAGTTGTTGTTGTTGTTGTTTTTGTTGTTTATTTGATGTTGTTGTTGTTATTTATTTGACGTTGTTGTGATTGACGTTGTTGTTGTTATTTATTTAACGTTGTTGTTGTTGTTGTTGTTTATTTGACGTAGTTGTTGTTATTGACGTTGTTGTTATTGTTTATTTGACGTTTTTGTTGTTACTGATGTTATTGTTGTTGTTGTTTTTAATTTGACGTGGTTGTTATTGTTGTTTATTTGACGTTGTTGTTGTTGTTGTTGTTGTTTATTTGACGTTGTTGTTGTTGTTGTTGTTGTTGTTGTTGTTTTTGTTGTTTATTTCACGTTGTTGGTTTTATTTGACGTTGTTGTTGTATTTGTTGTTGTTGTTGTTGTTGTTTGTTTGACGTTGTTGTTGTTTTTTATTTGACATTGTTGTTATTGACATTGTTGTTGTTGTTTATTTGACATTGTTGTTATTGTTGTTTATTTGACGTAGTTGTTGTTATTGACGTTGTTGTTATTGTTTATTTGACGTTTTTGTTGTTACTGATGTTATTGTTGTTGTTGTTTTTTATTTGACGTTGTTGTTGTTGTTGTTGTTTATTTGACGTTGTTGTTGTTGTTGTTGTTTATTTGACGTTGTTGTTGTTGTTTATTTGACGTTGTTGTTGTTGTTTATTTGACATTGTTGTTGTTGTTATTTATTTGACGTTGATGTTGTTGTTGTTATTGTTTATTTGACGTTGTTGTTGTTGTTGTTTATTTGACGTTGTTATTGTTATTTATTTAACGTTGTTCTTGTTATTTGACGTTGTTATTGTTGTATTTGTTGTTGTTGTTATTGTTGCTTATTTGATGTTGTTGTTATTGTTGCTATTTATTTGACGTTGTTGTTGTTGTTGTTTATTTGACGTTGTTGTTATTTATTTGACGTTGTTGTTGTTGTATTTGTTGTTGTTATTATTGATGTTGCTTATTTGACATTGTTGTTATTGTTGTTGTTTATTTGACGTTGTTGCTGTTGATGTTATTCATTTGACGTTGTTGTTGTTGTTGTTGTTTATTTGACGTTGTTGTTGTTGTTGTTGTTTATTTGACGTAGTTGTTGTTGTTGTTTTTGTTGTTTATTTGATGTTGTTGTTGTTATTTATTTGACGTTGTTGTTATTGACGTTGTTGTTGTTATTTATTTGACGTTGTTGTTGTTGTTGTTGTTTATTTGATGTTGTTAATGTTGTTGACATTGTTGTTGTTGTTTTTGTTGTTTATTTGGCGTTGTTGTTGTTGTTATTGTTGGTGTTGGTGTTGTTGTTATTGTTTATTTGACGTTGTTGTTGTTGTTGTTGTTGTTGTTTATTTGACGTTGTTGTTGTTGTTGTTTATTTGACGTTGTTGTTGTTGTTGTTTATTTGACTTTGTTGTTCTTGTTGTTATTTATTTGACGTTGTTGTTGTTGTTGTTTATTAGACGTTGTTGTTGTTGTTGTTGTTTATTTGACGTTGTTATTGTTGTTTATTTAACGTTGTTTTTGTTATTTGACGTTGTTGTTGTTGTTGTATTTGTTGTTGTTGTTGTTGTTGCTTATTTGACATTGTTGTTGTTGTTTATTTGATGTTGTTGTTGCTGTTGTTTATATGACGTTGTTGTTGTCGTTGTTGTTGTTTATTTGACGTTGTCGTTGTCGTTTTTGTTGTTGTTTATTTGACGTTGTTGTTGTTGTTGACGTTGTTGTTGTTGTTTATTTGACGTTGTTGTTGTTTATTTGAAGTTGTTGTTGTTTTTGTTGTTGTTATTTGACGTTGTTGTTGTTGTATTTGTTGTTGTTGTTGTTGTTTATTTGACGTTGTATTTGTTGTTGTTGTTGTTGTTTATTTGACGTTGTTGTTGTTTATTTGACGTTGTTAATGTTGTTGACATTGTTGTTGTTGTTTTTGTTGTTTGTTTGACGTTGTTGTTGTTGTTGTTGTTGTTTTTGTTATTGTTATTGTTGTTGTTGTTGTTGTTGTTTATTTGACGTTGTTGTTGTTGTTGTTTATTTGACGTTGTTGTTGTTGTTGTTTTTGTTTATTTGACGTTGTTGTTGTTGTTGTTTATTTGACGTTGTTGTTGTTGTTGTTGTTTATTTGACGTTGTTGTTGTTGTTGTTTATTTGACGTTGTTGTTGTTGTTTATTTGACATTGTTGTTGTTGTTGTTGACGTTGTTGTTGTTGTTGTTTATTTGACGTTGTTGTTGTTTATTTGATGTTGTTTATTTGACGTTGTTGTTGTTTTTTATTTGATGTTGTTGTTGTTGACATTGTTGTTGTTGTTTATTTGATGTTGTTGTTGTTGTTGTTGTTTATTTGACGTAGTTGTTGTTATTGACGTTGTTGTTGTTTAGTTGACGTTTTTGTTGTTGTTGATGTTATTGTTGTTGTTGTTTTTTATTTGACGTTGTTGTTGTTGTTTGTTTGACGTTGTTGTTGTTGTTGTTTATTTTACGTTGTTGTTGTTGTTGTTGTTGTTTATTTGACGTTGTTGTTGTTGTTTATTTGACGTTGTTGTTGTTGTTGTTTATTTGATGTTGTTGTTGTTGTTGTTGTTTATTTGACGTTGTTGTTGTTGTTTATTTGACGTTGTTGTTGTTGATGTTTATTTGACATTGTTGTTGTTGTTATTTATTTGACGTTGTTGTTGTTGTTATTGTTTATTTGACGTTGTTGTTGTTGTTGTTTATTTGATGTTGTTATTGTTATTTATTTAACGTTGTTCTTGTTATTTGACGTTGTTATTGTTGTATTTGTTGTTGTTGTTATTGTTGCTTATTTGATGTTGTTGTTATTGTTGCTATTTATTTGACGCTGTTGTTGTTGTTGTTGTTTATTTGACGTTGTTGTTATTTATTTGACGTTGTTGTTGTTGTTTAATTGACGTTGTTGTTGTTGTATTTGTTGTTGTTATTATTGTTGTTGCTTATTTGATGTTGTTGTTATTGTTGTTGTTTATTTGACGTTGTTGCTGTTGATGTTATTCATTTGACGTTGTTGTTGTTGTTGTTGTTTATTTGACGTTGTTGTTGTTGTTGTTGTTTATTTGACGTAGTTGTTGTTGTTGTTTTTGTTGTTTATTTGATGTTGTTGTTGTTATTTATTTGACGTTGTTGTGATTGACGTTGTTGTTGTTATTTATTTAACGTTGTTGTTGTTGTTGTTTATTTGACGTAGTTGTTGTTATTGACGTTGTTGTTATTGTTTATTTGACGTTTTTGTTGTTACTGATGTTATTGTTGTTGTTGTTTTAAATT
>OX451741.1:295305990-295315990 GCA_948472305.1 Vicia faba
CGTTGTTAATGTTGTTGACATTGTTGTTGTTGTTTTTGTTGTTTATTTGACGTTGTTGTTGTTGTTGTTGTTTTTGTTTTTGTTATTGTTGTAGTTGTTGTTGTTGTTTATTTATTGTTGTTGTTGTTGTTGTTTATTTGACGTTGTTGTTGTTGTTTATTTGACGTTGTTGTTATTATTTGAAGTTGTTGTTGTTGTATATGTTGTAGTTGTTGTTGTTGTTTATTTGATGTTGTTGTTGTTTTTTATTTGACGTTGTTGTTGTTGACATTGTTGTTGTTGTTGTTTATTTGACGTTGTTGTTGTTGTTGTTGTTTATTTGACGTTGTTGTTGTTATTTGAAGTTGTTGTTGTTGTTGTATTTGTTGTTGTTGTTGTTGTTTATTTGACGTTGTTGTTGTTGTTGTTGTTTAGTTGACGTTATTGTTGTTGTTTATTTGACGTTGCTATTGTTGTTGTTGTTGTTGTTTATTTGACGTTGTTGTTGTTAACGTTGTTGTTGTTGTTGTTTATTTGACGTTGTTGTTGTTGTTTATTTGACGTTGTTGTTGTTGTTGTTGTTGTTGTTTATTTGACGTTGTTGTTGTTGTTGTTTATTTCACGTTGTTGTTGTTGTTTATTTGATGTTATTGTTGTTGTTGTTATTTATTTGACGTTGTTGTTGTTGTTTATTTGACGTTGTTGTTGTTGTTGTTTATTTGACGTTGTTATTGTTGTTGTCGTTTTTGTTATTTATTTGACATTGTTGTTGTTGATGACATTGTTGTTGTTTATTTGACGTTGTTGTATTTGTTGTTGTTGTTGTTGTTGTTGTTGTTTATTTGACGTTGTATTTGTTGTTGTTGTTATTGTTTATTTGACGTTGTTGTTGTTGTTGTTGTTTATTTGACGTTGTTAATGTTATTGACATTGTTGTTGTTGTTTTTGTTGTTTGTTTGACGTTGTTGTTGTTGTTGTTGTTTTTGTTATTGTTATTGTTGTTGTTGTTGTTGTTGTTTATTTGACGTTGTTGTTGTTGTTGTTTTTGTTTATTTGACGTTGTTGTTGTTGTTGTTTATTTGACGTTGTTGTTGTTGTTGTTGTTTATTTGACGTTGTTGTTGTTGTTTATTTGACATTGTTGTTGTTGTTGTTGACGTTGTTGTTGTTGTTGTTTATTTGACGTTGTTGTTGTTGTTGTTGTTTATTTGATGTTGTTTATTTGACGTTGTTGTTGTTTTTTATTTGATGTTGTTGTTGTTGACATTGTTGTTGTTGTTTATTTGATGTTGTTGTTGTTGTTTATTTGACGTAGTTGTTGTTAATGACGTTGTTGTTGTTTAGTTGACGTTTTTGTTGTTGTTGATGTTATTGTTGTTGTTGTTTTTTATTTGACGTTGTTGTTGTTGTTGTTTGTTTGACGTTTTTGTTGTTGTTGTTTATTTGACGTTGTTGTTGTTGTTGTTGTTTATTTGACGTTGTTGTTGTTGTTTATTTGACGTTGTTGTTGTTGTTGTTGTTGTTGTTGTTGTTGTTTATTTGATGTTGTTGTTGTTGTTGTTTATTTGACGTTGTTGTTGTTGTTTATTTGATGTTGTTGTTGTTGTTGTTTATTTGACGTTGTTGTTGTTGTTTATTTGACGTTGTTGTTGTTGTTTATTTGACGTTGTTATTGTTGTTGTCGTTTTTGTTATTTATTTGACATTGTTGTTGTTGATGACATTGTTGTTGTTTATTTGACGTTGTTGTTGTTGTTTATTTGACGTTTTTAATGTTGTTGACATTGTTGTTGTTGTTTTTGTTGTTTATTTGACGTTGTTGTTGTTGTTGTTGTTTTTGTTTTTGTTATTGTTGTAGTTGTTGTTGTTGTTTATTTATTGTTGTTGTTGTTGTTGTTGTTTATTTGACGTTGTTGTTGTTGTTTATTTGACGTTGTTGTTATTATTTGAAGTTGTTGTTGTTGTATTTGTTGTAGTTGTTGTTGTTGTTTATTTGATGTTGTTGTTGTTTTTTATTTGACGTTGTTGTTGTTGACATTGTTGTTGTTGTTGTTTATTTGACGTTGTTGTTGTTGTTGTTGTTTATTTGACGTTGTTGTTATTATTTGAAGTTGTTGTTGTTGTTGTATTTGTTGTTGTTGTTGTTGTTTATTTGACGTTGTTGTTGTTGTTGTTTAGTTGACGTTATTGTTGTTGTTTATTTGACGTTGTTATTGTTGTTGTTGTTGTTGTTTATTTGACGTTGTTGTTGTTAACGTTGTTGTTGTTGTTGTTTATTTGACGTTGTTGTTGTTGTTTATTTGACGTTGTTAATGTTGTTGACATTGTTGTTGTTGTTGTTTATTTGACGTTGTTGTTGTTGTTGTTGTTTATTTGACGTTGTTGTTGTTGTTGTTTATTTGACGTTGTTGTTGTTGTTTATTTGACGTTGTTGTTGTTGTTGTTTATTTGACGTTGTTGTTATTGTTGTTTATTTGACGTTGTTCTTGTTGTTGTTTATTTGACATTGTTGTTGTTGATGTTGACGTTGTTTTTGTTGTTGTTTATTTGACGTTGTTGTTGTTGTTTATTTGATGTTGTTTTAGTTGTTGTTGTTTATTTGACGTTGTTGTTGTTTTTTATTTGACGTTGTTGTTGTTTTTTATTTGACGTTGTTGTTGTTGACATTGTTGTTGTTGTTGTTTATTTGACATTGTTGTTGTTGTTGTTTATTTGACGTAGTTGTTGTTATTGACGTTGTTGTTATTGTTTATTTGACGTTTTTGTTGTTACTGATGTTATTGTTGTTGTTGTTTTTAATTTGACGTGGTTGTTATTGTTGTTTATTTGACGTTGTTGTTGTTGTTGTTGTTTATTTGACGTTGTTGTTGTTGTTTTTGTTGTTTATTTCACGTTGTTGGTTTTATTTGACGTTGTTGTTGTTGTATTTGTTGTTGTTGTTGTTGTTTGTTTGACGTTGTTGTTGTTTTTTATTTGACATTGTTGTTATTGACATTGTTGTTGTTGTTTATTTGACATTGTTGTTGTTGTTGTTTATTTGACGTAGTTGTTGTTATTGACGTTGTTGTTATTGTTTATTTGACGTTTTTGTTGTTACTGATGTTATTGTTGTTGTTGTTTTTTATTTGACGTTGTTGTTGTTGTTGTTTATTTGACGTTGTTGTTGTTGTTTATTTGATGTTGTTGTTGTTGTTGTTTATTTGACGTTGATGTTGTTGTTTATTTGACGTTGTTGTTGTTGTTTATTTGACGTTGTTATTGTTGTTGTCGTTTCTGTTATTTATTTGACATTGTTGTTGTTGATGACATTGTTGTTGTTTATTTGACGTTGTTGTATTTGTTGTTGTTGTTCTTGTTGTTGTTGTTGTTTATTTGACGTTGTATTTGTTGTTGTTGTTGTTATTGTTTATTTGACGTTGTTGTTGTTGTTGTTGTTTATTTGACGTTGTTAATGTTGTTGACATTGTTGTTGTTGTTTTCGTTGTTTGTTTGACGTTGTTGTTGTTGTTTTTTTTGTTATTGTTATTGTTGTTGTTGTTGTTGTTTATTTGACGTTGTTGTTGTTGTTGTTGTTGTTGTTTTTGTTTATTTGACGTTGTTGTTGTTGTTGTTTATTTGACGTTGTTGTTGTTGTTGTTGTTATTTATTTGACGTTGTTGTTGTTGTTTATTTGACATTGTTGTTGTTGTTGTTGACGTTGTTGTTGTTGTTTATTTGACGTTGTTGTTGTTGTTGTTGTTTATTTGATGTTGTTTATTTGACGTTGTTGTTGTTTTTTATTTGATGTTGTTGTTGTTGACATTGTTGTTGTTGTTTATTTGATGTTGTTGTTGTTGTTGTTTATTTGACGTAGTTGTTGTTATTGACGTTGTTGTTGTTTAGTTGACGTTTTTGTTGTTGTTGATGTTATTGTTGTTGTTGTTTTTTATTTGACGTTGTTGTTGTTGTTGTTTGTTTGACGTTTTTGTTGTTGTTGTTTATTTGACAGTGTGGTTGTTGTTGTTGTTTATTTGACGTTGTTGTTGTTTTTTATTTGACGTTGTTATTGTTATTGTTATTGTTGTTGTTGTTGTTTATTTGACGTTGTTGTTGTTGTTGTTTATTTGACGTTGTTGTTGTTGTTTATTTGATGTTGTTGTTGTTGTTGTTGTTTATTTGACGTTGTTGTTGTTGTTTATTTGACGTTGTTATTGTTGTTGTCGTTTTTGTTATTTATTTGACATTGTTGTTGTTGATGTTATTGTTGTTGTTGATGTTATTGTTGTTGTTGTTTTTTATTTGACGTTGTTGTTGTTGTTGTTTGTTTGACGTTTTTGTTGTTGTTGTTTATTTGACGTTGTTGTTGTTGTTGTTGTTTATTTGACGTTGTTGTTGTTGTTTATTTGACGTTGTTGTTGTAGTTGTTGTTGTTGTTGTTGTTTATTTGATGTTGTTGTTGTTGTTGTTTATTTGACGTTGTTGTTGTTGTTTATTTGATGTTGTTGTTGTTGTTGTTTATTTGACGTTGTTGTTGTTGTTTATTTGACGTTGTTGTTGTTGTTTATTTGACGTTGTTATTGTTGTTGTCGTTTTTGTTATTTATTTGACATTGTTGTTGTTGATGACATTGTTGTTGTTTATTTGACGTTGTTGTTGTTGTTTATTTGACGTTTTTAATGTTGTTGACATTGTTGTTGTTGTTTTTGTTGTTTATTTGACGTTGTTGTTGTTGTTGTTGTTTTTGTTTTTGTTATTGTTGTAGTTGTTGTTGTTGTTTATTTATTGTTGTTGTTGTTGTTGTTGTTTATTTGACGTTGTTGTTGTTGTTTATTTGACGTTGTTGTTATTATTTGAAGTTGTTGTTGTTGTATTTGTTGTAGTTGTTGTTGTTGTTTATTTGATGTTGTTGTTGTTTTTTATTTGACGTTGTTGTTGTTGACATTGTTGTTGTTGTTGTTTATTTGACGTTGTTGTTGTTGTTGTTGTTTATTTGACGTTGTTGTTGTTATTTGAAGTTGTTGTTGTTGTTGTATTTGTTGTTGTTGTTGTTGTTTATTTGACGTTGTTGTTGTTGTTGTTTAGTTGACGTTATTGTTGTTGTTTATTTGACGTTGTTATTGTTGTTGTTGTTGTTGTTGTTTATTTGACGTTGTTGTTGTTAACGTTGTTGTTGTTGTTGTTTATTTGACGTTGTTGTTGTTGTTTATTTGACGTTGTTAATGTTGTTGACATTGTTGTTGTTGTTGTTTATTTGACGTTGTTGTTGTTGTTGTTTATTTGACGTTGTTGTTGTTGTTGTTTATTTGACGTTGTTGTTGTTGTTTATTTGACGTTGTTGTTGTTGTTGTTTATTTGACGTTGTTGTTATTGTTGTTTATTTGACGTTGTTCTTGTTGTTGTTTATTTGACATTGTTGTTGTTGATGTTGACGTTGTTTTTGTTGTTGTTTATTTGACGTTGTTGTTGTTGTTTATTTGATGTTGTTTTAGTTGTTGTTGTTTATTTGACGTTGTTGTTGTTTTTTATTTGACGTTGTTGTTGTTTTTTATTTGACGTTGTTGTTGTTGACATTGTTGTTGTTGTTGTTTATTTGACATTGTTGTTGTTGTTGTTTATTTGACGTAGTTGTTGTTATTGACGTTGTTGTTATTGTTTATTTGACGTTTTTGTTGTTACTGATGTTATTGTTGTTGTTGTTTTTAATTTGACGTGGTTGTTATTGTTGTTTATTTGACGTTGTTGTTGTTGTTGTTGTTTATTTGACGTTGTTGTTGTTGTTTTTGTTGTTTATTTCACGTTGTTGGTTTTATTTGACGTTGTTGTTGTTGTATTTGTTGTTGTTGTTGTTGTTTGTTTGACGTTGTTGTTGTTTTTTATTTGACATTGTTGTTATTGACATTGTTGTTGTTGTTTATTTGACATTGTTGTTGTTGTTGTTTATTTGACGTAGTTGTTGTTATTGACGTTGTTGTTATTGTTTATTTGACGTTTTTGTTGTTACTGATGTTATTGTTGTTGTTGTTTTTTATTTGACGTTGTTGTTGTTGTTGTTTATTTGACGTTGTTGTTGTTGTTTATTTGATGTTGTTGTTGTTGTTGTTTATTTGACGTTGATGTTGTTGTTTATTTGACGTTGTTGTTGTTGTTTATTTGACGTTGTTATTGTTGTTGTCGTTTTTGTTATTTATTTGACATTGTTGTTGTTGATGACATTGTTGTTGTTTATTTGACGTTGTTGTATTTGTTGTTGTTGTTCTTGTTGTTGTTGTTGTTTATTTGACGTTGTATTTGTTGTTGTTGTTGTTATTGTTTATTTGACGTTGTTGTTGTTGTTGTTGTTTATTTGACGTTGTTAATGTTGTTGACATTGTTGTTGTTGTTTTCGTTGTTTGTTTGACGTTGTTGTTGTTGTTTTTTTTGTTATTGTTATTGTTGTTGTTGTTGTTGTTTATTTGACGTTGTTGTTGTTGTTGTTGTTGTTGTTGTTTTTGTTTATTTGACGTTGTTGTTGTTGTTGTTTATTTGACGTTGATGTTGTTGTTGTTGTTGTTTATTTGACGTTGATGTTGTTGTTTATTTGACGTTGTTGTTGTTGTTTATTTGACGTTGTTATTGTTGTTGTCGTTTTTGTTATTTATTTGACATTGTTGTTGTTGATGACATTGTTGTTGTTTATTTGACGTTGTTGTATTTGTTGTTGTTGTTCTTGTTGTTGTTGTTGTTTATTTGACGTTGTATTTGTTGTTGTTGTTGTTATTGTTTATTTGACGTTGTTGTTGTTGTTGTTGTTTATTTGACGTTGTTAATGTTGTTGACATTGTTGTTGTTGTTTTCGTTGTTTGTTTGACGTTGTTGTTGTTGTTTTTTTTGTTATTGTTATTGTTGTTGTTGTTGTTGTTTATTTGACGTTGTTGTTGTTGTTGTTGTTGTTGTTGTTTTTGTTTATTTGACGTTGTTGTTGTTGTTGTTTATTTGACGTTGTTGTTGTTGTTGTTGTTATTTATTTGACGTTGTTGTTGTTGTTTATTTGACATTGTTGTTGTTGTTGTTGACGTTGTTGTTGTTGTTTATTTGACGTTGTTGTTGTTGTTGTTGTTTATTTGATGTTGTTTATTTGACGTTGTTGTTGTTTTTTATTTGATGTTGTTGTTGTTGACATTGTTGTTGTTGTTTATTTGATGTTGTTGTTGTTGTTGTTTATTTGACGTAGTTGTTGTTATTGACGTTGTTGTTGTTTAGTTGACGTTTTTGTTGTTGTTGATGTTATTGTTGTTGTTGTTTTTTATTTGACGTTGTTGTTGTTGTTGTTTGTTTGACGTTTTTGTTGTTGTTGTTTATTTGACGTTGTTGTTGTTGTTGTTGTTTATTTGACGTTGTTGTTGTTTTTTATTTGACTTTGTTATTGTTATTGTTGTTGTTGTTGTTGTTGTTTATTTGACGTTGTTGTTGTTGTTGTTTATTTGACGTTGTTGTTGTTGTTTATTTGATGTTGTTGTTGTTGTTGTTGTTTATTTGACGTTGTTGTTGTTGTTTATTTGACGTTGTTATTGTTGTTGTCGTTTTTGTTATTTATTTGACATTGTTGTTGTTGATGTTATTGTTGTTGTTGATGTTATTGTTGTTGTTGTTTTTTATTTGACGTTGTTGTTGTTGTTGTTTGTTTGACGTTTTTGTTGTTGTTGTTTATTTGACGTTGTTGTTGTTGTTGTTGTTTATTTGACGTTGTTGTTGTTGTTTATTTGACGTTGTTGTTGTTGTTGTTGTTGTTGTTGTTGTTTATTTGATGTTGTTGTTGTTGTTGTTTATTTGACGTTGTTGTTGTTGTTTATTTGATGTTGTTGTTGTTGTTGTTTATTTGACGTTGTTGTTGTTGTTTATTTGACGTTGTTGTTGTTGTTTATTTGACGTTGTTATTGTTGTTGTCATTTTTGTTATTTATTTGACATTGTTGTTGTTGATGACATTGTTGTTGTTTATTTGACGTTGTTGTTGTTGTTTATTTGACGTTTTTAATGTTGTTGACATTGTTGTTGTTGTTTTTGTTGTTTATTTGACGTTGTTGTTGTTGTTGTTGTTTTTGTTTTTGTTATTGTTGTAGTTGTTGTTGTTGTTTATTTATTGTTGTTGTTGTTGTTGTTGTTTATTTGACGTTGTTGTTGTTGTTTATTTGACGTTGTTGTTATTATTTGAAGTTGTTGTTGTTGTATTTGTTGTAGTTGTTGTTGTTGTTTATTTGATGTTGTTGTTGTTTTTTATTTGACGTTGTTGTTGTTGACATTGTTGTTGTTGTTTATTTGACGTTGTTGTTGTTGTTGTTGTTGTTTATTTGACGTTGTTGTTGTTATTTGAAGTTGTTGTTGTTGTTGTATTTGTTGTTGTTGTTGTTGTTTATTTGACGTTGTTGTTGTTGTTGTTTAGTTGACGTTATTGTTGTTGTTTATTTGACGTTGTTATTGTTGTTGTTGTTGTTGTTGTTTATTTGACGTTGTTGTTGTTAACGTTGTTGTTGTTGTTGTTTATTTGACGTTGTTGTTGTTGTTTATTTGACGTTGTTAATGTTGTTGACATTGTTGTTGTTGTTGTTTATTTGACGTTGTTGTTGTTGTTGTTTATTTGACGTTGTTGTTGTTGTTGTTTATTTGACGTTGTTGTTGTTGTTTATTTGACGTTGTTGTTGTTGTTGTTTATTTGACGTTGTTGTTATTGTTGTTTATTTGACGTTGTTCTTGTTGTTGTTTATTTGACATTGTTGTTGTTGATGTTGACGTTGTTTTTGTTGTTGTTTATTTGACGTTGTTGTTGTTGTTTATTTGATGTTGTTTTAGTTGTTGTTGTTTATTTGACGTTGTTGTTGTTTTTTATTTGACGTTGTTGTTGTTTTTTATTTGACGTTGTTGTTGTTGACATTGTTGTTGTTGTTGTTTATTTGACATTGTTGTTGTTGTTGTTTATTTGACGTAGTTGTTGTTATTGACGTTGTTGTTATTGTTTATTTGACGTTTTTGTTGTTACTGATGTTATTGTTGTTGTTGTTTTTAATTTGACGTGGTTGTTATTGTTGTTTATTTGACGTTGTTGTTGTTGTTGTTGTTTATTTGACGTTGTTGTTGTTGTTTTTGTTGTTTATTTCACGTTGTTGGTTTTATTTGACGTTGTTGTTGTTGTATTTGTTGTTGTTGTTGTTGTTTGTTTGACGTTGTTGTTGTTTTTTATTTGACATTGTTGTTATTGACATTGTTGTTGTTGTTTATTTGACATTGTTGTTGTTGTTGTTTATTTGACGTAGTTGTTGTTATTGACGTTGTTGTTATTGTTTATTTGACGTTTTTGTTGTTACTGATGTTATTGTTGTTGTTGTTTTTTATTTGACGTTGTTGTTGTTGTTGTTTATTTGACGTTGTTGTTGTTGTTTATTTGATGTTGTTGTTGTTGTTGTTTATTTGACGTTGATGTTGTTGTTTATTTGACGTTGTTGTTGTTGTTTATTTGACGTTGTTATTGTTGTTGTCGTTTTTGTTATTTATTTGACATTGTTGTTGTTGATGACATTGTTGTTGTTTATTTGACGTTGTTGTATTTGTTGTTGTTGTTCTTGTTGTTGTTGTTGTTTATTTGACGTTGTATTTGTTGTTGTTGTTGTTATTGTTTATTTGACGTTGTTGTTGTTGTTGTTGTTTATTTGACGTTGTTAATGTTGTTGACATTGTTGTTGTTGTTTTCGTTGTTTGTTTGACGTTGTTGTTGTTGTTTTTTTTGTTATTGTTATTGTTGTTGTTGTTGTTGTTTATTTGATGTTGTTGTTGTTTTTTATTTGACGTTGTTGTTGTTGACATTGTTGTTGTTGTTGTTGTTTATTTGACGTTGTTGTTGTTGTTGTTGTTGTTTATTTGACGTTGTTGTTGTTATTTGAAGTTGTTGTTGTTGTTGTATTTGTTGTTGTTGTTGTTGTTTATTTGACGTTGTTGTTGTTGTTGTTTAGTTGACGTTATTGTTGTTGTTTATTTGACGTTGTTATTGTTGTTGTTGTTGTTGTTTATTTGACGT
>OX451741.1:295320990-295323490 GCA_948472305.1 Vicia faba
TTGAAGTTGTTGTTGTTGTTGTATTTGTTGTTGTTGTTGTTGTTTATTTGACGTTGTTGTTGTTGTTGTTGTTTAGTTGACGTTATTGTTGTTGTTTATTTGACGTTGCTATTGTTGTTGTTGTTGTTGTTTATTTGACGTTGTTGTTGTTAACGTTGTTGTTGTTGTTGTTTATTTGACGTTGTTGTTGTTGTTTATTTGACGATGTGGTTGTTGTTGTTGTTGTTGTTTATTTGACGTTGTTGTTGTTGTTTATTTGATGTTGTTGTTGTTGTTGTTATTTATTTGACGTTGTTGTTGTTGTTTATTTGATGTTGTTGTTGTTGTTTATTTGACGTTGTTATTGTTGTTGTCGTTTTTGTTTATTTGACGTTGTTGTTGTTGTTGTTTATTTGACGTTGTTGTTGTTGTTTATTTGATGTTGTTGTTGTTGTTGTTATTTATTTGACGTTGTTGTTGTTGTTTATTTGATGTTGTTGTTGTTGTTTATTTGACGTTGTTATTGTTGTTGTCGTTTTTGTTTATTTGACGTTGTTGTTGTTGTTGTTTATTTGACGTTGTTGTTGTTGTTTATTTGATGTTGTTGTTGTTGTTGTTATTTATTTGACGTTGTTGTTGTTGTTTATTTGACGTTGTTGTTGTTGTTTATTTGACGTTGTTATTGTTGTTGTCGTTTTTGTTATTTATTTGACATTGTTGTTGTTGATGACATTGTTGTTGTTTATTTGACGTTGTTGTATTTGTTGTTGTTGTTGTTGTTGTTGTTGTTTATTTGACGTTGTATTTGTTGTTGTTGTTATTGTTTATTTGACGTTGTTGTTGTTGTTGTTGTTTATTTGACGTTGTTAATGTTATTGACATTGTTGTTGTTGTTTTTGTTGTTTGTTTGACGTTGTTGTTGTTGTTGTTTTTGTTATTTTTATTGTTGTTGTTGTTGTTGTTGTTTATTTGACGTTGTTGTTGTTGTTGTTTTTGTTTATTTGACGTTGTTGTTGTTGTTGTTTATTTGACGTTGTTGTTGTTGTTGTTGTTGTTTATTTGACGTTGTTGTTGTTGTTTATTTGACATTGTTGTTGTTGTTGTTGACGTTGTTGTTGTTGTTGTTTATTTGACGTTGTTGTTGTTGTTGTTGTTGTTTATTTGATGTTGTTTATTTGACGTTGTTGTTGTTTTTTATTTGATGTTGTTGTTGTTGACATTGTTGTTGTTGTTTATTTGATGTTGTTGTTGTTGTTTATTTGACGTAGTTGTTGTTAATGACGTTGTTGTTGTTTAGTTGACGTTTTTGTTGTTGTTGATGTTATTGTTGTTGTTGTTTTTTATTTGACGTTGTTGTTGTTGTTGTTTGTTTGACGTTTTTGTTGTTGTTGTTTATTTGACGTTGTTGTTGTTGTTGTTGTTTATTTGACGTTGTTGTTGTTGTTTATTTGACGTTCTTGTTGTTGTTGTTGTTGTTGTTGTTTATTTGATGTTGTTGTTGTTGTTGTTTATTTGACGTTGTTGTTGTTGTTTATTTGATGTTGTTGTTGTTGTTGTTTATTTGACGTTGTTGTTGTTGTTTATTTGACGTTGTTGTTGTTGTTTATTTGACGTTGTTATTGTTGTTGTCGTTTTTGTTATTTATTTGACATTGTTGTTGTTGATGACATTGTTGTTGTTTATTTGACGTTGTTGTTGTTTATTTGACGTTTTTAATGTTGTTGACATTGTTGTTGTTGTTTTTGTTGTTTATTTGACGTTGTTGTTGTTGTTGTTGTTTTTGTTTTTGTTATTGTTGTAGTTGTTGTTGTTGTTTATTTATTGTTGTTGTTGTTGTTGTTGTTTATTTGACGTTGTTGTTTTTATTTATTTGACGTTGTTGTTATTATTTGAAGTTGTTGTTGTTGTATTTGTTGTAGTTGTTGTTGTTGTTTATTTGATGTTGTTGTTGTTTTTTATTTGACGTTGTTGTTGTTGACATTGTTGTTGTTGTTGTTTATTTGATGTTGTTGTTGTTGTTGTTGTTTATTTGACGTTGTTGTTGTTATTTGAAGTTGTTGTTGTTGTTGTATTTGTTGTTCTTGTTGTTGTTGTTTATTTGACGTTGTTGTTGTTGACATTGACTAGTTGACGTTATTGTTGTTGTTTATTTGACGTTGTTATTGTTGTTGTTGTTGTTGTTTATTTGACGTTGTTGTTGTTAACGTTGTTGTTGTTGTTGTTTATTTGACGTTGTTGTTGTTGTTTATTTGACGTTGTTAATGTTGTTGACATTGTTGTTGTTGTTGTTTATTTGACGTTGTTGTTGTTGTTGTTTATTTGACGTTGTTGTTGTTGTTGTTTATTTGACGTTGTTGTTGTTGTTTATTTGACGTTGTTGTTGTTGTTGTTTATTTGACGTTGTTGTTATTGTTGTTTATTTGACGTTGTTCTTGTTGTTGTTTATTTGACATTGTTGTTGTTGATGTTGACGTTGTTTTTGTTGTTGTTTATTTGACGTTGTTGTTGTTGTTGTTTATTT
>OX451741.1:295330990-295340990 GCA_948472305.1 Vicia faba
TTGTTATTGTTTATTTGACTATGTTGTTGTTGTTGTTGTTTATTTGACGTTGTTAATGTTGTTGACATTGTTGTTGTTGTTTTCGTTGTTTGTTTGACGTTGTTGTTGTTGTTGTTTTTGTTATTGTTATTGTTGTTGTTGTTGTTGTTTATTTGACGTTGTTGTTGTTGTTTATTTGACGTTGTTGTTGTTGTTGTTTTTGTTTATTTGACGTTGTTGTTGTTGTTGTTTATTTGACGTTGTTGTTGTTGTTGTTGTTATTTATTTGACGTTGTTGTTGTTGTTTATTTGACATTGTTGTTGTTGTTGTTGACGTTGTTGTTGTTGTTGTTTATTTGACGTTGTTGTTGTTGTTGTTGTTTATTTGATGTTGTTTATTTGACGTTGTTGTTGTTTTTTATTTGATGTTTTTGTTGTTGACATTGTTGTTGTTGTTTATTTGATGTTGTTGTTGTTGTTGTTTATTTGACGTAGTTGTTGTTATTGACGTTGTTGTTGTTTAGTTGACGTTTTTGTTGTTGTTGCTGTTATTGTTGTTGTTGTTTTTTATTTGACGTTGTTGTTGTTGTTGTTTGTTTGACGTTTTTGTTGTTGTTGTTTATTTGACGTTGTTGTTGTTGTTGTTGTTTATTTGACGTTGTTGTTGTTGTTTATTTGACGTTGTTATTGTTATTGTTGTTGTTGTTGTTGTTGTTTATTTGACGTTGTTGTTGTTGTTGTTTATTTGACGTTGTTGTTGTTGTTTATTTGATGTTGTTGTTGTTGTTGTTGTTTATTTGACGTTGTTGTTGTTGTTTATTTGACGTTGTTGTTGTTGTTTATTTGACGTTGTTATTGTTGTTGTCGTTTTTGTTATTTATTTGACATTGTTGTTGTTGATGACATTGTTGTTGTTTATTTGACGTTGTTGTATTTGTTGTTGTTGTTGTTGTTGTTGTTGTTTATTTGACGTTGTATTTGTTGTTGTTGTTATTGTTTATTTGACGTTGTTGTTGTTGTTGTTGTTTATTTGACGTTGTTAATGTTGTTGACATTGTTGTTGTTGTTTTTGTTGTTTGTTTGACGTTGTTGTTGTTGTTGTTGTTGTTTTTGTTATTGTTATTGTTGTTGTTGTTGTTGTTTATTTGACGTTGTTGTTGTTGTTGTTGTTTATTTGACGTTGTTGTTGTTGTTGTTTTTGTTTATTTGACGTTGTTGTTGTTGTTGTTTATTTGACGTTGTTGTTGTTGTTGTTGTTGTTTATTTGACGTTGTTGTTGTTGTTTATTTGACATTGTTGTTGTTGTTGTTGACGTTGTTGTTGTTGTTTATTTGACGTTGTTGTTGTTGTTGTTTATTTGATGTTGTTTATTTGACGTTGTTGTTGTTTTTTATTTGATGTTGTTGTTGTTGACATTGTTGTTGTTGTTTATTTGATGTTGTTGTTGTTGTTGTTTATTTGACGTAGTTGTTGTTATTGACGTTGTTGTTGTTTAGTTGACGTTTTTGTTGTTGTTGATGTTATTGTTGTTGTTGTTTTTTATTTGACGTTGTTGTTGTTGTTGTTGTTTGTTTGACGTTTTTGTTGTTGTTGTTTATTTGACGTTGTTGTTGTTGTTGTTTATTTGACGTTGTTGTTGTTGTTTATTTGACGTTGTTGTTGTTGTTGTTGTTGTTGTTGTTGTTTATTTGACGTTGTTGTTGTTGTTGTTTATTTGACGTTGTTGTTGTTGTTTATTTGATGTTGTTGTGGTTGTTGTTGTTTATTTGACGTTGTTGTTGTTGTTTATTTGACGTAGTTGTTGTTGTTTATTTGACGTTGTTATTGTTGTTGTCGTTTTTGTTATTTATTTGACATTGTTGTTGTTGATGACATTGTTGTTGTTTATTTGACGTTGTTGTTGTTGTTGTTTATTTGACGTTGTTAATGTTGTTGACATTGTTGTTGTTGTTTTTGTTGTTTATTTGACGTTGTTGTTGTTGTTGTTGTTTTTGTTTTTGTTATTGTTGTAGTTGTTGTTGTTGTTTATTTATTGTTGTTGTTGTTGTTGTTGTTTATTTGACGTTGTTGTTGTTGTTTATTTGACGTTGTTGTTATTATTTGAAGTTGTTGTTGTTGTATATGTTGTAGTTGTTGTTGTTGTTTATTTGATGTTGTTGTTGTTTTTTATTTGACGTTGTTGTTGTTGACATTGTTGTTGTTGTTGTTTATTTGACGTTGTTGTTGTTGTTGTTGTTTATTTGACGTTGTTGTTGTTATTTGAAGTTGTTGTTGTTGTTGTATTTGTTGTTGTTGTTGTTGTTGTTTATTTGACGTTGCTATTGTTGTTGTTGTTGTTGTTTATTTGACGTTGTTGTTGTTAACGTTGTTGTTGTTGTTGTTTATTTGACGTTGTTGTTGTTGTTTATTTGACGTTGTTGTTGTTGTTGTTGTTGTTTATTTGACGTTGTTGTTGTTGTTGTTTATTTGACGTTGTTGTTGTTGTGTATTTGATGTTGTTGTTGTTGTTGTTATTTATTTGACGTTGTTGTTGTTTATTTGACGTTGTTGTTGTTATTTATTTGACGTTGTTATTGTTGTTGTCGTTTTTGTTATTTATTTGACATTGTTGTTGTTGATGACATTGTTGTTGTTTATTTGACGTTGTTGTATTTGTTGTTGTTGTTGTTGTTGTTGTTGTTTATTTGACGTTGTATTTGTTGTTGTTGTTATTGTTTATTTGACGTTGTTGTTGTTGTTGTTGTTTATTTGACGTTGTTAATGTTATTGACATTGTTGTTGTTGTTTTTGTTGTTTGTTTGACGTTGTTGTTGTTGTTGTTGTTTTTGTTATTGTTATTGTTGTTGTTGTTGTTGTTGTTTATTTGACGTTGTTGTTGTTGTTGTTTTTGTTTATTTGACGTTGTTGTTGTTGTTGTTGTTTATTTGACGTTGTTGTTGTTGTTGTTGTTTATTTGACGTTGTTGTTGTTGTTTATTTGACATTGTTGTTGTTGTTGTTGACGTTGTTGTTGTTGTTGTTTATTTGACGTTGTTGTTGTTGTTGTTGTTTATTTGATGTTGTTTATTTGACGTTGTTGTTGTTTTTTATTTGATGTTGTTGTTGTTGACATTGTTGTTGTTGTTTATTTGATGTTGTTGTTGTTGTTGTTTATTTGACGTAGTTGTTGTTAATGACGTTGTTGTTGTTTAGTTGACGTTTTTGTTGTTGTTGATGTTATTGTTGTTGTTGTTTTTTATTTGACGTTGTTGTTGTTGTTGTTTGTTTGACGTTTTTGTTGTTGTTGTTTATTTGACGTTGTTGTTGTTGTTGTTGTTTATTTGACGTTGTTGTTGTTGTTTATTTGACGTTGTTGTTGTTGTTGTTGTTGTTGTTGTTGTTTATTTGATGTTGTTGTTGTTGTTGTTTATTTGACGTTGTTGTTGTTGTTTATTTGATGTTGTTGTTGTTGTTGTTTATTTGACGTTGTTGTTGTTGTTTATTTGACGTTGTTGTTGTTGTTTATTTGACGTTGTTATTGTTGTTGTCGTTTTTGTTATTTATTTGACATTGTTGTTGTTGATGACATTGTTGTTGTTTATTTGACGTTGTTGTTGTTTATTTGACGTTTTTAATGTTGTTGACATTGTTGTTGTTGTTTTTGTTGTTTATTTGACGTTGTTGTTGTTGTTGTTTTTGTTTTTGTTATTGTTGTAGTTTTTGTTGTTGTTTATTTATTGTTGTTGTTGTTGTTGTTGTTTATTTGACGTTGTTGTTGTTGTTTATTTGACGTTGTTGTTATTATTTGAAGTTGTTGTTGTTGTATTTGTTGTAGTTGTTGTTGTTGTTTATTTGATGTTGTTGTTGTTTTATATTTGACGTTGTTGTTGTTGACATTGTTGTTGTTGTTGTTTATTTGACGTTGTTGTTGTTGTTGTTGTTGTTTATTTGACGTTGTTGTTGTTATTTGAAGTTGTTGTTGTTGTTGTTGTATTTGTTGTTGTTGTTGTTGTTTATTTGACGTTGTTGTTGTTGTTGTTTAGTTGACGTTATTGTTGTTGTTTATTTGACGTTGTTATTGTTGTTGTTGTTGTTGTTTATTTGACGTTGTTGTTGTTAACGTTGTTGTTGTTGTTGTTTATTTGACGTTGTTGTTGTTGTTTATTTGACGTTGTTAATGTTGTTGACATTGTTGTTGTTGTTGTTTATTTGACGTTGTTGTTGTTGTTGTTTATTTGACGTTGTTGTTGTTTATTTGACGTTGTTGTTGTTGTTTATTTGACGTTGTTGTTGTTGTTGTTTATTTGACGTTGTTGTTATTGTTGTTTATTTGACGTTGTTCTTGTTGTTGTTTATTTGACATTGTTGTTGTTGATGTTGACGTTGTTTTTGTTGTTGTTTATTTGACGTTGTTGTTGTTGTTGTTTATTTCATGTTGTTTTAGTTGTTGTTGTTTATTTGACGTTGTTGTTGTTTTTTATTTGACGTTGTTGTTGTTTTTTATTTGACGTTGTTGTTGACATTGTTGTTGTTGTTGTTTATTTGACATTGTTGTTGTTGTTGTTTATTTGACGTAGTTGTTGTTATTGACGTTGTTGTTATTGTTTATTTGACGTTTTTGTTGTTACTGATGTTATTGTTGTTGTTGTTTTTAATTTGACGTGGTTGTTATTGTTGTTTATTTGACGTTGTTGTTGTTGTTGTTTATTTGACGTTGTTGTTGTTGTTTTTGTTGTTTATTTCACGTTGTTGGTTTTATTTGACGTTGTTGTTGTTGTATTTGTTGTTGTTGTTGTTGTTGTTTGTTTGACGTTGTTGTTGTTTTTTATTTGACATTGTTGTTATTGACATTGTTGTTGTTGTTTATTTGACATTGTTGTTGTTGTTGTTTATTTGACGTAGTTGTTGTTATTGACGTTGTTGTTATTGTTTATTTGACGTTTTTGTTGTTACTGATGTTATTGTTGTTGTTGTTTTTTATTTGACGTTGTTGTTGTTGTTGTTTATTTGACGTTGTTGTTGTTGTTTATTTGATGTTGTTGTTGTTGTTGTTTATTTGACGTTGATGTTGTTGTTTATTTGACGTTGTTGTTGTTGTTTATTTGACGTTGTTATTGTTGTTGTCGTTTTTGTTATTTATTTGACATTGTTGTTGTTCATGACATTGTTGTTGTTTATTTGACGTTGTTGTATTTGTTGTTGTTGTTCTTGTTGTTGTTGTTGTTTATTTGACGTTGTATTTGTTGTTGTTGTTATTGTTTATTTGACGTTGTTGTTGTTGTTGTTGTTTATTTGACGTTGTTAATGTTGTTGACATTGTTGTTGTTGTTTTCGTTGTTTGTTTGACGTTGTTGTTGTTGTTGTTTTTGTTATTGTTATTGTTGTTGTTGTTGTTGTTTATTTGACGTTGTTGTTGTTGTTGTTTATTTGACGTTGTTGTTGTTGTTGTTTTTGTTTATTTGACGTTGTTGTGGTTGTTGTTTATTTGACGGTGTTGTTGTTGTTGTTGTTATTTATTTGACGTTGTTGTTGTTGTTTATTTGACATTGTTGTTGTTGTTGTTGACGTTGTTGTTGTTGTTGTTTATTTGACGTTGTTGTTGTTGTTGTTGTTTATTTGATGTTGTTTATTTGACGTTGTTGTTGTTTTTTATTTGATGTTGTTGTTGTTGACATTGTTGTTGTTGTTTATTTGATGTTGTTGTTGTTGTTGTTTATTTGACGTAGTTGTTGTTATTGACGTTGTTGTTGTTTAGTTGACGTTTTTGTTGTTGTTGATGTTATTGTTGTTGTTGTTTTTTATTTGACGTTGTTGTTGTTGTTGTTTGTTTGACGTTTTTGTTGTTGTTGTTTATTTGACGTTGTTGTTGTTGTTGTTTATTTGACGTTGTTGTTGTTGTTTATTTGACGTTGTTATTGTTATTGTTGTTGTTGTTGTTGTTGTTTATTTGACGTTGTTGTTGTTGTTGTTTATTTGACGTTGTTGTTGTTGTTTATTTGATGTTGTTGTTGTTGTTGTTTATTTGACGTTGTTGTTGTTGTTTATTTGACGTTGTTGTTGTTGTTTATTTGACGTTGTTATTGTTGTTGTCGTTTTTGTTATTTATTTGACATTGTTGTTGTTGATGACATTGTTGTTGTTTATTTGACGTTGTTGTATATGTTGTTGTTGTTGTTGTTGTTGTTGTTGTTGTTTATTTGACGTTGTATTTGTTGTTGTTGTTATTGTTTATTTGACGTTGTTGTTGTTGTTGTTGTTTATTTGACGTTGTTAATGTTGTTGACATTGTTGTTGTTGTTTTTGTTGTTTGTTTGACGTTGTTGTTGTTGTTATTGTTATTGTTATTGTTGTTGTTGTTGTTGTTGTTTATTTGACGTTGTTGTTGTTGTTGTTTATTTGACGTTGTTGTTGTTGTTGTTTTTGTTTATTTGACGTTGTTGTTGTTGTTGTTTATTTGACGTTGTTGTTGTTGTTGTTGTTGTGTATTTGACGTTGTTGTTGTTGTTTATTTGACATTGTTGTTGTTGTTGTTGACGTTGTTGTTGTTGTTGTTGTTTATTTGACGTTGTTGTTGTTGTTGTTTATTTGATGTTGTTTATTTGACGTTGTTGTTGTTTTTTATTTGATGTTGTTGTTGTTGACATTGTTGTTGTTGTTTATTTGATGTTGTTGTTGTTGTTGTTTATTTGACGTAGTTGTTGTTATTGACGTTGTTGTTGTTTAGTTGACGTTTTTGTTGTTGTTGATGTTATTGTTGTTGTTGTTTTTTATTTGACGTTGTTGTTGTTGTTGTTTGTTTGACGTTTTTGTTGTTGTTGTTTATTTGACGTTGTTGTTGTTGTTGTTGTTTATTTGATGTTGTTGTTGTTGTTTATTTGACGTTGTTGTTGTTGTTGTTGTTGTTGTTGTTGTTTATTTGACGTTGTTGTTGTTGTTGTTTATTTGACGTTGTTGTTGTTGTTTATTTGATGTTGTTGTTGTTGTTGTTTATTTGACGTTGTTGTTGTTGTTTATTTGACGTTGTTGTTGTTGTTTATTTGACGTTGTTATTGTTGTTGTCGTTTTTGTTATTTATTTGACATTGTTGTTGTTGATGACATTGTTGTTGTTTATTTGACGTTGTTGTTGTTGTTGTTTATTTGACGTTGTTAATGTTGTTGACATTGTTGTTGTTGTTTTTGTTGTTTATTTGACGTTGTTGTTGTTGTTGTTGTTTTTGTTTTTGTTATTGTTGTAGTTGTTGTTGTTGTTTATTTATTGTTGTTGTTGTTGTTGTTGTTTATTTGACGTTGTTGTTGTTGTTTATTTGACGTTGTTGTTATTATTTGAAGTTGTTGTTGTTGTATTTGTTGTAGTTGTTGTTGTTGTTTATTTGATGTTGTTGTTGTTTTTTATTTGACGTTGTTGTTGTTGACATTGTTGTTGTTGTTGTTTATTTGACGTTGTTGTTGTTGTTGTTTATTTGACGTTGTTGTTGTTATTTGAAGTTGTTGTTGTTGTTGTATTTGTTGTTGTTGTTGTTGTTTATTTGACGTTGTTGTTGTTGTTGTTGTTTAGTTGACGTTATTGTTGTTGTTTATTTGACGTTGTTATTGTTGTTGTTGTTGTTTATTTGACGTTGTTGTTGTTAACGTTGTTGTTGTTGTTGTTGTTGTTTATTTGACGTTGTTGTTGTTGTTGTTTATTTGACGTTGTTGTTGTTGTTGTTTATTTGACGTTGTTGTTGTTGTTGTTTATTTGACGTTGTTGTTGTTGTTTATTTGATGTTGTTGTTGTTGTTGTTGTTTATTTGACGTTGTTGTTGTTGTTTATTTGACGTTGTTTTTGTTGTTTATTTGACGTTGTTATTGTTGTTGTCGTTTTTGTTATTTATTTGACATTGTTGTTGTTGATGACATTGTTGTTGTTTATTTGACGTAGTTGTATTTGTTGTTGTTGTTGTTGTTGTTTATTTGACGTTGTATTTGTTGTTGTTGTTATTGTTTATTTGACGTTGTTGTTGTTGTTGTTGTTGTTTATTTGACGTTGTTAATGTTGTTGACATTGTTGTTGTTGTTTTTGTTGTTTGTTTGACGTTGTTGTTGTTGTTGTTTTTGTTATTGTTATTGTTGTTGTTGTTGTTGTTGTTTATTTGACGTTGTTGTTGTTGTTTATTTGACGTTGTTGTTGTTGCTGTTGTTGTTGTTTATTTGACGTTGTTGTTGTTGTTGTTGTTGTTTATTTGACGTTGTTGTTGTTGTTTATTTGACATTGTTGTTGTTGTTGTTGACGTTGTTGTTGTTGTTGTTTATTTGAAGTTGTTGTTGTTGTTGTTGTTGTTGTTGTTGTTTATTTGATGTTGTTTATTTGACGTTGTTGTTTTTTTTTATTTGATGTTGTTGTTGTTGACATTGTTGTTGTTGTTTATTTGATGTTGTTGTTGTTGTTGTTTATTTGACGTAGTTGTTGTTATTGACGTTGTTGTTGTTTAGTTGACGTTTTTGTTGTTGTTGATGTTATTGTTGTTGTTGTTTTTTATTTGACGTTGTTGTTGTTGTTGTTTGTTTGACGTTTTTGTTGTTGTTGTTTATTTGACGTTGTTGTTGTTATTGTTGTTTATTTGACATTGTTGTTGTTGTTTATTTGACGTTGTTGTTGTTGTTGTTGTTGTTGTTGTTTATTTGATGTTGTTGTTGTTGTTGTTTATTTGACGTTGTTGTTGTTGTTTATTTGATGATGTTGTTGTTGTTGTTTATTTGACGTTGTTGTTGTTGTTTATTTGACGTTGTTGTTGTTGTTTATTTGACGTTGTTATTGTTGTTGTCGTTTTTGTTATTTATTTGACATTGTTGTTGTTGATGACATTGTTGTAGTTTATTTGACGTTGTTGTTGTTGTTGTTTATTTGACGTTGTTAATGTTGTTGACATTGTTGTTGTTGTTTTTGTTGTTTATTTGACGTTGTTGTTGTTGTTGTTGTTTTTGTTTTTGTTATTGTTGTAGTTGTTGTTGTTGTTTATTTATTGTTGTTGTTGTTGTTGTTTATTTGACGTTGTTGTTGTTGTTTATTTGACGTTGTTGTTATTATTTGAAGTTGTTGTTGTATTTGTTGTAGTTGTTGTTGTTGTTTATTTGATGTTGTTGTCGTTTTTTATTTGACGTTGTTGTTGTTGACATTGTTGTTGTTGTTGTTTATTTGACGTTGTTGTTGTTGTTGTTGTTTATTTGACGTTGTTGTTGTTATTTGATGTTGTTGTTGTTGTTGTATTTGTTGTTGTTGTTGTTGTTTATTTGACGTTGTTATTGTTGTTGTTTAGTTGACGTTATTGTTGTTGTTTATTTGACGTTGTTATTGTTGTTGTTGTTGTTGTTTATTTGACGTTGTTGTTGTTAACGTTGTTGTTGTTGTTGTTTATTTGACGTTGTTGTTGTTGTTTATTTGACGTTGTTGTTGTTGTTGTTGTTGTTGTTTATTTGACGTTGTTGTTGTTGTTGTTTATTTGACGTTGTTGTTGTTGTTGTTTATTTGACGTTGTTGTTGTTGTTTATTTGACGTTGTTGTTGTTGTTGTTTATTTGACGTTGTTGTTATTGTTGTTTATTTGACGTTGTTCTTGTTGTTGTTTATTTGACATTGTTGTTGTTGTTGTTGACGTTGTTTTTGTTGTTGTTTATTTGACGTTGTTGTTGTTGTTGTTGTTTATTTGATGTTGTTTTAGTTGTTGTTGTTTATTTGACGTTGTTGTTGTTTTTTATTTGACGTTGTTGTTGTTTTTTATTTGACGTTGTTGTTGTTGACATTGTTGTTGTTGTTGTTTATTTGACATTGTTGTTGTTGTTGTTTATTTGACGTAGTTGTTGTTATTGACGTTGTTGTTATTGTTTATTTGACGTTTTTGTTGTTACTGATGTTATTGTTGTTGTTGTTTTTAATTTGACGTGGTTGTTATTGTTGTTTATTTGACGTTGTTGTTGTTGTTGTTGTTTATTTGACGTTGTTGTTGTTGTTTTTGTTGTTTATTTCACGTTGTTGGTTTTATTTGACGTTGTTGTTGTTGTATTTGTT
>OX451741.1:295348490-295430990 GCA_948472305.1 Vicia faba
GACTTTGTTGTTCTTGTTGTTATTTATTTGACGTTGTTGTTGTTGTTGTTTATTAGACGTTGTTGTTGTTGTTGTTTATTTGACGTTGTTATTGTTGTTTATTTGACGTTGTTTTTGTTATTTGATGTTGTTGTTGTTGTTGTTGTAATTGTTGTTGTTGTTGTTGTTGCTTATTTGACATTGTTGTTGTTGTTTATTTGATGTTGTTGTTACTTTTGTTTATATGACGTTGTTATTGTCGTTGTTGTTGTTTATTTGACGTTGTCGTTGTTGTTGTTGTTTATTTGACGTTGTTGTTGTTGTTGACGTTGTTGTTGTTGTTTATTTGACGTTGTTGTTGTTGTTGTTAATTTGACGTTGTTGTTGTTTTTTATTTGACGTTGTTGTATTTATTGTTGTTGTTGTTGTTGTTGTTTATTTGACGTTGTATCTGTTGTTGTTGTTATTGTTTATTTGACGTTGTTGTTGTTGTTGTTGTTTATTTGACGTTGTTAATGTTGTTGACATTGTTGTTGTTGTTTTTGTTGATTGTTTGACGTTGTTGTTGTTGTTGTTTTTGTTATTGTTATTGTTGTTGTTGTTGTTGTTGTTGTTTATTTGACGTTGTTGTTGTTGTTGTTGTTTATTTGACGTTGTTGTTGTTGTTGTTTTTGTTTATTTGACGTTGTTGTTGTTGTTGTTTTTGTTTATTTGACGTTGTTGTTGTTGTTTATTTGACGTTGTTGTTGTTGTTGTTGTTTATTTGACGTTTGTTGTTGTTTATTTGACATTGTTGTTGTTGTTGTTGACGTTGTTGTTGTTGTTGTTGTTTATTTGATGTTGTTTATTTGACGTTGTTGTTGTTTTTTATTTGATGTTGTTGTTGTTGACATTGTTGTTGTTGTTTATTTGATGTTGTTGTTGTTGTTGTTTATTTGACGTAGTTGTTGTTATTGACGTTGTTGTTGTTTAGTTGACGTTTTTGTTGTTGTTGATGTTATTGTTGTTGTTGTTTTTTATTTGACGTTGTTGTTGTTGTTGTTTGTTTGACGTTTTTGTTGTTGTTGTTTATTTGACGTTGTTGTTGTTGTTGTTGTTTATTTGACGTTGTTGTTGTTGTTTATTTGACGTTGTTGTTGTTGTTGTTGTTGTTGTTTATTTGACGTTGTTGTTGTTGTTGTTTATTTGACGTTGTTGTTGTTGTTTATTTGATGTTGTTGTTGTTGTTGTTTATTTGACGTTGTTGTTGTTGTTTATTTGACGTTGTTGTTGTTGTTTATTTTACGTTGTTATTGTTGTTGTCGTTTTTGTTATTTATTTGACATTGTTGTTGTTGATGACATTGTTGTTGTTTATTTGACGTTGTTGTTGTTGTTGTTTATTTGACGTTGTTAATGTTGTTGACATTGTTGTTGTTGTTTTTGTTGTTTATTTGACGTTGTTGTTGTTGTTGTTGTTTTTGTTTTTGTTATTGTTGTAGTTGTTGTTGTTGTTTATTTATTGTTGTTGTTGTTGTTGTTGTTTATTTGACGTTGTTGTTGTTGTTTATTTGACGTTGTTGTTGTTGACATTTTTGTTGTTGTTGTTTATTTGACGTTGTTGTTGTTGTTGTTGTTGTTTATTTGACGTTGTTGTTGTTATTTGAAGTTGTTGTTGTTGTTGTATTTGTTGTTGTTGTTGTTGTTTATTTGACGTTGTTGTTGTTGTTGTTGTTTAGTTGACGTTATTGTTGTTGTTTATTTGACGTTGTTATTGTTGTTGTTGTTGTTTATTTGACGTTGTTGTTGTTAACGTTGTTGTTGTTGTTGTTTATTTGACGTTGTTGTTGTTGTTTATTTGACGTTGTTGTTGTTGTTGTTGTTGTTTATTTGACGTTGTTGTTGTTGTTGTTTATTTGACGTTGTTGTTGTTGTTGTTTATTTGACGTTGTTGTTGTTGTTTATTTGACGTTGTTGTTGTTGTTGTTTATTTGACGTTGTTGTTATTGTTGTTTATTTGACGTTGTTCTTGTTGTTGTTTATTTGACATTGTTGTTGTTGTTGTTGTTGACGTTGTTTTTGTTGTTGTTTATTTGACGTTGTTGTTGTTGTTGTTTATTTGATGTTGTTTTAGTTGTTGTTGTTTATTTGACGTTGTTGTTGTTTTTTATTTGACGTTGTTGTTGTTTTTTATTTGACGTTGTTGTTGTTGACATTGTTGTTGTTGTTGTTCATTTGACATTGTTGTTGTTGTTGTTTATTTGACGTAGTTGTTGTTATTGACGTTGTTGTTATTGTTTATTTGACGTTTTTGTTGTTACTGATGTTATTGTTGTTGTTGTTTTTAATTTGACGTGGTTGTTATTGTTGTTTATTTGACGTTGTTGTTGTTGTTGTTTATTTGACGTTGTTGTTGTTGTTTTTGTTGTTTATTTCACGTTGTTGGTTTTATTTGACGTTGTTGTTGTTGTATTTGTTGTTGTTGTTGTTGTTGTTTGTTTGACGTTGTTGTTGTTTTTTATTTGACATTGTTGTTATTGACATTGTTGTTGTTGTTTATTTGACATTGTTGTTGTTGTTGTTTATTTGACGTAGTTGTTGTTATTGACGTTGTTGTTATTGTTTATTTGACGTTTTTGTTGTTACTGATGTTATTGTTGTTGTTGTTTTTTATTTGACGTTGTTGTTGTTGTTGTTTATTTGACGTTGTTGTTGTTGTTTATTTGATGTTGTTGTTGTTGTTGTTTATTTGACGTTGTTGTTGTTGTTTATTTGACGTTGTTGTTGTTGTTTATTTGACATTGTTGTTGTTGTTGTTATTTATTTGACGTTGTTGTTGTTGTTGTTATTGTTGTATTTGTTGTTGTTGTTATTGTTGCTTATTTGATGTTGTTGTTATTGTTGCTATTTATTTGACGTTGTTGTTGTTGTTCTTTATTTGACGTTGTTGTTATTTATTTGACGTTGTTGTTGTTGTTGTTGTTTAATTGACGTTGTTGTTGTTGTATTTGTTGTTGTTATTATTGTTGTTGCTTATTTGACGTTGTTGTTATTGTTGTCATTTATTTGACGTTGTTGCTGTTGATGTTATTCATTTGACGTTGTTGTTGTTGTTTATTTGACGTTGTTGTTGTTGTTGTTGTTTATTTGACGTAGTTGTTGTTGTTGTTTTTGTTGTTTATTTGATGTTGTTGTTGTTATTTATTTGACGTTGTTGTTATTGACGTTGTTGTTGTTATTTATTTGACGTTGTTGTTGTTGTTGTTTATTTGATGTTGTTAATGTTGTTGACATTGTTGTTGTTGTTTTTGTTGTTTATTTGGCGTTGTTGTTGTTGTTGTTATTGTTGGTGTTGGTGTTGTTGTTATTGTTTATTTGACGTTGTTGTTGTTTATTTGACGTTGTTGTTGTTGTTGTTGTTATTGTTGTTGTTTATTTGACGTTGTTGTTGTTGTTTATTTGACGTTGTTGTTGTTGTTGTTTATTTGACTTTGTTGTTCTTGTTGTTATTTATTTGACGTTGTTGTTGTTGTTGTTGTTTATTAGACGTTGTTGTTGTTGTTGTTTATTTGACGTTGTTATTGTTGTTTATTTGACGTTGTTTTTGTTATTTGATGTTGTTGTTGTTGTTGTTGTAATTGTTGTTGTTGTTGTTGTTGCTTATTTGACATTGTTGTTGTTGTTTATTTGATGTTGTTGTTACTGTTGTTTATATGACGTTGTTGTTGTCGTTGTTGTTGTTTATTTGACGTTGTCGTTGTTGTTGTTGTTTATTTGACGTTGTTGTTGTTGTTGACGTTGTTGTTGTTGTTTATTTGACGTTGTTGTTGTTGTTTATTTGACATTGTATTTGTTGTTGTTGTTATTGTTTATTTGACGTTGTTGTTGTTGTTGTTGTTTATTTGACGTTGTTAATGTTGTTGACATTGTTGTTGTTGTTTTTGTTGTTTGTTTGACGTTGTTGTTGTTGTTGTTTTTGTTATTGTTATTGTTGTTGTTGTTGTTGTTTATTTGACGTTGTTGTTGTTGTTTATTTGACGTTGTTGTTGTTGTTGTTGTTGTTGTTTGTTTGACGTTTTTGTTGTTGTTGTTTATTTGACGTTGTTGTTGTTGTTGTTGTTTATTTGACGTTGTTGTTGTTGTTTATTTGACGTTGTTGTTGTTATTGTTGTTGTTGTTGTTGTTGTTGTTGTTGTTTATTTGACGTTGTTGTTGTTGTTGTTTATTTGACGTTGTTGTTGTTGTTTATTTGATGTTGTTGTTGTTGTTGTTTATTTGACGTTGTTGTTGTTGTTTATTTGACGTTGTTGTTGTTGTTTATTTGACGTTGTTATTGTTGTTGTCGTTTTTGTTATTTATTTGACATTGTTGTTGTTGATGACATTGTTGTTGTTTATTTGACGTTGTTGTATTTGTTGTTGTTGTTGTTGTTGTTGTTGTTTATTTGACGTTGTATTTGTTGTTGTTGTTATTGTTTATTTGACGTTGTTGTTGTTGTTGTTGTTGTTTATTTGACGTTGTTAATGTTGTTGACATTATTGTTGTTGTTTTTGTTGTTTGTTTGACGTTGTTGTTGTTGTTGTTTTTGTTATTGTTATTGTTGTTGTTGTTGTTGTTGTTTATTTGACGTTGTTGTTGTTGTTGTTTATTTGACGTTGTTGTTGTTGTTGTTTTTGTTTATTTGACGTTGTTGTTGTTGTTTATTTGACGTTGTTGTTGTTGTTTATTTGACATTGTTGTTGTTGTTGTTGACGTTGTTGTTGTTGTTGTTTATTTGACGTTGTTGTTGTTGTTGTTGTTGTTGTTTATTTGATGTTGTTTATTTGACGTTGTTGTTGTTTTTTATTTGATGTTGTTGTTGTTGACATTGTTGTTGTTGTTTATTTGATGTTGTTGTTGTTGTTGTTTATTTGACGTAGTTGTTGTTATTGACGTTGTTATTGTTTAGTTGACGTTTTTGTTGTTGTTGATGTTATTGTTGTTGTTGTTTTTTATTTGACGTTGTTGTTGTTGTTGTTTGTTTGACTTTTTTGTTGTTGTTGTTGTTTATTTGACGTTGTTGTTGTTGTTGTTGTTTATTTGACGTTGTTGTTGTTGTTTATTTGACGTTGTTGTTGTTGTTGTTGTTGTTGTTGTTTATTTGACGTTGTTGTTGTTGTTTATTTGACGTTGTTGTTGTTGTTTATTTGATGTTGTTGTTGTTGTTGTTTATTTGACGTTGTTGTTGTTGTTTATTTGACGTTGTTGTTGTTGTTTATTTGACGTTGTTGTAGTTGTTTATTTGACGTTGTTATTGTTGTTGTCGTTGTTGTTGTTTATTTGACATTGTTGTTGTTGATGACATTGTTGTTGTTTATTTGACGTTGTTGTTGTTGTTGTTTATTTGACGTTGTTAATGTTGTTGACATTGTTGTTGTTGTTTTTGTTGTTTATTTGACGTTGTTGTTGTTGTTGTTGTTTTTGTTTTTGTTATTGTTGTAGTTGTTGTTGTTGTTTATTTATTGTTGTTGTTGTTGTTGTTGTTGTTTATTTGACGTTGTTGTTGTTGTTTATTTGACGTTGTTGTTATTATTTGAAGTTGTTGTTGTTGTATTTGTTGTAGTTGTTGTTGTTGTTTATTTGATGTTGTTGTTGTTTTTTATTTGACGTTGTTGTTGTTGACATTGTTGTTGTTGTTGTTTATTTGACGTTGTTGTTGTTGTTGTTGTTTATTTGACGTTGTTGTTGTTATTTGAAGTTGTTGTTGTTGTTGTTGTATTTGTTGTTGTTGTTGTTGTTTATTTGACGTTGTTGTTGTTGTTGTTTAGTTGACGTTATTGTTGTTGTTTATTTGACGTTGTTATTGTTGTTGTTGTTGTTGTTAACGTTGTTGTTGTTGTTGTTTATTTGACGTTGTTGTTGTTGTTGTTTATTTGACGTTGTTAATGTTGTTGACATTGTTGTTGTTGTTGTTTATTTGACGTTGTTGTTGTTGTTGTTTATTTGACGTTGTTGTTTTTGTTTATTTGACGTTGTTGTTGTTGTTTATTTGACGTTGTTGTTGTTGTTGTTTATTTGACGTTGTTGTTATTGTTGTTTATTTGACGTTGTTCTGGTTGTTGTTTATTTGACATTGTTGTTGTTGTTGTTGACGTTGTTTTTGTTGTTGTTTATTTGACGTTGTTGTTGTTGTTGTTTATTTGATGTTGTTTTAGTTGTTGTTGTTTTTTATTTGACGTTGTTGTTGTTTTTTATTTGACGTTGTTGTTGTTGACATTGTTGTTGTTGTTGTTTATTTGACATTGTTGTTGTTGTTGTTTATTTGACGTAGTTGTTGTTATTGACGTTGTTGTTATTGTTTATTTGACGTTTTTGTTGTTACTGATGTTATTGTTGTTGTTGTTTTTTATTTGACGTTGTTGTTGTTGTTGGTTTTTATTTGACGTTGTTGTTGTTGTTTAATTGACGTTGTTGTTATTGTTGTTTATTTGACGTTGTTGTTGTTGTTTATTTGACGTTGTTGTTGTTGTTTATTTGACGTTGTTGTTGTTGTTATTTATTTGACGTTGTTGTTGTTGTTGTTATTGTTTATTTAACGTTGTTGTTGTTGTTTATTTGACGTTGTTATTTTTATTTATTTAACGTTGTTTTTGTTATTTGACGTTGTTGTTGTTGTTGTTGTTGTTGCTTATTTGATGTTATTGTTATTGTTGCTATTTACTTGACGTTGTTGTTGTTGTTGTTTATTTGACGTTGATGTTATTTATTTGACGTTGTTCTTGTTGTTGTTTAATTGATGTTATTGTTGTTGTATTTGTTGTTGTTGTTATTGTTGTTGCTTATTTGACGTTGTTGTTATTGTTGTTGTTTATTTGACGTTGTTGTTGTTGATGTTATTCATTTGATGTTGTTGTTGTTGTTGTTGTTTATTTGACGTTGTTGTTGTTGTTTATTTGACGATGTTGTTGTTGTTGTTGTTGTTATTTTTGTTGTTTCTTTGGCGTTGTTGTTATTTATTGGACGTTGTTGTTATTTATTTGACGTTGTTGTTATTGACGTTGTTGTTGTTATTTAGTTGACGTTGTTGTTGTTGTTGTTTATTTGACGTTGTTAATGTGGTTGACATTGTTGTTGTTGTTTTTGTTGTTTATTGGGCGTTGTTGTTGTTGTTGTTGTTATTGTTGGTGTTGTTGTTGTTGTTGTTATTGTTTATTTGACGTTGTTGTTGTTTATTTGACGTTGTTGTTGTTGTTTATTTGACGTTGTTGTTGTTGTTTATTTGACGTTGTTGTTGTTGTTGTTGTTGTTTATTTGACTTTGTTGTTCTTGTTGTTATTTATATGACGTTGTTGTTGTTGTTGTTGTTGTTTATTAGACGTTGTTGTTGTTGTTGTTTATTTGACGTTGTTATTGTTGTTTATTTGACGTTGTTTTTGTTATTTGACGTTGTTGTTGTTGTTGTTGTATTTGTTGTTGTTGCTGTTGTTGCTTATTTGACATTGTTTCTGTTGTTTATATGACGTTGTTGTTGTCGTTGTTGTTGTTTATTTGACGTTGTCGTTGTTGTTGTTTATTTGACGTTGTTGTTGTTGTTGACGTTGTTGTTGTTATTGTTGCTTAGTTGACGTTGTTGTTGTTGTTATTTATTTGACGTTGTTGTTGTTGTTGTTATTATTTATTTAACGTTGTTGTTGTTGTTTATTTGACGTTGTTATTTTTATTTATTTAACGTTGTTTTTGTTATTTGACGTTGTTGTTGTTGTTGTTGTTGTTGCTTATTTGATGTTATTGTTATTGTTGCTATTTACTTGACGTTGTTGTTGTTGTTGTTTATTTGACGTTGATGTTATTTATTTGACGTTGTTCTTGTTGTTGTTTAATTGATGTTATTGTTGTTGTATTTGTTGTTGTTGTTATTGTTGTTGCTTATTTGACGTTGTTGTTATTGTTGTTGTTTATTTGACGTTGTTGTTGTTGATGTTATTCATTTGATGTTGTTGTTGTTGTTGTTGTTTATTTGACGTTGTTGTTGTTGTTTATTTGACGATGTTGTTGTTGTTGTTGTTGTTATTTTTGTTGTTTATTTGGCGTTGTTGTTATTTATTGGACGTTGTTGTTATTTATTTGACGTTGTTGTTATTGACGTTGTTGTTGTTATTTAGTTGACGTTGTTGTTGTTGTTGTTTATTTGACGTTGTTAATGTGGTTGACATTGTTGTTGTTGTTTTTGTTGTTTATTGGGCGTTGTTGTTGTTGTTGTTGTTATTGTTGGTGTTGTTGTTGTTGTTATTGTTTATTTGACGTTGTTGTTGTTTATTTGACGTTGTTGTTGTTGTTTATTTGACGTTGTTGTTGTTGTTTATTTGACGTTGTTGTTGTTGTTGTTGTTGTTTATTTGACTTTGTTGTTCTTGTTGTTATTTATATGACGTTGTTGTTGTTGTTGTTTATTAGACGTTGTTGTTGTTGTTGTTTATTTGACGTTGTTATTGTTGTTTATTTGACGTTGTTTTTGTTATTTGACGTTGTTGTTGTTGTTGTTGTATTTGTTGTTGTTGCTGTTGTTGCTTATTTGACATTGTTTCTGTTGTTTATATGACGTTGTTGTTGTCGTTGTTGTTGTTTATTTGACGTTGTCGTTGTTGTTGTTTATTTGACGTTGTTGTTGTTGTTGACGTTGTTGTTGTTGTTGTTGTTTATTTGACGTTGTTGTTGTTGTTGTTTATTTGACGTTGTTGTTGTGTTTTTGTTGTTTATTTCATGTTGTTGGTTTTATTTGACGTTGTTGTTGTTGTATTTGTTGTTGTTGTTGTTGTTGTTTGTTTGACGTTGTTGTTGTTTTTTATTTGACGTTGTTGTTATTGACATTGTTGTTGTTGTTTATTTGACATTGTTGTTGTTGTTGTTTATTTGACGTAGTTGTTGTTATTGACGTTGTTGTTATTGTTTATTTGACGTTTTTGTTGTTACTGATGTTATTGTTGTTGTTGTTTTTTATTTGACGTTGTTGTTGTTGTTTATTTGACGTTGTTGTTGTTGTTGTTTATTTGACGTTGTTGTTGTTGTTTTTGTTGTTTATTTCACGTTGTTGGTTTTATTTGACGTTGTTGTTGTTGTATTTGTTGTTGTTGTTGTTGTTGTTGTTTGTTTGACGTTGTTGTTAATTTTTATTTGACGTTGTTGTTATTGACATTGTTGTTATTGTTTATTTGACATTGTTGTTGTTGTTTATTTGACGTAGTTGTTGTTATTGACGTTGTTGTTATTGTTTATTTGACGTTTTTGTTGTTACTGATGTTATTGTTGTTGTTGTTTTTTATTTGACGTTGTTGTTGTTGTTGTTTATTTGACGTTGTTGTTGTTGTTTATTTGATGTTGTTGTTGTTGTTTATTTGACGTTGTTGTTGTTGTTTATTTGACGTTGTTGTTGTTGTTTATTAGACATTGTTGTTGTTGTTATTTATTTGACGTTGTTGTTGTTGTTGTTATTGTTTATTTGACGTTGTTCTTGTTATTTGACGTTGTTATTGTTGTATTTGTTGTTGTTGTTATTGTTGCTTATTTGATGTTGTTGTTATTGTTGCTATTTATTTGACGTTGTTATTGTTGCTTAGTTGACGTTGTTGTTGTTGTTATTTATTTGACTTTGTTCTTCTTGTTGTTATTTATTTGACGTTGTTGTTGTTGTTGTTTATTAGACGTTGTTGTTATTGTTGTTTATTTGACGTTGTTATTGTTGTTTATTTGACGTTGTTTTTGTTATTTGACGTTGTTGTTGTTGTTGTATTTGTTGTTGTTGTTGTTGTTGCTTATTTGACATTGTTGTTGTTGTTTATTTGATGTTGTTGTTGCTGTTGTTTATATGACGTTGTTGTTGTCGTTGTTGTTGTTTATTTGACGTTGTCGTTGTTGTTGTTGTTTATTTGACGTTGTTGTTGTTGTTGACGTTGTTGTTGTTGTTTATTTGACGTTGTTGTTGTTGTTGTTAATTTGACGTTGTTGTTGTTTTTTATTTGACGTTGTTGTATTTGTTGTTGTTGTTGTTGTTGTTGTTTATTTGACGTTGTATTTGTTGTTGTTGTTATTGTTTATTTGACGTTGTTGTTGTTGTTGTTGTTGTTTATTTGACGTTGTTAATGTTGTTGACATTGTTGTTGTTGTTTTTGTTGTTTGTTTGACGTTGTTGTTGTTGTTGTTTTTGTTATTTTTATTGTTGTTGTTGTTGTTGTTGTTTATTTGACGTTGTTGTTGTTGTTGTTTATTTGACGTTGTTGTTGTTGTTGTTTTTGTTTATTTGACGTTGTTGTTGTTGTTGTTTATTTGACGTTGTTGTTGTTATTGTTGTTGTATATTTTACGTTGTTGTTGTTGTTTATTTGACATTGTTGTTGTTGTTGTTGACGTTGTTGTTGTTGTTTATTTGACGTTGTTGTTATTGTTGTTTATTTGACGTTGTTGTTGTTGTTGTTTATTTGACGTTGTTGTTGTTATTTGAAGTTGTTGTTGTTGTTGTATTTGTTGTTGTTGTTGTTGTTTATTTGACGTTGTTGTTGTTGTTGTTTAGTTGACGTTATTGTTGTTGTTTATTTGACGTTGTTATTGTTGTTGTTGTTGTTGTTAACGTTGTTGTTGTTGTTGTTTATTTGACGTTGTTGTTGTTGTTGTTTATTTGACGTTGTTAATGTTGTTGACATTGTTGTTGTTGTTGTTTATTTGACGTTGTTGTTGTTGTTGTTTATTTGACGTTGTTGTTGTTGTTTATTTGACGTTGTTGTTGTTGTTTATTTGACGTTGTTGTTGTTGTTTATTTGACGTTGTTGTTATTGTTGTTTATTTGACGTTGTTCTTGTTGTTGTTTATTTGACATTGTTGTTGTTGACGTTGTTTTTGTTGTTGTTTATTTGACGTTGTTGTTGTTGTTGTTTATTTGATGTTGTTTTAGTTGTTGTTGTTTATTTGACGTTGTTGTTGTTTTTTATTTGACGTTGTTGTTGTTTTTTATTTGACGTAGTTGTTGTTGTTGACATTGTTGTTGTTGTTTATTTGACGTTTTTGTTGTTACTGATGTTATTGTTGTTGTTGTTTTTTATTTGACGTTGTTGTTGTTGTTGGTTTTTATTTGACGTTGTTGTTGTTGTTTATTTGACGTTGTTGTTATTGTTGTTTATTTGACGTTGTTGTTGTTGTTTATTTGACGTTGTTGTTGTTGTTTATTTGACGTTGTTGTTATTGTTATTTATTTGACGTTGTTGTTGTTGTTATTGTTTATTTAACGTTTTTGTTGTTGTTTATTTGACGTTTTATTGTTATTTATTTAACGTTGTTTTTGTTATTTGACGTTGTTGTTGTTGTTGTTGTTGTTGTTGCTTATTTGATGTTGTTGTTATTGTTGCTATTTACTTGACGTTGTTGTTATTGTTGTTTATTTGACGTTGATGTTATTTCGTTGACGTTGTTGTTGTTGTTGTTGTTTAATTGATGTTATTGTTGTTGTATTTGTTGTTGTTGTTATTATTGTTGCTTATTTGACGTTGTTGTTATTGTTGTTGTTTATTTGACGTTGTTGTTGTTGATGTTATTCATTTGATGTTGTTGTTGTTGTTGTTGTTTATTTGACGTTGTATTTGTTGTTGTTGTTATTGTTTATTTGACGTTGTTGTTGTTGTTGTTGTTGTTTATTTGACGTTGTTAATGTTGTTGACATTGTTGTTGTTGTTTTTGTTGTTTGTTTGACGTTGTTGTTGTTGTTATTTTTGTTATTGTTATTGTTGTTGTTGTTGTTGTTTATTTGACGTTGTTGTTGTTGTTGTTTATTTGACGTTGTTGTTGTTGTTGTTTTTGTTTATTTGACGTTGTTGTTGTTGTTGTTTATTTGACGTTGTTGTTGTTGTTGTTGTTTATTTGACGTTGTTGTTGTTGTTTATTTGACATTGTTGTTGTTGTTGTTGACGTTGTTGTTGTTGTTGTTTATTTGACGTTGTTGTTGTTGTTGTTGTTGTTTATTTGATGTTGTTTATTTGACGTTGTTGTTGTTTTTTATTTGATGTTGTTGTTGTTGACATTGTTGTTGTTGTTTATTTGATGTTGTTGTTGTTGTTGTTTATTTGACATAGTTGTTGTTATTGACGTTGTTATTGTTTAGTTGACGTTTTTGTTGTTGTTGATGTTATTGTTGTTGTTGTTTTTTATTTGACGTTGTTGTTGTTGTTGTTTGTTTGACTTTTTTGTTGTTGTTGTTGTTTATTTGACGTTGTTGTTGTTGTTGTTGTTTATTTGACGTTGTTGTTGTTGTTTATTTGACGTTGTTGTTGTTGTTGTTGTTGTTGTTGTTGTTTATTTGATGTTGTTGTTGTTGTTTATTTGACGTTGTTGTTGTTGTTTATTTGATGTTGTTGTTGTTGTTGTTTATTTGACGTTGTTGTTGTTGTTTATTTGACGTTGTTGTTGTTGTTTATTTGATGTTGTTATTGTTGTTGTCGTTTTTGTTATTTATTTGACATTGTTGTTGTTGATGACATTGTTGTTGTTTATTTGACGTTGTTGTTGTTGTTGTTTATTTGACGTTGTTAATGTTGTTGACATTGTTGTTGTTGTTTTTGTTGTTTATTTGACGTTGTTGTTGTTGTTGTTGTTTTTGTTTTTGTTATTGTTGTAGTTGTTGTTGTTGTTTATTTATTGTTGTTGTTGTTGTTGTTTATTTGACGTTGTTGTTGTTGTTTATTTGACGTTGTTGTTATTATTTGAAGTTGTTGTTGTTGTATTTGTTGTAGTTGTTGTTGTTGTTTATTTGATGTTGTTGTTGTTTTTTATTTGACGTTGTTGTTGTTGACATTGTTGTTGTTGTTGTTTATTTGACGTTGTTGTTGTTGTTGTTGTTTATTTGACGTTGTTGTTGTTATTTGAAGTTGTTGTTGTTGTTGTATTTGTTGTTGTTGTTGTTGTTTATTTGACGTTGTTGTTGTTGTTGTTTAGTTGACGTTATTGTTGTTGTTTATTTGACGTTGTTATTGTTGTTGTTGTTGTTGTTAACGTTGTTGTTGTTGTTGTTTATTTGACGTTGTTGTTGTTGTTGTTTATTTGACGTTGTTAATGTTGTTGACATTGTTGTTGTTGTTGTTTATTTGACGTTGTTGTTGTTGTTGTTTATTTGACGTTGTTGTTTTTGTTTATTTGACGTTGTTGTTGTTGTTTATTTGACGTTGTTGTTGTTGTTGTTTATTTGACGTTGTTGTTATTGTTGTTTATTTGACGTTGTTCTGGTTGTTGTTTATTTGACATTGTTGTTGTTGTTGTTGACGTTGTTTTTGTTGTTGTTTATTTGACGTTGTTGTTGTTGTTGTTTATTTGATGTTGTTTTAGTTGTTGTTGTTTTTTATTTGACGTTGTTGTTGTTTTTTATTTGACGTTGTTGTTGTTTTTTATTTGACGTTGTTGTTGTTGACATTGTTGTTGTTGTTGTTTATTTGACATTGTTGTTGTTGTTGTTTATTTGACGTAGTTGTTGTTATTGACGTTGTTGTTATTGTTTATTTGACGTTTTTGTTGTTACTGATGTTATTGTTGTTGTTGTTTTTTATTTGACGTTGTTGTTGTTGTTGGTTTTTATTTGACGTTGTTGTTGTTGTTTAATTGACGTTGTTGTTATTGTTGTTTATTTGACGTCGTTGTTGTTGTTTATTTGACGTTGTTGTTGTTGTTTATTTGACGTTGTTGTTGTTGTTATTTATTTGACGTTGTTGTTGTTGTTGTTATTGTTTATTTAACGTTGTTGTTGTTGTTTATTTGACGTTGTTATTGTTATTTATTTAACGTTGTTTTTGTTATTTGACGTTGTTGTTGTTGTTGTTGTTGTTGCTTATTTGATGTTATTGTTATTGTTGCTATTTACTTGACGTTGTTGTTGTTGTTGTTTATTTGACGTTGATGTTATTTATTTGACGTTGTTCTTGTTGTTGTTTAATTGATGTTATTGTTGTTGTATTTGTTGTTGTTGTTATTGTTGTTGCTTATTTGACGTTGTTGTTATTGTTGTTGTTTATTTGACGTTGTTGTTGTTGATGTTATTCATTTGATGTTGTTGTTGTTGTTGTTGTTTATTTGACGTTGTTGTTGTTGTTTATTTGACGATGTTGTTGTTGTTGTTGTTGTTATTTTTGTTGTTTATTTGGCGTTGTTGTTATTTATTGGACGTTGTTGTTATTTATTTGACGTTGTTGTTATTGACGTTGTTGTTGTTATTTAGTTGACGTTGTTGTTGTTGTTGTTTATTTGACGTTGTTAATGTGGTTGACATTGTTGTTGTTGTTTTTGTTGTTTATTGGGCGTTGTTGTTGTTGTTGTTGTTGTTGTTATTGTTGGTGTTGTTGTTGTTATTGTTTATTTGACGTTGTTGTTGTTTATTTGACGTTGTTGTTGTTGTTTATTTGACGTTGTTGTTGTTGTTTATTTGACGTTGTTGTTGTTGTTGTTGTTGTTTATTTGACTTTGTTGTTCTTGTTGTTATTTATATGACGTTGTTGTTGTTGTTGTTGTTGTTGTTGTTTATTAGACGTTGTTGTTGTTGTTGTTTATTTGACGTTGTTATTGTTGTTTATTTGACGTTGTTTTTGTTATTTGACGTTGTTGTTGTTGTTGTTGTATTTGTTGTTGTTGCTGTTCTTGCTTATTTGACATTGTTTCTGTTGTTTATATGACGTTGTTGTTGTCGTTGTTGTTGTTTATTTGACGTTGTCGTTGTTGTTGTTTATTTGACGTTGTTGTTGTTGTTGACGTTGTTGTTGTTGTTGTTGTTGTTTATTTGACGTTGTTGTTGTTGTTGTTTATTTGACGTTGTTGTTGTGTTTTTGTTGTTTATTTCATGTTGTTGGTTTTATTTGACGTTGTTGTTGTTGTATTTGTTGTTGTTGTTGTTGTTGTTTGTTTGACGTTGTTGTTGTTTTTTATTTGACGTTGTTGTTATTGACATTGTTGTTGTTGTTTATTTGACATTGTTGTTGTTGTTGTTTATTTGACGTAGTTGTTGTTATTGACGTTGTTGTTATTGTTTATTTGACGTTTTTGTTGTTACTGATGTTATTGTTGTTGTTGTTTTTTATTTGACGTTGTTGTTGTTGTTTATTTGACGTTGTTGTTGTTGTTGTTTATTTGACGTTGTTGTTGTTGTTTTTGTTGTTTATTTCACGTTGTTGGTTTTATTTGACGTTGTTGTTGTTGTATTTGTTGTTGTTGTTGTTGTTGTTGTTTGTTTGACGTTGTTGTTAATTTTTATTTGACGTTGTTGTTATTGACATTGTTGTTATTGTTTATTTGACATTGTTGTTGTTGTTTATTTGACGTAGTTGTTGTTATTGACGTTGTTGTTATTGTTTATTTGACGTTTTTGTTGTTACTGATGTTATTGTTGTTGTTGTTTTTTATTTGACGTTGTTGTTGTTGTTGTTTATTTGACGTTGTTGTTGTTGTTGTTTATTTGATGTTGTTGTTGTTGTTTATTTGACGTTGTTGTTGTTGTTTATTTGACGTTGTTGTTGTTGTTTATTAGACATTGTTGTTGTTGTTATTTATTTGACATTGTTGTTGTTGTTATTGTTTATTTGACGTTGTTCTTGTTATTTGACGTTGTTATTGTTGTATTTGTTGTTGTTGTTATTGTTGCTTATTTGATGTTGTTGTTATTGTTGCTATTTATTTGACGTTGTTATTGTTGCTTAGTTGACGTTGTTGTTGTTGTTATTTATTTGACTTTGTTGTTCTTGTTGTTATTTATTTGACGTTGTTGTTGTTGTTGTTTATTAGACGTTGTTGTTGTTGTTGTTTATTTGACGTTGTTATTGTTGTTTATTTGACGTTGTTTTTGTTATTTGACGTTGTTGTTGTTGTTGTATTTGTTGTTGTTGTTGTTGTTGCTTATTTGACATTGTTGTTGTTGTTTATTTGATGTTGTTGTTGCTGTTGTTTATATGACGTTGTTGTTGTCGTTGTTATTGTTTATTTGACGTTGTCGTTGTTGTTGTTGTTTATTTGACGTTGTTGTTGTTGTTGACGTTGTTGTTGTTGTTTATTTGACGTTGTTGTTGTTGTTGTTAATTTGACGTTGTTGTTGTTTTTTATTTGACGTTGTTGTATTTGTTGTTGTTGTTGTTGTTGTTGTTTATTTGACGTTGTATTTGTTGTTGTTGTTATTGTTTATTTGACGTTGTTGTTGTTGTTGTTGTTGTTTATTTGACGTTGTTAATGTTGTTGACATTGTTGTTGTTGTTTTTGTTGTTTGTTTGACGTTGTTGTTGTTGTTGTTTTTGTTATTTTTATTGTTGTTGTTGTTGTTGTTGTTGTTTATTTGACGTTGTTGTTGTTGTTGTTTATTTGACGTTGTTGTTGTTGTTGTTTTTGTTTATTTGACGTTGTTGTTGTTGTTGTTTATTTGACGTTGTTGTTGTTATTGTTGTTGTTTATTTTACGTTGTTGTTGTTGTTTATTTGACATTGTTGTTGTTGTTGTTGACGTTGTTGTTGTTGTTTATTTGACGTTGTTGTTATTGTTGTTTATTTGACGTTGTTGTTGTTGTTGTTGTTTATTTGACGTTGTTGTTGTTATTTGAAGTTGTTGTTATTGTTGTATTTGTTGTTGTTGTTGTTGTTTATTTGACGTTGTTGTTGTTGTTGTTTAGTTGACGTTATTGTTGTTGTTTATTTGATGTTGTTATTGTTGTTGTTGTTGTTGTTAACGTTGTTGTTGTTGTTGTTTATTTGACGTTGTTGTTGTTGTTGTTTATTTGACGTTGTTAATGTTGTTGACATTGTTGTTGTTGTTGTTTATTTGACGTTGTTGTTGTTGTTGTTTATTTGACGTTGTTGTTTTTGTTTATTTGACGTTGTTGTTGTTGTTTATTTGACGTTGTTGTTGTTGTTTATTTGACGTTGTTGTTATTGTTGTTTATTTGACGTTGTTCTGGTTGTTGTTTATTTGACATTGTTGTTGTTGTTGTTGACGTTGTTTTTGTTGTTGTTTATTTGACGTTGTTGTTGTTGTTGTTTATTTGATGTTGTTTTAGTTGTTGTTGTTTTTTATTTGACGTTGTTGTTGTTTTTTATTTGACGTTGTTGTTGTTGACATTGTTGTTGTTGTTGTTTATTTGACATTGTTGTTGTTGTTGTTTATTTGACGTAGTTGTTGTTATTGACGTTGTTGTTATTGTTTATTTGACGTTTTTGTTGTTACTGATGTTATTGTTGTTGTTGTTTTTTATTTGACGTTGTTGTTGTTGTTGGTTTTTATTTGACGTTGTTGTTGTTGTTTAATTGACGTTGTTGTTATTGTTGTTTATTTGACGTTGTTGTTGTTGTTGTTTATTTGACGTTGTTGTTGTTGTTTATTTGACGTTGTTGTTGTTGTTATTTATTTGACGTTGTTGTTGTTGTTGTTATTGTTTATTTAACGTTGTTGTTGTTGTTTATTTGACGTTGTTATTGTTATTTATTTAACGTTGTTTTTGTTATTTGACGTTGTTGTTGTTGTTGTTGTTGTTGCTTATTTGATGTTATTGTTATTGTTGCTATTTACTTGACGTTGTTGTTGTTGTTGTTTATTTGACGTTGATGTTATTTATTTGACGTTGTTCTTGTTGTTGTTTAATTGATGTTATTGTTGTTGTATTTGTTGTTGTTGTTATTGTTGTTGCTTATTTGACGTTGTTGTTATTGTTGTTGTTTATTTGACATTGTTGTTGTTGATGTTATTCATTTGATGTTGTTGTTGTTGTTGTTGTTTATTTGACGTTGTTGTTGTTGTTTATTTGACGATGTTGTTGTTGTTGTTGTTGTTATTTTTGTTGTTTATTTGGCGTTGTTGTTATTTATTGGACGTTGTTGTTATTTATTTGACGTTGTTGTTATTGACGTTGTTGTTGTTATTTAGTTGACGTTGTTGTTGTTGTTGTTTATTTGACGTTGTTAATGTGGTTGACATTGTTGTTGTTGTTTTTGTTGTTTATTGGGCGTTGTTGTTGTTGTTGTTGTTGTTGTTGTTATTGTTGGTGTTGTTGTTGTTATTGTTTATTTGACGTTGTTGTTGTTTATTTGACGTTGTTGTTGTTGTTTATTTGACGTTGTTGTTGTTGTTTATTTGACGTTGTTGTTGTTGTTGTTGTTTATTTGACTTTGTTGTTCTTGTTGTTATTTATATGACGTTGTTGTTGTTGTTGTTGTTGTTGTTGTTTATTAGACGTTGTTGTTGTTGTTGTTTATTTGACGTTGTTATTGTTGTTTATTTGACGTTGTTTTTGTTATTTGACGTTGTTGTTGTTGTTGTTGTATTTGTTGTTGTTGCTGTTGTTGCTTATTTGACATTGTTTCTGTTGTTTATATGACGTTGTTGTTGTCGTTGTTGTTGTTTATTTGACGTTGTCGTTGTTGTTGTTTATTTGACGTTGTTGTTGTTGTTGACGTTGTTGTTGTTGTTGTTTATTTGACGTTGTTGTTGTTGTTGTTTATTTGACGTTGTTGTTGTGTTTTTGTTGTTTATTTCATGTTGTTGGTTTTATTTGACGTTGTTGTTGTTGTATTTGTTGTTGTTGTTGTTGTTGTTTGTTTGACGTTGTTGTTGTTTTTTATTTGACGTTGTTGTTATTGACATTGTTGTTGTTGTTTATTTGACATTGTTGTTGTTGTTGTTTATTTGACGTAGTTGTTGTTATTGACGTTGTTGTTATTGTTTATTTGACGTTTTTGTTGTTACTGATGTTATTGTTGTTGTTGTTTTTTATTTGACGTTGTTGTTGTTGTTTATTTGACGTTGTTGTTGTTGTTTATTTGACGTTGTTGTTGTTGTTTTTGTTGTTTATTTCACGTTGTTGGTTTTATTTGACGTTGTTGTTGTTGTATTTGTTGTTGTTGTTGTTGTTGTTGTTTGTTTGACGTTGTTGTTAATTTTTATTTGATGTTGTTGTTATTGACATTGTTGTTATTGTTTATTTGACATTGTTGTTGTTGTTTATTTGACGTAGTTGTTGTTATTGACGTTGTTGTTATTGTTTATTTGACGTTTTTGTTGTTACTGATGTTATTGTTGTTGTTGTTTTTTATTTGACGTTGTTGTTGTTGTTGTTTATTTGACGTTGTTGTTGTTGTTGTTTATTTGATGTTGTTGTTGTTGTTTATTTGACGTTGTTGTTGTTGTTTATTTGACGTTGTTGTTGTTGTTTATTAGACATTGTTGTTGTTGTTATTTATTTGACATTGTTGTTGTTGTTATTGTTTATTTGACGTTGTTCTTGTTATTTGACGTTGTTATTGTTGTATTTGTTGTTGTTGTTATTGTTGCTTATTTGATGTTGTTGTTATTGTTGCTATTTATTTGACGTTGTTATTGTTGCTTAGTTGACGTTGTTGTTGTTGTTATTTATTTGACTTTGTTGTTCTTGTTGTTATTTATTTGACGTTGTTGTTGTTGTTGTTTATTAGACGTTGTTGTTGTTGTTGTTTATTTGACGTTGTTATTGTTGTTTATTTGACGTTGTTTTTGTTATTTGACGTTGTTGTTGTTGTTGTATTTGTTGTTGTTGTTGTTGTTGCTTATTTGACATTGTTGTTGTTGTTTATTTGATGTTGTTGTTGCTGTTGTTTATATGACGTTGTTGTTGTCGTTGTTGTTGTTTATTTGACGTTGTCGTTGTTGTTGTTGTTTATTTGACGTTGTTGTTGTTGTTGACGTTGTTGTTGTTGTTTATTTGACGTTGTTGTTGTTGTTGTTGTTAATTTGACGTTGTTGTTGTTTTTTATTTGACGTTGTTGTATTTGTTGTTGTTGTTGTTGTTGTTTATTTGACGTTGTATTTGTTGTTGTTGTTATTGTTTATTTGACGTTGTTGTTGTTGTTGTTGTTGTTGTTGTTGTTGTTTATTTGACGTTGTTAATGTTGTTGAAATTGTTGTTGTTGTTTTTGTTGTTTGTTTGACGTTGTTGTTGTTGTTTTTGTTATTTTTATTGTTGTTGTTGTTGTTGTTGTTTATTTGACGTTGTTGTTGTTGTTGTTTATTTGACGTTGTTGTTGTTGTTGTTGTTTTTGTTTATTTGACGTTGTTGTTGTTGTTGTTTATTTGACGTTGTTGTTGTTATTGTTGTTGTTTATTTTACGTTGTTGTTGTTGTTTATTTGACATTGTTGTTGTTGTTGTTGACATTGTTGTTGTTGTTTATTTGACGTTGTTGTTATTGTTGTTTATTTGACGTTGTTGTTGTTGTTGTTGTTTATTTGACGTTGTTGTTGTTATTTGAAGTTGTTGTTGTTGTTGTATTTGTTGTTGTTGTTGTTGTTTATTTGACGTTGTTGTTGTTGTTGTTTAGTTGACGTTATTGTTGTTGTTTATTTGACGTTGTTATTGTTGTTGTTGTTGTTGTTAACGTTGTTGTTGTTGTTGTTTATTTGACGTTGTTGTTGTTGTTGTTTATTTGACGTTGTTAATGTTGTTGACATTGTTGTTGTTGTTGTTTATTTGACGTTGTTGTTGTTGTTGTTTATTTGACGTTGTTGTTTTTGTTTATTTGACGTTGTTGTTGTTGTTTATTTGACGTTGTTGTTGTTGTTGTTTATTTGACGTTGGTGTTATTGTTGTTTATTTGACGTTGTTCTGGTTGTTGTTTATTTGACATTGTTGTTGTTGTTGTTGACGTTGTTTTTGTTGTTGTTTATTTGACGTTGTTGTTGTTGTTGTTTATTTGATGTTGTTTTAGTTGTTGTTGTTTTTTATTTGACGTTGTTGTTGTTTTTTATTTAACGTTGTTGTTGTTGACATTGTTGTTGTTGTTGTTTATTTGACATTGTTGTTGTTGTTGTTTATTTGACGTAGTTGTTGTTATTGACGTTGTTGTTATTGTTTATTTGACGTTTTTGTTGTTACTGATGTTATTGTTGTTGTTGTTTTTTATTTGACGTTGTTGTTGTTGTTGGTTTTTATTTGACGTTGTTGTTGTTGTTTAATTGACGTTGTTGTTATTGTTGTTTATTTGACGTTGTTGTTGTTGTTTATTTGACGTTGTTGTTGTTGTTTATTTGACGTTGTTGTTGTTGTTATTTATTTGACGTTGTTGTTGTTGTTGTTATTGTTTATTTAACGTTGTTGTTGTTGTTTATTTGACGTTGTTATTGTTATTTATTTAACGTTGTTTTTGTTATTTGACGTTGTTGTTGTTGTTGTTGTTGTTGCTTATTTGATGTTATTGTTATTGTTGCTATTTACTTGACGTTGTTGTTGTTGTTGTTTATTTGACGTTGATGTTATTTATTTGACGTTGTTCTTGTTGTTGTTTAATTGATGTTATTGTTGTTGTATTTGTTGTTGTTGTTATTGTTGTTGCTTATTTGACGTTGTTGTTATTGTTGTTGTTTATTTGACGTTGTTGTTGTTGATGTTATTCATTTGATGTTGTTGTTGTTGTTGTTGTTTATTTGACGTTGTTGTTGTTGTTTATTTGACGATGTTGTTGTTGTTGTTGTTGTTATTTTTGTTGTTTATTTGGCGTTGTTGTTATTTATTGGACGTTGTTGTTATTTATTTGACGTTGTTGTTATTGACGTTGTTGTTGTTATTTAGTTGACGTTGTTGTTGTTGTTGTTTATTTGACGTTGTTAATGTGGTTGACATTGTTGTTGTTGTTTTTGTTGTTTATTGGGCGTTGTTGTTGTTGTTGTTGTTATTGTTGGTGTTGTTGTTGTTGTTATTGTTTATTTGACGTTGTTGTTGTTTATTTGACGTTGTTGTTGTTGTTTATTTGACGTTGTTGTTGTTGTTTATTTGACGTTGTTGTTGTTGTTGTTGTTTATTTGACTTTGTTGTTCTTGTTGTTATTTATATGACGTTGTTGTTGTTGTTGTTGTTGTTGTTGTTGTTTATAAGACGTTGTTGTTGTTGTTGTTTATTTGACGTTGTTATTGTTGTTTATTTGACGTTGTTTTTGTTATTTGACGTTGTTGTTGTTGTTGTTGTATTTGTTGTTGTTGCTGTTGTTGCTTATTTGACATTGTTTCTGTTGTTTATATGACGTTGTTGTTGTCGTTGTTGTTGTTTATTTGACGTTGTCGTTGTTGTTGTTTATTTGACGTTGTTGTTGTTGTTGACGTTGTTGTTGTTGTTGTTGTTTATTTGACGTTGTTGTTGTTGTTGTTGTTTATTTGACGTTGTTGTTGTGTTTTTGTTGTTTATTTCATGTTGTTGGTTTTATTTGACGTTGTTGTTGTTGTATTTGTTGTTGTTGTTGTTGTTGTTTGTTTGACGTTGTTGTTGTTTTTTATTTGACGTTGTTGTTATTGACATTGTTGTTGTTGTTGTTTATTTGACATTGTTGTTGTTGTTGTTTATTTGACGTAGTTGTTGTTATTGACGTTGTTGTTATTGTTTATTTGACGTTTTTGTTGTTACTGATGTTATTGTTGTTGTTGTTTTTTATTTGACGTTGTTGTTGTTGTTTATTTGACGTTGTTGTTGTTGTTTATTTGACGTTGTTGTTGTTGTTTTTGTTGTTTATTTCACGTTGTTGGTTTTATTTGACGTTGTTGTTGTTGTATTTGTTGTTGTTGTTGTTGTTGTTGTTTGTTTGACGTTGTTGTTAATTTTTATTTGATGTTGTTGTTATTGACATTGTTGTTATTGTTTATTTGACATTGTTGTTGTTGTTTATTTGACGTAGTTGTTGTTATTGACGTTGTTGTTATTGTTTATTTGACGTTTTTGTTGTTACTGATGTTATTGTTGTTGTTGTTTTTTATTTGACGTTGTTGTTGTTGTTGTTTATTTGACGTTGTTGTTGTTGTTGTTTATTTGATGTTGTTGTTGTTGTTTATTTGACGTTGTTGTTGTTGTTTATTTGACGTTGTTGTTGTTGTTTATTAGACATTGTTGTTGTTGTTATTTATTTGACGTTGTTGTTGTTGTTGTTATTGTTTATTTGACGTTGTTCTTGTTATTTGACGTTGTTATTGTTGTATTTGTTGTTGTTGTTATTGTTGCTTATTTGATGTTGTTGTTATTGTTGCTATTTATTTGACGTTGTTATTGTTGCTTAGTTGACGTTGTTGTTGTTGTTATTTATTTGACTTTGTTGTTCTTGTTGTTATTTATTTGACGTTGTTGTTGTTGTTGTTTATTAGACGTTGTTGTTGTTGTTGTTTATTTGACGTTGTTATTGTTGTTTATTTGACGTTGTTTTTGTTATTTGACGTTGTTGTTGTTGTTGTATTTGTTGTTGTTGTTGTTGTTGCTTATTTGACATTGTTGTTGTTGTTTATTTGATGTTGTTGTTGCTGTTGTTTATATGACGTTGTTGTTGTCGTTGTTGTTGTTTATTTGACGTTGTCGTTGTTGTTGTTGTTTATTTGACGTTGTTGTTGTTGTTGTTGACGTTGTTGTTGTTGTTTATTTGACGTTGTTGTTGTTGTTGTTAATTTGACGTTGTTGTTGTTTTTTATTTGACGTTGTTGTATTTGTTGTTGTTGTTGTTGTTGTTGTTTATTTGACGTTGTATTTGTTGTTGTTGTTATTGTTTATTTGACGTTGTTGTTGTTGTTGTTGTTTATTTGACGTTGTTAATGTTGTTGACATTGTTGTTGTTGTTTTTGTTGTTTGTTTGACGTTGTTGTTGTTGTTGTTTTTGTTATTTTTATTGTTGTTGTTGTTGTTGTTGTTTATTTGACGTTGTTGTTGTTGTTGTTTATTTGACGTTGTTGTTGTTGTTGTTTTTGTTTATTTGACGTTGTTGTTGTTGTTGTTTATTTGACGTTGTTGTTGTTATTGTTGTTGTTTATTTTACGTTGTTGTTGTTGTTTATTTGACATTGTTGTTGTTGTTGTTGACGTTGTTGTTGTTGTTTATTTGACGTTGTTGTTATTGTTGTTTATTTGACGTTGTTGTTGTTGTTGTTGTTTATTTGACGTTGTTGTTGTTATTTGAAGTTGTTGTTGTTGTTGTATTTGTTGTTGTTGTTGTGGTTTATTTGACGTTGTTGTTGTTGTTGTTTAGTTGACGTTATTGTTGTTGTTTATTTGACGTTGTTATTGTTGTTGTTGTTGTTGTTAACGTTGTTGTTGTTGTTGTTTATTTGACGTTGTTGTTGTTGTTGTTTATTTGACGTTGTTAATGTTGTTGACATTGTTGTTGTTGTTGTTTATTTGACGTTGTTGTTGTTGTTGTTTATTTGACGTTGTTGTTGTTGCTTATTTGATGTTGTTGTTATTGTTGCTATTTACTTGACGTTGTTGTTATTGTTGTTTATTTGACGTTGATGTTATTTCGTTGACGTTGTTGTTGTTGTTGTTGTTTAATTGATGTTATTGTTGTTGTATTTGTTGTTGTTGTTATTATTGTTGCTTATTTGACGTTGTTGTTATTGTTGTTGTTTATTTGACGTTGTTGTTGTTGATGTTATTCATTTGATGTTGTTGTTGTTGTTGTTGTTTATTTGACGTTGTTGTTGTTGTTGTTGTTGTTTATTTGACGATGTTGTTGTTGTTGTTGTTATTTTTGTTGTTTATTTGGCGTTGTTGTTATTTATTGGACGTTGTTGTTATTTATTTGACGTTGTTGTTATTGACGTTGTTGTTGTTATTTAGTTGACGTTGTTGTTGTTGATGTTTATTTGACGTTGTTAATGTGGTTGACATTGTTGTTGTTGTTTTTGTTGTTTATTGGGCGTTGTGTTGTTGTTGTTGTTGTTATTGTTGGTGTTATTGTTGTTATTGTTTATTTGACGTTGTTGTTGTTTATTTGACGTTGTTGTTGTTGTTTATTTGACGTTGTTGTTGTTGTTTATTTGACGTTGTTGTTGTTGTTGCTTATTTAACTTTGTTGTTCTTGTTGTTATTTATTTGACGTTGTTGTTGTTGTTGTTGTTGTTGTTTATTAGACGTTGTTGTTGTTGTTGTTAATTTGACGTTGTTATTGTTGTTTATTTGACGTTGTTTTTGTTATTTGACGTTGTTGTTGTTGTTGTATTTGTTGTTGTTGCTGTTGTTGCTTATTTGACATTGTTGCTGTTGTTTATATGACGTTGTTGTTGTCGTTGTTGTTGTTTATTTGACGTTGTCGTTGTTGTTGTTTATTTGACGTTGTTGTTGTTGTTGACGTTGTTGTTGTTGTTGTTGTTTATTTGACGTTGTTGTTGTTGTTGTTTATTTGACGTTGTTGTTGTTGTTTTTGTTGTTTATTTCACGTTGTTGGTTTTATTTGACGTTGTTGTTGTTGTATTTGTTGTTGTTGTTGTTGTTGTTTGTTTGACGTTGTTGTTGTTTTTTATTTGACGTTGTTGTTATTGACATTGTTGTTGTTGTTTATTTGACATTGTTGTTGTTGTTGTTTATTTGACGTAGTTGTTGTTATTGACGTTGTTGTTATTGTTTATTTGACGTTTTTGTTGTTACTGATGTTATTGTTGTTGTTGTTTTTTATTTGACGTTGTTGTTGTTGTTTATTTGACGTTGTTGTTGTTGTTGTTTATTTGACGTTGTTGTTGTTGTTTTTGTTGTTTATTTCACGTTGTTGGTTTTATTTGACGTTGTTGTTGTATTTGTTGTTGTTGTTGTTGTTTGTTTGACGTTGTTGTTGTTTTTTATTTGATGTTGTTGTTATTGACATTGTTGTTGTTGTTGTTTATTTGACATTGTTGTTGTTGTTTATTTGACGTAGTTGTTGTTATTGACGTTGTTGTTATTGTTTATTTGACGTTTTTGTTGTTACTGATGTTATTGTTGTTGTTGTTTTTTATTTGACGTTGTTGTTGTTTATTTGACGTTGTTGTTGCTGTTGTTTATTTGATGTTGTTGTTGTTGTTTATTTGACGTTGTTGTTGTTGTTTATTTGACGTTGTTGTTGTTGTTTATTAGACATTGTTGTTGTTGTTATTTATTTGACGTTGTTGTTGTTGTTGTTATTGTTTATTTGACGTTGTTGTTGTTGTTTATTTGACGTTGTTATTGTTATTTATTTAACGTTGTTCTTGTTATTTGACGTTGTTATTGTTGTATTTGTTGTTGTTGTTATTGTTGCTTATTTGATGTTGTTGTTATTGTTGCTATTTATTTGACGTTGTTATTGTTGCTATTTATTTGACGTTGTTATTGTTGCTTAGTTGACGTTGTTGTTGTTGTTATTTATTTGACTTTGTTGTTCTTGTTGTTATATATTTGACGTTGTTGTTGTTGTTGTTGTTTATTAGACGTTGTTGTTGTTGTTGTTTATTTGACGTTGTTATTGTTGTTTATTTGACGTTGTTTTTGTTATTTGACGTTGTTGTTGTTGTTGTTGTATTTGTTGTTGTTGTTGTTGTTGCTTATTTGACATTGTTGTTGTTGTTTATTTGATGTTGTTGTTGCTGTTGTTTATATGACGTTGTTGTTGTCGTTGTTGTTGTTTATTTGACGTTGTTGTTGTCGTTGTTGTTGTTGTTTATTTGACGTTGTTGTTGTTGTTTATTTGACGCTGTTGTTGTTTATTTGAAGTTGTTGTTGTTTTTGTTGTTTATTTCACGTTGTTGTTGTTGTTATTTGACGTTGTTGTTGTTGTATTTGTTGTTGTTGTTGTTGTTTATTTGACGTTGTATTTGTTGTTGTTGTTGTTGTTTATTTGACATTGTTGTTGTTGTTGTTTATTTGACGTTGTTAATGTTGTTGACATTGTTGTTGTTGTTTTTGTTATTTGTTTGACGTTGTTGTTGTTGTTGTTGTTTTTGTTATTGTTATTGTTGTTGTTGTTGTTGTTGTTTATTTAACGTTGTTGTTGTTGTTGTTTATTTGACGTTGTTGTTGTTGTTTTTGTTTATTTGACGTTGTTGTTGTTGTTGTTTATTTGACGTTGTTGTTGTTGTTGTTGTTGTTTATTTGACGTTGTTGTTGTTGTTGTTGTTTATTTGACGTTGTTGTTGTTGTTTATTTGACATTGTTGTTGTTGTTGTTGACGTTGTTGTTGTTGTTGTTGTTTATTTGACGTTGTTGTTGTTTATTTGATGTTGTTTATTTGACGTTGTTGTTGTTTTTTATTTGATGTTGTTGTTGTTGACATTGTCGTTGTTGTTTATTTGATGTTGTTGTTGTTGTTGTTTTTTATTTGACGTAGTTGTTGTTATTGACGTTGTTGTTGTTTAGTTGACGTTTTTGTTGTTGTTGATGTTATTGTTGTTGTTGTTTTTTATTTGACGTTGTCGTTGTTGTTGTTTATTTGACGTTGTTGTTGTTGTTGACGTTGTTGTTGTTGTTGTTGTTTATTTGACGTTGTTGTTGTTGTTGTTTATTTGACGTTGTTGTTGTTTTTTTTGTTGTTTATTTCACGTTGTTGGTTTTATTTGACGTTGTTGTTGTTGTATTTGTTGTTGTTGTTGTTGTTGTTGTTTGTTTGACGTTGTTGTTGTTTTTTATTTGACGTTGTTGTTATTGACATTGTTGTTGTTGTTTATTTGACATTGTTGTTGTTGTTGTTTATTTGACGTAGTTGTTGTTATTGACGTTGTTGTTATTGTTTATTTGACGTTTTTGTTGTTACTGATGTTATTGTTGTTGTTGTTTTTTATTTGACGTTGTTGTTGTTGTTGTTTATTTGACGTTGTTGTTGTTGTTTATTTGACGTTGTTGTTGTTGTTTTTGTTGTTTATTTCACGTTGTTGGTTTTATTTGACGTTGTTGTTGTTGTATTTGTTGTTGTTGTTGTTGTTGTTTGTTTGACGTTGTTGTTGTTTTTTATTTGACGTTGTTGTTATTGACATTGTTGTTGTTGTTTATTTGACATTGTTGTTGTTGTTTATTTGACGTAGTTGTTGTTATTGACGTTGTTGTTATTGTTTATTTGACGTTTTTGTTGTTACTGATGTTATTGTTGTTGTTGTTTTTTATTTGACGTTGTTGTTGTTGTTGTTTATTTGACGTTGTTGTTGTTGTTGTTGTTGTTTATTTGATGTTGTTGTTGTTGTTTATTTGACGTTGTTGTTGTTGTTTATTTGACGTTGTTGTTGTTGTTTATTAGACATTGTTGTTGTTGTTATTTATTTGACGTTGTTGTTGTTGTTGTTATTGTTTATTTGACGTTGTTGTTGTTGTTTATTTGACGTTGTTATTGTTATTTACTTAACGTTGTTCTTGTTATTTGATGTTGTTATTGTTGTATTTGTTGTTGTTGTTATTGTTGCTTATTTGATGTTGTTGTTATTGTTGTTATTTATTTGACGTTGTTATTGTTGCTTAGTTGACGTTGTTGTTGTTGTTATTTATTTGACTTTGTTGTTCTTGTTGTTATTTATTTGACGTTGTTGTTGTTGTTGTTGTTGTTTATTAGACGTTGTTGTTGTTGTTGTTGTTTATTTGACGTTGTTATTGTTGTTTATTTGACGTTGTTTTTGTTATTTGACGTTGTTGTTGTTGTTGTTGTTGTATTTGTTGTTGTTGTTGTTGTTGCTTATTTGACATTGTTGTTGTTGTTTATTTGATGTTGTTGTTGCTGTTGTTTATATGACGTTGTTGTTGTCGTTGTTGTTGTTTATTTGATGTTGTCATTGTCGTTGTTGTTGTTGTTTATTTGACGTTGTTGTTGTTGTTGACGTTGTTGTTGTTGTTTATTTGACGTTGTTGTTGTTTATTTGAAGTTGTTGTTGTTTTTGTTGTTTATTTCACGTTGTTGTTGTTGTTATTTGACGTTGTTGTTGTTGTATTTGTTGTTGTTGTTGTTGTTTATTAGACGTTGTATTTATTATTGTTGTTGTTGTTTATTTGACGTTGTTGTTGTTGTTGTTTATTTGACGTTGTTAATGTTGTTGACATTGTTGTTGTTGTTTTTGTTATTTGTTTGACGTTGTTGTTGTTGTTGTTGTTGTTTTTGTTATTGTTATTGTTGTTGTTGTTGTTGTTTATTTAACGTTGTTGTTGTTCTTGTTTATTTGACGTTGTTGTTGTTGTTTTTGTTTATTTGACGTTGTTGTTGTTGTTGTTTATTTGACGTTGTTGTTGTTGTTGTTGTTGTTTATTTGACGTTGTTGTTGTTGTTGTTGTTGTTTATTTGACGTTGTTGTTGTTGTTGTTGTTTATTTGACATTGTTGTTGTTATTGTTGACGTTGTTGTTGTTGTTGTTGTTTATTTGACGTTGTTGTTGTTTATTTGATGTTGTTTATTTGACGTTGTTGTTGTTTTTTATTTGATGTTGTTGTTGTTGACATTGTTGTTGTTGTTTATATGATGTTGTTGTTGTTGTTGTTGTTGTTTATTTGACGTAGTTGTTGTTATTGACGTTGTTGTTGTTTAGTTGACGTTTTTGTTGTTGTTGATGTTATTGTTGTTGTTGTTTTTTATTTGACGTTGTCGTTGTTGTTGTTTATTTGATGTTGTTGTTGTTGTTGACGTTGTTGTTGTTGTTGTTGTTTATTTGACGTTGTTGTTGTTGTTGTTTATTTGACGTTGTTGTTGTTGTTTTTGTTGTTTATTTCACGTTGTTGGTTTTATTTGACGTTGTTGTTGTTGTATTTGTTGTTGTTGTTGTTGTTTGTTTGACGTTGTTGTTGTTTTTTATTTGACATTGTTGTTATTGACATTGTTGTTGTTGTTTATTTGACATTGTTGTTGTTGTTGTTTATTTGACGTAGTTGTTGTTATTGACGTTGTTGTTATTGTTTATTTGACGTTTTTGTTGTTACTGATGTTATTGTTGTTGTTGTTTTTTATTTGACGTTGTTGTTGTTGTTGTTTATTTGACGTTGTTGTTGTTGTTGTTTATTTGACGTTGTTGTTGTTGTTTTTGTTGTTTATTTCACGTTGTTGGTTTTATTTGACGTTGTTGTTGTTGTATTTGTTGTTGTTGTTGTTGTTGTTTGTTTGACGTTGTTGTTGTTTTTTATTTGACGTTGTTGTTATTGACATTGTTGTTGTTGTTTATTTGACATTGTTGTTGTTGTTTATTTGACGTAGTTGTTGTTATTGACGTTGTTGTTATTGTTTATTTGACGTTTTTGTTGTTACTGATGTTATTGTTGTTGTTGTTTTTTATTTGACGTTGTTGTTGTTGTTGTTTATTTGACGTTGTTGTTGTTGTTGTTTATTTGATGTTGTTGTTGTTGTTTATTTGACGTTGTTGTTGTTGTTTATTTGACGTTGTTGTTGTTGTTTATTAGACATTGTTGTTGTTGTTATTTATTTGACGTTGTTGTTGTTGTTGTTATTGTTTATTTGACGTTGTTGTTGTTGTTTATTTGACGTTTTTGTTGTTACTGATGTTATTGTTGTTGTTGTTTTTTATTTGACGTTGTTGTTGTTGTTGTTTATTTGACGTTGTTATTGTTGTTGTTTATTTGATGTTGTTGTTGTTGTTTATTTGGCGTTGTTGTTGTTGTTTATTTGACGTTGTTGTTGTTGTTTATTAGACATTGTTGTTGTTGTTATTTATTTGACGTTGTTGTTGTTGTTATTGTTTATTTGACGTTGTTGTTGTTGTTTATTTGACGTTGTTATTGTTATTTATTTAACGTTGTTCTTGTTATTTGACGTTGTTATTGTTGTATTTGTTGTTGTTGTTATTGTTGCTTATTTGATGTTGTTGTTATTGTTGTTATTTATTTGACGTTGTTATTGTTGCTTAGTTGACGTTGTTGTTGTTGTTATTTATTTGACTTTGTTGTTCTTGTTGTTATTTATTTGACGTTGTTGTTGTTGTTGTTGTTTATTAGACGTTGTTGTTGTTGTTGTTTATTTGACGTTGTTATTGTTGTTTATTTGACGTTGTTTTTGTTATTTGACGTTGTTGTTGTTGTTGTTGTATTTGTTGTTGTTGTTGTTGTTGCTTATTTGACATTGTTGTTGTTGTTTATTTGATGTTGTTGTTGCTGTTGTTTATATGACGTTGTTGTTGTCGTTGTTGTTGTTTATTTGATGTTGTCATTGTCGTTGTTGTTGTTGTTTATTTGACGTTGTTGTTGTTGTTGACGTTGTTGTTGTTGTTTATTTGACGTTGTTGTTGTTTATTTGAAGTTGTTGTTGTTTTTGTTGTTTATTTCACGTTGTTGTTGTTGTTATTTGACGTTGTTGTTGTTGTATTTGTTGTTGTTGTTGTTGTTTATTAGACGTTGTATTTATTGTTGTTGTTGTTGTTTATTTGACGTTGTTGTTGTTGTTGTTGTTTATTTGACGTTGTTAATGTTGTTGACATTGTTGTTGTTGTTTTTGTTATTTGTTTGACGTTGTTGTTGTTGTTGTTGTTTTTGTTATTGTTATTGTTGTTGTTGTTGTTGTTTATTTAACGTTGTTGTTGTTGTTGTTTATTTGACGTTGTTGTTGTTGTTTTTGTTTATTTGACGTTGTTGTTGTTGTTGTTTATTTGACGTTGTTGTTGTTGTTGTTGTTTATTTGACGTTGTTGTTGTTGTTGTTGTTGTTGTTTATTTGACGTTGTTGTTGTTGTTTATTTGACATTGTTGTTGTTATTGTTGACGTTGTTGTTGTTGTTGTTGTTTATTTGACGTTGTTGTTGTTTATTTGATGTTGTTTATTTGACGTTGTTGTTGTTTTTTATTTGATGTTGTTGTTGTTGACATTGTTGTTGTTGTTTATATGATGTTGTTGTTGTTGTTGTTGTTGTTTATTTGACGTAGTTGTTGTTATTGACGTTGTTGTTGTTTAGTTGACGTTTTTGTTGTTGTTGATGTTATTGTTGTTGTTGTTTTTTATTTGACGTTGTCGTTGTTGTTGTTTATTTGACGTTGTTGTTGTTGTTGACGTTGTTGTTGTTGTTGTTGTTGTTTATTTGACGTTGTTGTTGTTGTTGTTTATTTGACGTTGTTGTTGTTGTTTTTGTTGTTTATTTCACGTTGTTGGTTTTATTTGACGTTGTTGTTGTTGTATTTGTTATTGTTGTTGTTGTTTGTTTGACGTTGTTGTTGTTTTTTATTTGACATTGTTGTTATTGACATTGTTGTTGTTGTTTATTTGACATTGTTGTTGTTGTTGTTTATTTGACGTAGTTGTTGTTATTGACGTTGTTGTTATTGTTTATTTGACGTTTTTGTTGTTACTGATGTTATTGTTGTTGTTGTTTTTTATTTGACGTTGTTGTTGTTGTTTATTTTACGTTGTTGTTGTTGTTGTTTATTTAACGTTGTTGTTGTTGTTTTTGTTGTTTATTTCACGTTGTTGGTTTTATTTGACGTTGTTGTTGTTGTATTTGTTGTTGTTGTTGTTGTTGTTTGTTTGACGTTGTTGTTGTTGTTTATTTGACGTAGTTGTTGTTATTGACGTTGTTGTTATTGTTTATTTGACGTTTTTGTTGTTACTGATGTTATTGTTGTTGTTGTTTTTTATTTGACGTTGTTGTTGTTGTTGTTTATTTGACGTTGTTGTTGTTGTTGTTTATTTGATGTTGTTGTTGTTGTTTATTTGATGTTGTTGTTGTTGTTTATTTGACGTTGTTGTTGTTGTTTATTAGACATTGTTGTTGTTGTTATTTATTTGACGTTGTTGTTGTTGTTGTTATTGTTTATTTGACGTTGTTGTTGTTGTTTATTTGACGTTGTTATTGTTATTTACTTAACGTTGTTCTTGTTATTTGACGTTGTTATTGTTGTATTTGTTGTTGTTGTTATTGTTGCTTATTTGATGTTGTTGTTATTGTTGTTATTTATTTGACGTTGTTATTGTTGCTTAGTTGACGTTGTTGTTGTTGTTATTTATTTGACTTTGTTGTTCTTGTTGTTATTTATTTGACGTTGTTGTTGTTGTTGTTGTTTATTAGACGTTGTTGTTGTTGTTGTTTATTTGACGTTGTTATTGTTGTTTATTTGACGTTGTTTTTGTTATTTGACGTTGTTGTTGTTGTTGTTGTATTTGTTGTTGTTGTTGTTGTTGCTTATTTGACATTGTTGTTGTTGTTTATTTGATGTTGTTGTTGCTGTTGTTTATATGACGTTGTTGTTGTCGTTGTTGTTGTTTATTTGATGTTGTCATTGTCGTTGTTGTTGTTGTTTATTTGACGTTGTTGTTGTTGTTGACGTTGTTGTTGTTGTTTATTTGACGTTGTTGTTGTTTATTTGAAGTTGTTGTTGTTTTTGTTGTTTATTTCACGTTGTTGTTGTTGTTATTTGACGTTGTTGTTGTTGTATTTGTTGTTGTTGTTGTTGTTTATTAGACGTTGTATTTATTGTTGTTGTTGTTGTTTATTTGACGTTGTTGTTGTTGTTGTTGTTTATTTGACGTTGTTAATGTTGTTGACATTGTTGTTGTTGTTTTTGTTATTTGTTTGACGTTGTTGTTGTTGTTGTTGTTTTTGTTATTGTTATTGTTGTTGTTGTTGTTGTTTATTTAACGTTGTTGTTGTTGTTGTTTATTTGACGTTGTTGTTGTTGTTTTTGTTTATTTGACGTTGTTGTTGTTGTTGTTTATTTGACGTTGTTGTTGTTGTTGTTGTTTATTTGACGTTGTTGTTGTTGTTGTTGTTGTTGTTTATTTGACGTTGTTGTTGTTGTTTATTTGACATTGTTGTTGTTATTGTTGACGTTGTTGTTGTTGTTGTTGTTTATTTGACGTTGTTGTTGTTTATTTGATGTTGTTTATTTGACGTTGTTGTTGTTTTTTATTTGATGTTGTTGTTGTTGACATTGTTGTTGTTGTTTATATGATGTTGTTGTTGTTGTTGTTGTTGTTTATTTGACGTAGTTGTTGTTATTGACGTTGTTGTTGTTTAGTTGACGTTTTTGTTGTTGTTGATGTTATTGTTGTTGTTGTTTTTTATTTGACGTTGTCGTTGTTGTTGTTTATTTGACGTTGTTGTTGTTGTTGACGTTGTTGTTGTTGTTGTTGTTGTTTATTTGACGTTGTTGTTGTTGTTGTTTATTTGACGTTGTTGTTGTTGTTTTTGTTGTTTATTTCACGTTGTTGGTTTTATTTGACGTTGTTGTTGTTGTATTTGTTATTGTTGTTGTTGTTTGTTTGACGTTGTTGTTGTTTTTTATTTGACATTGTTGTTATTGACATTGTTGTTGTTGTTTATTTGACATTGTTGTTGTTGTTGTTTATTTGACGTAGTTGTTGTTATTGACGTTGTTGTTATTGTTTATTTGACGTTTTTGTTGTTACTGATGTTATTGTTGTTGTTGTTTTTTATTTGACGTTGTTGTTGTTGTTTATTTTACGTTGTTGTTGTTGTTGTTTATTTAACGTTGTTGTTGTTGTTTTTGTTGTTTATTTCACGTTGTTGGTTTTATTTGACGTTGTTGTTGTTGTATTTGTTGTTGTTGTTGTTGTTGTTTGTTTGACGTTGTTGTTGTTGTTTATTTGACGTAGTTGTTGTTATTGACGTTGTTGTTATTGTTTATTTGACGTTTTTGTTGTTACTGATGTTATTGTTGTTGTTGTTTTTTATTTGACGTTGTTGTTGTTGTTGTTTATTTGACGTTGTTGTTGTTGTTGTTTATTTGATGTTGTTGTTGTTGTTTATTTGATGTTGTTGTTGTTGTTTATTTGACGTTGTTGTTGTTGTTTATTAGACATTGTTGTTGTTGTTATTTATTTGACGTTGTTGTTGTTGTTGTTATTGTTTATTTGACGTTGTTGTTGTTGTTTATTTGACGTTGTTATTGTTATTTACTTAACGTTGTTCTTGTTATTTGACGTTGTTATTGTTGTATTTGTTGTTGTTGTTATTGTTGCTTATTTGATGTTGTTGTTATTGTTGTTATTTATTTGACGTTGTTATTGTTGCTTAGTTGACGTTGTTGTTGTTGTTATTTATTTGACTTTGTTGTTCTTGTTGTTATTTATTTGACGTTGTTGTTGTTGTTGTTGTTGTTTATTAGACGTTGTTGTTGTTGTTGTTTATTTGACGTTGTTATTGTTGTTTATTTGACGTTGTTTTTGTTATTTGACGTTGTTGTTGTTGTTGTATTTGTTGTTGTTGTTGTTGTTGCTTATTTGACATTGTTGTTGTTGTTTATTTGATGTTGTTGTTGCTGTTGTTTATATGACGTTGTTGTTGTCGTTGTTGTTGTTTATTTGATGTTGTCATTGTCGTTGTTGTTGTTGTTTATTTGACGTTGTTGTTGTTGTTGACGTTGTTGTTGTTGTTTATTTGACGTTGTTGTTGTTTATTTGAAGTTGTTGTTGTTTTTGTTATTTATTTCACGTTGTTGTTGTTGTTATTTGACGTTGTTGTTGTTGTATTTGTTGTTGTTGTTGTTGTTTATTAGACGTTGTATTTATTGTTGTTGTTGTTGTTTATTTGACGTTGTTGTTGTTGTTGTTTATTTGACGTTGTTAATGTTGTTGACATTGTTGTTGTTGTTTTTGTTATTTGTTTGACGTTGTTGTTGTTGTTGTTGTTGTTTTTGTTATTGTTATTGTTGTTGTTGTTGTTGTTTATTTAACGTTGTTGTTGTTCTTGTTTATTTGACGTTGTTGTTGTTGTTTTTGTTTATTTGACGTTGTTGTTGTTGTTGTTTATTTGACGTTGTTGTTGTTGTTGTTGTTTATTTGACGTTGTTGTTGTTGTTGTTGTTGTTGTTTATTTGACGTTGTTGTTGTTGTTGTTGTTTATTTGACATTGTTGTTGTTATTGTTGACGTTGTTGTTGTTGTTGTTGTTTATTTGACGTTGTTGTTGTTTATTTGATGTTGTTTATTTGACGTTGTTGTTGTTTTTTATTTGATGTTGTTGTTGTTGACATTGTTGTTGTTGTTTATATGATGTTGTTGTTGTTGTTGTTGTTTATTTGACGTAGTTGTTGTTATTGACGTTGTTGTTGTTTAGTTGACGTTTTTGTTGTTGTTGATGTTATTGTTGTTGTTGTTTTTTATTTGACGTTGTCGTTGTTGTTGTTTATTTGACGTTGTTGTTGTTGTTGACGTTGTTGTTGTTGTTGTTGTTGTTTATTTGACGTTGTTGTTGTTGTTGTTTATTTGACGTTGTTGTTGTTGTTTTTGTTGTTTATTTCACGTTGTTGGTTTTATTTGACGTTGTTGTTGTTGTATTTGTTATTGTTGTTGTTGTTTGTTTGACGTTGTTGTTGTTTTTTATTTGACATTGTTGTTATTGACATTGTTGTTGTTGTTTATTTGACATTGTTGTTGTTGTTGTTTATTTGACGTAGTTGTTGTTATTGACGTTGTTGTTATTGTTTATTTGACGTTTTTGTTGTTACTGGTGTTATTGTTGTTGTTGTTTTTTATTTGACGTTGTTGTTGTTGTTTATTTTACGTTGTTGTTGTTGTTGTTTATTTAACGTTGTTGTTGTTGTTTTTGTTGTTTATTTCACGTTGTTGGTTTTATTTGACGTTGTTGTTGTTGTATTTGTTGTTGTTGTTGTTGTTGTTTGTTTGACGTTGTTGTTGTTTTTTATTTGACGTTGTTGTTATTGACATTGTTGTTGTTGTTTATTTGACATTGTTGTTGTTGTTTATTTGACGTAGTTGTTGTTATTGACGTTGTTGTTATTGTTTATTTGACGTTTTTGTTGTTACTGATGTTATTGTTGTTGTTGTTTTTTATTTGACGTTGTTGTTGTTGTTGTTTATTTGACGTTGTTGTTGTTGTTGTTTATTTGATGTTGTTGTTGTTGTTTATTTGACGTTGTTGTTGTTGTTTATTTGACGTTGTTGTTGTTGTTTATTAGACATTGTTGTTGTTGTTATTTATTTGACGTTGTTGTTGTTGTTGTTATTGTTTATTTGACGTTGTTGTTGTTGTTTATTTGACGTTGTTATTGTTATTTACTTAACGTTGTTCTTGTTATTTGACGTTGTTATTGTTGTATTTGTTGTTGTTGTTATTGTTGCTTATTTGATGTTGTTGTTATTGTTGTTATTTATTTGACGTTGTTATTGTTGCTTAGTTGACGTTGTTGTTGTTGTTATTTATTTGACTTTGTTGTTCTTGTTGTTATTTATTTGACGTTGTTGTTGTTGTTGTTGTTGTTGTTTATTAGACGTTGTTGTTGTTGTTGTTTATTTGACGTTGTTATTGTTGTTTATTTGACGTTGTTTTTGTTATTTGACGTTGTTGTTGTTGTTGTTGTTGTATTTGTTGTTGTTGTTGTTGTTGCTTATTTGACATTGTTGTTGTTGTTTATTTGATGTTGTTGTTGCTGTTGTTTATATGACGTTGTTGTTGTCGTTGTTGTTGTTTATTTGATGTTGTCATTGTCGTTGTTGTTGTTGTTTATTTGACGTTGTTGTTGTTGTTGACGTTGTTGTTGTTGTTTATTTGACGTTGTTGTTGTTTATTTGAAGTTGTTGTTGTTTTTGTTATTTATTTCACGTTGTTGTTGTTGTTATTTGACGTTGTTGTTGTTGTATTTGTTGTTGTTGTTGTTGTTTATTAGACGTTGTATTTATTGTTGTTGTTGTTGTTTATTTGACGTTGTTGTTGTTGTTGTTTATTTGACGTTGTTAATGTTGTTGACATTGTTGTTGTTGTTTTTGTTATTTGTTTGACGTTGTTGTTGTTGTTGTTGTTTTTGTTATTGTTATTGTTGTTGTTGTTGTTGTTTATTTAACGTTGTTGTTGTTCTTGTTTATTTGACGTTGTTGTTGTTGTTTTTGTTTATTTGACGTTGTTGTTGTTGTTGTTTATTTGACGTTGTTGTTGTTGTTGTTGTTGTTTATTTGACGTTGTTGTTGTTGTTGTTGTTGTTTATTTGACGTTGTTGTTGTTGTTGTTGTTGTTTATTTGACATTGTTGTTGTTATTGTTGACGTTGTTGTTGTTGTTGTTGTTTATTTGACGTTGTTGTTGTTTATTTGATGTTGTTTATTTGACGTTGTTGTTGTTTTTTATTTGATGTTGTTGTTATTGACATTGTTGTTGTTGTTTATATGATGTTGTTGTTGTTGTTGTTGTTGTTTATTTGACGTAGTTGTTGTTATTGACGTTGTTGTTGTTTAGTTGACGTTTTTGTTGTTGTTGATGTTATTGTTGTTGTTGTTTTTTATTTGACGTTGTCGTTGTTGTTGTTTATTTGACGTTGTTGTTGTTGTTGACGTTGTTGTTGTTGTTGTTGTTGTTTATTTGACGTTGTTGTTGTTGTTGTTTATTTGACGTTGTTGTTGTTGTTTTTGTTGTTTATTTCACGTTGTTGGTTTTATTTGACGTTGTTGTTGTTGTATTTGTTGTTGTTGTTGTTGTTTGTTTGACGTTGTTGTTGTTTTTTATTTGACATTGTTGTTATTGACATTGTTGTTGTTGTTTATTTGACATTGTTGTTGTTGTTGTTTATTTGACGTAGTTGTTGTTATTGACGTTGTTGTTATTGTTTATTTGACGTTTTTGTTGTTACTGATGTTATTGTTGTTGTTGTTTTTTATTTGACGTTGTTGTTGTTGTTGTTTATTTGACGTTGTTGTTGTTGTTGTTTATTTGACGTTGTTGTTGTTGTTTTTGTTGTTTATTTCACGTTGTTGGTTTTATTTGACGTTGTTGTTGTTGTATTTGTTGTTGTTGTTGTTGTTGTTTGTTTGACGTTGTTGTTGTTTTTTATTTGACGTTGTTGTTATTGACATTGTTGTTGTTGTTTATTTGACATTGTTGTTGTTGTTTATTTGACGTAGTTGTTGTTATTGACGTTGTTGTTATTGTTTATTTGACGTTTTTGTTGTTACTGATGTTATTGTTATTGTTGTTTTTTATTTGACGTTGTTGTTGTTGTTGTTGTTTATTTGACGTTGTTGTTGTTGTTGTTTATTTGATGTTGTTGTTGTTGTTTATTTGACGTTGTTGTTGTTGTTTATTTGACGTTGTTGTTGTTGTTTATTAGACATTGTTGTTGTTGTTATTTATTTGACGTTGTTGTTGTTGTTGTTATTGTTTATTTGACGTTGTTGTTGTTGTTGTTTATTTGACGTTTTTGTTGTTACTGATGTTATTGTTGTTGTTGTTTTTTATTTGACGTTGTTGTTGTTGTTGTTTATTTGACGTTGTTATTGTTGTTGTTTATTTGATGTTGTTGTTGTTGTTTATTTGGCGTTGTTGTTGTTGTTTATTTGACGTTGTTGTTGTTGTTTATTAGACATTGTTGTTGTTGTTATTTATTTGACGTTGTTGTTGTTGTTATTGTTTATTTGACGTTGTTGTTGTTGTTTATTTGACGTTGTTATTGTTATTTATTTAACGTTGTTCTTGTTATTTGACGTTGTTATTGTTGTATTTGTTGTTGTTGTTATTGTTGCTTATTTGATGTTGTTGTTATTGTTGTTATTTATTTGACGTTGTTATTGTTGCTTAGTTGACGTTGTTGTTGTTGTTATTTATTTGACTTTGTTGTTCTTGTTGTTATTTATTTGACGTTGTTGTTGTTGTTGTTGTTGTTTATTAGACGTTGTTGTTGTTGTTGTTTATTTGACGTTGTTATTGTTGTTTATTTGACATTGTTTTTGTTATTTGACGTTGTTGTTGTTGTTGTTGTATTTGTTGTTGTTGTTGTTGTTGCTTATTTGACATTGTTGTTGTTGTTTATTTGATGTTGTTGTTGCTGTTGTTTATATGACGTTGTTGTTGTCGTTGTTGTTGTTTATTTGATGTTGTCATTGTCGTTGTTGTTGTTGTTTATTTGACGTTGTTGTTGTTGTTGACGTTGTTGTTGTTGTTTATTTGACGTTGTTGTTGTTTATTTGAAGTTGTTGTTGTTTTTGTTGTTTATTTCACGTTGTTGTTGTTGTTATTTGACGTTGTTGTTGTTGTATTTGTTGTTGTTGTTGTTGTTTATTAGACGTTGTATTTATTGTTGTTGTTGTTGTTTATTTGACGTTGTTGTTGTTGTTGTTGTTTATTTGACGTTGTTGTTGTTGTTGTTGTTGTTTTTGTTATTTGTTTGACGTTGTTGTTGTTGTTGTTGTTTTTGTTATTGTTATTGTTGTTGTTGTTGTTGTTTATTTAACGTTGTTGTTGTTGTTGTTTATTTGACGTTGTTGTTGTTGTTTTTGTTTATTTGACGTTGTTGTTGTTGTTGTTTATTTGACGTTGTTGTTGTTGTTGTTGTTTATTTGACGTTGTTGTTGTTGTTGTTGTTGTTGTTGTTGTTTATTTGACGTTGTTGTTGTTGTTTATTTGACATTGTTGTTGTTATTGTTGACGTTGTTGTTGTTGTTGTTGTTTATTTGACGTTGTTGTTGTTTATTTGATGTTGTTTATTTGACGTTGTTGTTGTTTTTTATTTGATGTTGTTGTTGTTGACATTGTTGTTGTTGTTTATATGATGTTGTTGTTGTTGTTGTTGTTGTTTATTTGACGTAGTTGTTGTTATTGACGTTGTTGTTGTTTAGTTGACGTTTTTGTTGTTGTTGATGTTATTGTTGTTGTTGTTTTTTATTTGACGTTGTCGTTGTTGTTGTTTATTTGACGTTGTTGTTGTTGTTGACGTTGTTGTTGTTGTTGTTGTTGTTTATTTGACGTTGTTGTTGTTGTTGTTTATTTGACGTTGTTGTTGTTGTTTTTGTTGTTTATTTCACGTTGTTGGTTTTATTTGACGTTGTTGTTGTTGTATTTGTTATTGTTGTTGTTGTTTGTTTGACGTTGTTGTTGTTTTTTATTTGACATTGTTGTTATTGACATTGTTGTTGTTGTTTATTTGACATTGTTGTTGTTGTTGTTTATTTGACGTAGTTGTTGTTATTGACGTTGTTGTTATTGTTTATTTGACGTTTTTGTTGTTACTGATGTTATTGTTGTTGTTGTTTTTTATTTGACGTTGTTGTTGTTGTTTATTTTACGTTGTTGTTGTTGTTGTTTATTTAACGTTGTTGTTGTTGTTTTTGTTGTTTATTTCACGTTGGTGGTTTTATTTGACGTTGTTGTTGTTGTATTTGTTGTTGTTGTTGTTGTTGTTTGTTTGACGTTGTTGTTGTTTTTTATTTGACGTTGTTGTTATTGACATTGTTGTTGTTGTTTATTTGACATTGTTGTTGTTGTTTATTTGACGTAGTTGTTGTTATTGACGTTGTTGTTATTGTTTATTTGACGTTTTTGTTGTTACTGATGTTATTGTTGTTGTTGTTTTTTATTTGACGTTGTTGTTGTTGTTGTTTATTTGACGTTTTTATTATTGTTGTTTATTTGATGTTGTTGTTGTTGTTTATTTGGCGTTGTTGTTGTTGTTTATTTGACGTTGTTGTTGTTGTTTATTAGACATTGTTGTTGTTGTTATTTATTTGACGTTGTTGTTGTTGTTATTGTTTATTTGACGTTGTTGTTGTTGTTGTTTATTTGACGTTGTTATTGTTATTTATTTAACGTTGTTCTTGTTATTTGACGTTGTTATTGTTGTATTTGTTGTTGTTGTTATTGTTGCTTATTTGATGTTGTTGTTATTGTTGCTATTTATTTGACGTTGTTATTGTTGCTTAGTTGACGTTGTTGTTGTTGTTATTTATTTGACTTTGTTGTTCTTGTTGTTATTTATTTGACGTTGTTGTTGTTGTTGTTATTTATTAGACGTTGTTGTTGTTGTTGTTTATTTGATGTTGTTATTGTTGTTTATTTGACGTTGTTTTTGTTATTTGACGTTGTTGTTGTTGTTGTTGTATTTGTTGTTGTTGTTGTTGTTGCTTATTTGACATTGTTGTTGTTGTTTATTTGATGTTGTTGTTGCTGTTGTTTATATGACGTTGTTGTTGTCGTTGTTGTTGTTTATTTGACGTTGTCGTTGTCGTTGTTGTTGTTGTTTATTTGACGTTGTTGTTGTTGTTGACGTTGTTGTTGTTGTTTATTTGACGTTGTTGTTGTTTATTCGAAGTTGTTGTTGTTTTTGTTGTTTATTTCACGTTGTTGTTGTTGTTATTTGACGTTGTTGTTGTTGTATTTGTTGTTGTTGTTGTTGTTTATTTGACGTTGTATTTGTTGTTGTTGGTGTTGTTTATTTGACGTTGTTGTTGTTGTTTATTTGACGTTGTTAATGTTGTTGACATTGTTGTTGTTGTTTTTGTTGTTTGTTTGACGTTGTTGTTGTTGTTGTTGTTGTTTTTGTTATTGTTATTGTTGTTGTTGTTGTTGTTTATTTAACGTTGTTGTTGTTGTTGTTTATTTGACGTTGTTGTTGTTGTTTTTGTTTATTTGACGTTGTTGTTGTTGTTGTTTATTTGACGTTGTTGTTGTTGTTGTTGTTTATTTGACGTTGTTGTTGTTGTTGTTTATTTGACGTTGTTGTTGTTGTTTATTTGACATTGTTGTTGTTGTTGTTGACGTTGTTGTTGTTGTTGTTGTTTATTTGACGTTGTTGTTGTTTATTTGATGTTGTTTATTTGACGTTGTTGTTGTTTTTTATTTGATGTTGTTGTTGTTGACATTGTTGTTGTTGTTTATTTGATGTTGTTGTTGTTGTTGTTGTTGTTTATTTGACGTAGTTGTTCTTATTGACGTTGTTGTTATTTAGTTGACGTTTTTGTTGTTGTTGATGTTATTGTTGTTGTTGTTTTTTATTTGACGTTGTTGTTGTTGTTGTTGTTTGTTTGACGTTGTTGTTGTTGTTGTTTATTTGACGTTGTTGTTGTTGTTGTTGTTGTTGTTTATTTGACGTTGTTGTTGTTGTTGTTTATTTGACGTTGTTGTTGTTGTTGTTTATTTGATGTTGTTGTTGTTGTTGTTGTTGTTGTTTATTTGACGTTGTTGTTGTTGTTTATTTGACGTTGTTGTTGTTGTTGTTTATTTGACATTGTTGTTGTTGTTATTTATTTGACGTTGTTGTTGTTGTTGTTATTGTTTATTTGACGTTGTTGTTGTTGTTTATTTGACGTTGTTATTGTTATTTATTTAACGTTGTTCTTGTTATTTGATGTTGTTATTGTTGTATTTGTTGTTGTTGTTATTGTTGCTTATTTGATGTTGTTGTTATTGTTGCTATTTATTTGACGTTGTTGTTGTTGTTGTTTATTTGACGTTGTTGTTATTTATTTGACGTTGTTGTTGTTGTTTAATTGACGTTGTTGTTGTTGTATTTGTTGTTGTTATTATTGTTGTTGCTTATTTGACGTTGTTGTTATTGTTGTTGTTTATTTGACGTTGTTGCTGTTGATGTTATTCATTTGACGTTGTTGTTGTTGTTGTTGTTGTTTATTTGACGTTGTTGTTGTTGTTGTTGTTGTTTATTTGACGTAGTTCTTGTTGTTGTTTTTGTTGTTTATTTGATGTTATTGTTGTTATTTATTTGACGTTGTTGTTGTTATTTATTTAACGTTGTTGTTGTTGTTGTTTATTTGACGTAGTTGTTGTTATTGACGTTGTTGTTATTGTTTATTTGACATTTTTGTTGTTACTGATGTTATTGTTGTTGTTGTTTTTAATTTGACGTGGTTGTTATTGTTGTTTATTTGACGTTGTTGTTGTTGTTGTTTATTTGACGTTGTTGTTGTTGTTTTTGTTGTTTATTTCACGTTGTTGGTTTTATTTGACGTTGTTGTTGTTGTATTTGTTGTTGTTGTTGTTGTTGTTTGTTTGACGTTGTTGTTGTTTTTTATTTGACGTTGTTGTTATTGACATTGTTGTTGTTGTTTATTTGACATTGTTGTTGTTGTTGTTTATTTGACGTAGTTGTTGTTATTGACGTTGTTGTTATTGTTTATTTGACGTTTTTGTTGTTACTGATGTTATTGTTGTTGTTGTTTTTTATTTGACGTTGTTGTTGTTGTTGTTTATTTGACGTTGTTGTTGTTGTTTATTTGATGTTGTTGTTGTTGTTGTTTATTTGACGTTGTTGTTGTTGTTTATTTGACGTTGTTGTTGTTGTTGTTTATTTGACATTGTTGTTGTTGTTATTTATTTGACGTTGTTGTTGTTGTTGTTATTGTTGTATTTGTTGTTGTTGTTATTGTTGCTTATTTGATGTTGTTGTTATTGTTGCTATTTATTTGACGTTGTTGTTGTTGTTCTTTATTTGACGTTGTTGTTATTTATTTGACGTTGTTGTTGTTGTTGTTGTTTAATTGACGTTGTTGTTGTTGTATTTGTTGTTGTTATTATTGTTGTTGCTTATTTGACGTTGTTGTTATTGTTGTCATTTATTTGACGTTGTTGCTGTTGATGTTATTCATTTGACGTTGTTGTTGTTGTTGTTTATTTGACGTTGTTGTTGTTGTTGTTGTTTATTTGACGTAGTTGTTGTTGTTGTTTTTGTTGTTTATTTGATGTTGTTGTTGTTATTTATTTGACGTTGTTGTTATTGACGTTGTTGTTGTTATTTATTTGACGTTGTTGTTGTTGTTGTTTATTTGATGTTGTTAATGTTGTTGACATTGTTGTTGTTTTTGTTGTTTATTTGGCGTTGTTGTTGTTGTTGTTATTGTTGGTGTTGGTGTTGTTGTTATTGTTTATTTGACGTTGTTGTTGTTTATTTGACGTTGTTGTTGTTGTTGTTGTTGTTGTTTATTTGACGTTGTTGTTGTTGTTGTTTATTTGACGTTGTTGTTGTTGTTGTTTATTTGACTTTGTTGTTCTTGTTGTTATTTATTTGACGTTGTTGTTGTTGTTGTTGTTTATTAGACGTTGTTGTTGTTTTGTTGTTTATTTGACGTTGTTATTGTTGTTTATTTGGCGTTGTTTTTGTTATTTGACGTTGTTGTTGTTGTTGTTGTAATTGTTGTTGTTGTTGTTGTTGCTTATTTGACATTGTTGTTGTTGTTTATTTGATGTTGTTGTTGCTGTTGTTTATATGACGTTGTTGTTGTCGTTGTTGTTGTTTATTTGACGTTGTCGTTGTCGTTGTTGTTGTTGTTTATTTGACGTTGTTGTTGTTGTTGACGTTGTTGTTGTTGTTTATTTGACGTTGTTGTTGTTGTTGTTAATTTGACGTTGTTGTTGTTTTTTATTTGACGTTGTTGTATTTGTTGTTGTTGTTGTTGTTGTTGTTTATTTGACGTTGTATTTGTTGTTGTTGTTATTGTTTATTTGACGTTGTTGTTGTTGTTGTTGTTTATTTGACGTTGTTAATGTTGTTGACATTGTTGTTGTTGTTTTTGTTGTTTGTTTGACGTTGTTTTTGTTGTTGTTTTTGTTATTGGTATTGTTGTTGTTGTTGTTGTTTATTTGATGTTGTTGTTGTTGTTGTTTATTTGACGTTTTTGTTGTTGTTGTTTTTGTTTATTTGACGTTGTTGTTGTTGTTGTTTATTTGACGTTGTTGTTGTTGTTGTTGTTGTTTATTTGACGTTGTTGTTGTTGTTTATTTGACATTGTTGTTGTTGTTGTTGACGTTGTTGTTGTTGTTGTTGTTTATTTGACGTTGTTGTTGTTGTTGTTATTTATTTGACGTTGTTGTTGTTGTTGTTGTTGTTGTTTATTAGACGTTGTTGTTGTTGTTGTTAATTTGACGTTGTTATTGTTGTTTATTTGACGTTGTTTTTGTTATTTGACGTTGTTGTTGTTGTTGTATTTGTTGTTGTTGCTGTTGTTGCTTATTTGACATTGTTGCTGTTGTTTATATGACGTTGTTGTTGTCGTTGTTGTTGTTTATTTGACGTTGTCGTTGTTGTTGTTTATTTGACGTTGTTGTTGTTGTTGACGTTGTTGTTGTTGTTGTTGTTTATTTGACGTTGTTGTTGTTGTTGTTTATTTGACGTTGTTGTTGTTGTTTTTGTTGTTTATTTCACGTTGTTGGTTTTATTTGACGTTGTTGTTGTTGTATTTGTTGTTGTTGTTGTTGTTGTTGTTTGTTTGACGTTGTTGTTGTTTTTTATTTGACGTTGTTGTTATTGACATTGTTGTTGTTGTTTATTTGACATTGTTGTTGTTGTTGTTTATTTGACGTAGTTGTTGTTATTGACGTTGTTGTTATTGTTTATTTGACGTTTTTGTTGTTACTGATGTTATTGTTGTTGTTGTTGTTTATTTGACGTTGTTGTTGTTGTTGTTTATTTGACGTTGTTGTTGTTGTTGTTGTTGTTGTTTATTTGACGTTGTTGTTGTTGTTGTTGTTTATTTGACGTTGTTGTTGTTGTTGTTGTTTATTTGATGTTGTTGTTGTTGTTGTTTATTTGACGTTGTTGTTGTTGTTTATTTGACGTTGTTGTTGTTGTTGTTTATTTGACATTGTTGTTGTTGTTATTTATTTGACGTTGTTGTTGTTGTTGTTATTGTTTATTTGACGTTGTTGTTGTTGTTTATTTGACGTTGTTATTGTTATTTATTTAACGTTGTTCTTGTTATTTGATGTTGTTATTGTTGTATTTGTTGTTGTTGTTATTGTTGCTTATTTGATGTTGTTGTTATTGTTGCTATTTATTTGACGTTGTTGTTGTTGTTGTTTATTTGACGTTGTTGTTATTTATTTGACGTTGTTGTTGTTGTTTAATTGACGTTGTTGTTGTTGTATTTGTTGTTGTTATTATTGTTGTTGCTTATTTGACGTTGTTGTTATTGTTGTTGTTTATTTGACGTTGTTGCTGTTGATGTTATTCATTTGACGTTGTTGTTGTTGTTGTTGTTGTTTCTTTGACGTTGTTGTTGTTGTTGTTGTTGTTTATTTGACGTAGTTCTTGTTGTTGTTTTTGTTGTTTATTTGATGTTATTGTTGTTATTTATTTGACGTTGTTGTTGTTATTTATTTAACGTTGTTGTTGTTGTTGTTTATTTGACGTAGTTGTTGTTATTGACGTTGTTGTTATTGTTTATTTGACATTTTTGTTGTTACTGATGTTATTGTTGTTGTTGTTTTTAATTTGACGTGGTTGTTATTGTTGTTTATTTGACGTTGTTGTTGTTGTTGTTTATTTGACGTTGTTGTTGTTGTTTTTGTTGTTTATTTCACGTTGTTGGTTTTATTTGACGTTGTTGTTGTTGTATTTGTTGTTGTTGTTGTTGTTGTTTGTTTGACGTTGTTGTTGTTTTTATTTGACGTTGTTGTTATTGACATTGTTGTTGTTGTTTATTTGACATTGTTGTTGTTGTTGTTTATTTGACGTAGTTGTTGTTATTGACGTTGTTGTTATTGTTTATTTGACGTTTTTGTTGTTACTGATGTTATTGTTGTTGTTGTTTTTTATTTGACGTTGTTGTTGTTGTTGTTTATTTGACGTTGTTGTTGTTGTTTATTTGATGTTGTTGTTGTTGTTGTTTATTTGACGTTGTTGTTGTTGTTTATTTGACGTTGTTGTTGTTGTTTTTGTTGTTTATTTCACGTTGTTGGTTTTATTTGACGTTGTTGTTGTTGTATTTGTTATTGTTGTTGTTGTTTGTTTGACGTTGTTGTTGTTTTTTATTTGACATTGTTGTTATTGACATTGTTGTTGTTGTTTATTTGACATTGTTGTTGTTGTTGTTTATTTGACGTAGTTGTTGTTATTGACGTTGTTGTTATTGTTTATTTGACGTTTTTGTTGTTACTGATGTTATTGTTGTTGTTGTTTTTTATTTGACGTTGTTGTTGTTGTTTATTTTACGTTGTTGTTGTTGTTGTTTATTTAACGTTGTTGTTGTTGTTTTTGTTGTTTATTTCACGTTGGTGGTTTTATTTGACGTTGTTGTTGTTGTATTTGTTGTTGTTGTTGTTGTTGTTTGTTTGACGTTGTTGTTGTTTTTTATTTGACGTTGTTGTTATTGACATTGTTGTTGTTGTTTATTTGACATTGTTGTTGTTGTTTATTTGACGTAGTTGTTGTTATTGACGTTGTTGTTATTGTTTATTTGACGTTTTTGTTGTTACTGATGTTATTGTTGTTGTTGTTTTTTATTTGACGTTGTTGTTGTTGTTGTTTATTTGACGTTGTTATTATTGTTGTTTATTTGATGTTGTTGTTGTTGTTTATTTGGCGTTGTTGTTGTTGTTTATTTGACGTTGTTGTTGTTGTTTATTAGACATTGTTGTTGTTGTTATTTATTTGACGTTGTTGTTGTTGTTATTGTTTATTTGACGTTGTTGTTGTTGTTGTTTATTTGACGTTGTTATTGTTATTTATTTAACGTTGTTCTTGTTATTTGACGTTGTTATTGTTGTATTTGTTGTTGTTGTTATTGTTGCTTATTTGATGTTGTTGTTATTGTTGCTATTTATTTGACGTTGTTATTGTTGCTTAGTTGACGTTGTTGTTGTTGTTATTTATTTGACTTTGTTGTTCTTGTTGTTATTTATTTGACGTTGTTGTTGTTGTTGTTATTTATTAGACGTTGTTGTTGTTGTTGTTTATTTGATGTTGTTATTGTTGTTTATTTGACGTTGTTTTTGTTATTTGACGTTGTTGTTGTTGTTGTTGTATTTGTTGTTGTTGTTGTTGTTGCTTATTTGACATTGTTGTTGTTGTTTATTTGATGTTGTTGTTGCTGTTGTTTATATGACGTTGTTGTTGTCGTTGTTGTTGTTTATTTGACGTTGTCGTTGTCGTTGTTGTTGTTGTTTATTTGACGTTGTTGTTGTTGTTGACGTTGTTGTTGTTGTTTATTTGACGTTGTTGTTGTTTATTCGAAGTTGTTGTTGTTTTTGTTGTTTATTTCACGTTGTTGTTGTTGTTATTTGACGTTGTTGTTGTTGTATTTGTTGTTGTTGTTGTTGTTTATTTGACGTTGTATTTGTTGTTGTTGGTGTTGTTTATTTGACGTTGTTGTTGTTGTTTATTTGACGTTGTTAATGTTGTTGACATTGTTGTTGTTGTTTTTGTTGTTTGTTTGACGTTGTTGTTGTTGTTGTTGTTGTTTTTGTTATTGTTATTGTTGTTGTTGTTGTTGTTTATTTAACGTTGTTGTTGTTGTTGTTTATTTGACGTTGTTGTTGTTGTTTTTGTTTATTTGACGTTGTTGTTGTTGTTGTTTATTTGACGTTGTTGTTGTTGTTGTTGTTTATTTGACGTTGTTGTTGTTGTTGTTTATTTGACGTTGTTGTTGTTGTTTATTTGACATTGTTGTTGTTGTTGTTGACGTTGTTGTTGTTGTTGTTGTTTATTTGACGTTGTTGTTGTTTATTTGATGTTGTTTATTTGACGTTGTTGTTGTTTTTTATTTGATGTTGTTGTTGTTGACATTGTTGTTGTTGTTTATTTGATGTTGTTGTTGTTGTTGTTGTTGTTTATTTGACGTAGTTGTTCTTATTGACGTTGTTGTTATTTAGTTGACGTTTTTGTTGTTGTTGATGTTATTGTTGTTGTTGTTTTTTATTTGACGTTGTTGTTGTTGTTGTTGTTTGTTTGACGTTGTTGTTGTTGTTGTTTATTTGACGTTGTTGTTGTTGTTGTTGTTGTTGTTTATTTGACGTTGTTGTTGTTGTTGTTTATTTGACGTTGTTGTTGTTGTTGTTTATTTGATGTTGTTGTTGTTGTTGTTGTTGTTGTTGTTTATTTGACGTTGTTGTTGTTGTTTATTTGACGTTGTTGTTGTTGTTGTTTATTTGACATTGTTGTTGTTGTTATTTATTTGACGTTGTTGTTGTTGTTGTTATTGTTTATTTGACGTTGTTGTTGTTGTTTATTTGACGTTGTTATTGTTATTTATTTAACGTTGTTCTTGTTATTTGATGTTGTTATTGTTGTATTTGTTGTTGTTGTTATTGTTGCTTATTTGATGTTGTTGTTATTGTTGCTATTTATTTGACGTTGTTGTTGTTGTTGTTTATTTGACGTTGTTGTTATTTATTTGACGTTGTTGTTGTTGTTTAATTGACGTTGTTGTTGTTGTATTTGTTGTTGTTATTATTGTTGTTGCTTATTTGACGTTGTTGTTATTGTTGTTGTTTATTTGACGTTGTTGCTGTTGATGTTATTCATTTGACGTTGTTGTTGTTGTTGTTGTTGTTTATTTGACGTTGTTGTTGTTGTTGTTGTTGTTTATTTGACGTAGTTCTTGTTGTTGTTTTTGTTGTTTATTTGATGTTATTGTTGTTATTTATTTGACGTTGTTGTTGTTATTTATTTAACGTTGTTGTTGTTGTTGTTTATTTGACGTAGTTGTTGTTATTGACGTTGTTGTTATTGTTTATTTGACATTTTTGTTGTTACTGATGTTATTGTTGTTGTTGTTTTTAATTTGACGTGGTTGTTATTGTTGTTTATTTGACGTTGTTGTTGTTGTTGTTTATTTGACGTTGTTGTTGTTGTTTTTGTTGTTTATTTCACGTTGTTGGTTTTATTTGACGTTGTTGTTGTTGTATTTGTTGTTGTTGTTGTTGTTGTTTGTTTGACGTTGTTGTTGTTTTTTATTTGACGTTGTTGTTATTGACATTGTTGTTGTTGTTTATTTGACATTGTTGTTGTTGTTGTTTATTTGACGTAGTTGTTGTTATTGACGTTGTTGTTATTGTTTATTTGACGTTTTTGTTGTTACTGATGTTATTGTTGTTGTTGTTTTTTATTTGACGTTGTTGTTGTTGTTGTTTATTTGACGTTGTTGTTGTTGTTTATTTGATGTTGTTGTTGTTGTTGTTTATTTGACGTTGTTGTTGTTGTTTATTTGACGTTGTTGTTGTTGTTGTTTATTTGACATTGTTGTTGTTGTTATTTATTTGACGTTGTTGTTGTTGTTGTTATTGTTGTATTTGTTGTTGTTGTTATTGTTGCTTATTTGATGTTGTTGTTATTGTTGCTATTTATTTGACGTTGTTGTTGTTGTTCTTTATTTGACGTTGTTGTTATTTATTTGACGTTGTTGTTGTTGTTGTTGTTTAATTGACGTTGTTGTTGTTGTATTTGTTGTTGTTATTATTGTTGTTGCTTATTTGACGTTGTTGTTATTGTTGTCATTTATTTGACGTTGTTGCTGTTGATGTTATTCATTTGACGTTGTTGTTGTTGTTGTTTATTTGACGTTGTTGTTGTTGTTGTTGTTTATTTGACGTAGTTGTTGTTGTTGTTTTTGTTGTTTATTTGATGTTGTTGTTGTTATTTATTTGACGTTGTTGTTATTGACGTTGTTGTTGTTATTTATTTGACGTTGTTGTTGTTGTTGTTTATTTGATGTTGTTAATGTTGTTGACATTGTTGTTGTTTTTGTTGTTTATTTGGCGTTGTTGTTGTTGTTGTTATTGTTGGTGTTGGTGTTGTTGTTATTGTTTATTTGACGTTGTTGTTGTTTATTTGACGTTGTTGTTGTTGTTGTTGTTGTTGTTTATTTGACGTTGTTGTTGTTGTTGTTTATTTGACGTTGTTGTTGTTGTTGTTTATTTGACTTTGTTGTTCTTGTTGTTATTTATTTGACGTTGTTGTTGTTGTTGTTGTTTATTAGACGTTGTTGTTGTTTTGTTGTTTATTTGACGTTGTTATTGTTGTTTATTTGGCGTTGTTTTTGTTATTTGACGTTGTTGTTGTTGTTGTTGTAATTGTTGTTGTTGTTGTTGTTGCTTATTTGACATTGTTGTTGTTGTTTATTTGATGTTGTTGTTGCTGTTGTTTATATGACGTTGTTGTTGTCGTTGTTGTTGTTTATTTGACGTTGTCGTTGTCGTTGTTGTTGTTGTTTATTTGACGTTGTTGTTGTTGTTGACGTTGTTGTTGTTGTTTATTTGACGTTGTTGTTGTTGTTGTTAATTTGACGTTGTTGTTGTTTTTTATTTGACGTTGTTGTATTTGTTGTTGTTGTTGTTGTTGTTGTTTATTTGACGTTGTATTTGTTGTTGTTGTTATTGTTTATTTGACGTTGTTGTTGTTGTTGTTGTTTATTTGACGTTGTTAATGTTGTTGACATTGTTGTTGTTGTTTTTGTTGTTTGTTTGACGTTGTTTTTGTTGTTGTTTTTGTTATTGGTATTGTTGTTGTTGTTGTTGTTTATTTGATGTTGTTGTTGTTGTTGTTTATTTGACGTTTTTGTTGTTGTTGTTTTTGTTTATTTGACGTTGTTGTTGTTGTTGTTTATTTGACGTTGTTGTTGTTGTTGTTGTTGTTTATTTGACGTTGTTGTTGTTGTTTATTTGACATTGTTGTTGTTGTTGTTGACGTTGTTGTTGTTGTTGTTGTTTATTTGACGTTGTTGTTGTTGTTGTTATTTATTTGACGTTGTTGTTGTTGTTGTTGTTGTTGTTGTTTATTAGACGTTGTTGTTGTTGTTGTTAATTTGACGTTGTTATTGTTGTTTATTTGACGTTGTTTTTGTTATTTGACGTTGTTGTTGTTGTTGTATTTGTTGTTGTTGCTGTTGTTGCTTATTTGACATTGTTGCTGTTGTTTATATGACGTTGTTGTTGTCGTTGTTGTTGTTTATTTGACGTTGTCGTTGTTGTTGTTTATTTGACGTTGTTGTTGTTGTTGACGTTGTTGTTGTTGTTGTTGTTTATTTGACGTTGTTGTTGTTGTTGTTTATTTGACGTTGTTGTTGTTGTTTTTGTTGTTTATTTCACGTTGTTGGTTTTATTTGACGTTGTTGTTGTTGTATTTGTTGTTGTTGTTGTTGTTGTTGTTTGTTTGACGTTGTTGTTGTTTTTTATTTGACGTTGTTGTTATTGACATTGTTGTTGTTGTTTATTTGACATTGTTGTTGTTGTTGTTTATTTGACGTAGTTGTTGTTATTGACGTTGTTGTTATTGTTTATTTGACGTTTTTGTTGTTACTGATGTTATTGTTGTTGTTGTTGTTTATTTGACGTTGTTGTTGTTGTTGTTTATTTGACGTTGTTGTTGTTGTTGTTGTTGTTGTTTATTTGACGTTGTTGTTGTTGTTGTTGTTTATTTGACGTTGTTGTTGTTGTTGTTGTTTATTTGATGTTGTTGTTGTTGTTGTTTATTTGACGTTGTTGTTGTTGTTTATTTGACGTTGTTGTTGTTGTTGTTTATTTGACATTGTTGTTGTTGTTATTTATTTGACGTTGTTGTTGTTGTTGTTATTGTTTATTTGACGTTGTTGTTGTTGTTTATTTGACGTTGTTATTGTTATTTATTTAACGTTGTTCTTGTTATTTGATGTTGTTATTGTTGTATTTGTTGTTGTTGTTATTGTTGCTTATTTGATGTTGTTGTTATTGTTGCTATTTATTTGACGTTGTTGTTGTTGTTGTTTATTTGACGTTGTTGTTATTTATTTGACGTTGTTGTTGTTGTTTAATTGACGTTGTTGTTGTTGTATTTGTTGTTGTTATTATTGTTGTTGCTTATTTGACGTTGTTGTTATTGTTGTTGTTTATTTGACGTTGTTGCTGTTGATGTTATTCATTTGACGTTGTTGTTGTTGTTGTTGTTGTTTCTTTGACGTTGTTGTTGTTTATTTGACGTAGTTCTTGTTGTTGTTTTTGTTGTTTATTTGATGTTATTGTTGTTATTTATTTGACGTTGTTGTTGTTATTTATTTAACGTTGTTGTTGTTGTTGTTTATTTGACGTAGTTGTTGTTATTGACGTTGTTGTTATTGTTTATTTGACATTTTTGTTGTTACTGATGTTATTGTTGTTGTTGTTTTTAATTTGACGTGGTTGTTATTGTTGTTTATTTGACGTTGTTGTTGTTGTTGTTTATTTGACGTTGTTGTTGTTGTTTTTGTTGTTTATTTCACGTTGTTGGTTTTATTTGACGTTGTTGTTGTTGTATTTGTTGTTGTTGTTGTTGTTGTTTGTTTGACGTTGTTGTTGTTTTTATTTGACGTTGTTGTTATTGACATTGTTGTTGTTGTTTATTTGACATTGTTGTTGTTGTTGTTTATTTGACGTAGTTGTTGTTATTGACGTTGTTGTTATTGTTTATTTGACGTTTTTGTTGTTACTGATGTTATTGTTGTTGTTGTTTTTTATTTGACGTTGTTGTTGTTGTTGTTTATTTGACGTTGTTGTTGTTGTTTATTTGATGTTGTTGTTGTTGTTGTTTATTTGACGTTGTTGTTGTTGTTTATTTGACGTTGTTGTTGTTGTTGTTTATTTGACATTGTTGTTGTTGTTATTTATTTGACGTTGTTGTTGTTGTTGTTATTGTTGTATTTGTTGTTGTTGTTATTGTTGCTTATTTGATGTTGTTGTTATTGTTGCTATTTATTTGACGTTGTTGTTGTTGTTCTTTATTTGACGTTGTTGTTATTTATTTGACGTTGTTGTTGTTGTTGTTGTTGTTGTTTAATTGACGTTGTTGTTGTTGTATTTGTTGTTGTTATTATTGTTGTTGCTTATTTGACGTTGTTGTTATTGTTGTCATTTATTTGACGTTGTTGCTGTTGATGTTATTCATTTGACGTTGTTGTTGTTGTTGTTTATTTGACGTTGTTGTTGTTGTTGTTGTTTATTTGACGTAGTTGTTGTTGTTGTTTTTGTTGTTTATTTGATGTTGTTGTTGTTATTTATTTGACGTTGTTGTTATTGACGTTGTTGTTGTTATTTATTTGACGTTGTTGTTGTTGTTGTTTATTTGATGTTGTTAATGTTGTTGACATTGTTGTTGTTTTTGTTGTTTATTTGGCGTTGTTGTTGTTGTTGTTATTGTTGGTGTTGGTGTTGTTGTTATTGTTTATTTGACGTTGTTGTTGTTTATTTGACGTTGTTGTTGTTGTTGTTGTTGTTTATTTGACGTTGTTGTTGTTGTTTATTTGACGTTGTTGTTGTTGTTGTTTATTTGACTTTGTTGTTCTTGTTGTTATTTATTTGACGTTGTTGTTGTTGTTGTTGTTTATTAGACGTTGTTGTTGTTGTTGTTGTTTATTTGACGTTGTTATTGTTGTTTATTTGACGTTGTTTTTGTTATTTGACGTTGTTGTTGTTGTTGTTGTAATTGTTGTTGTTGTTGTTGTTGCTTATTTGACATTGTTGTTGTTGTTTATTTGATGTTGTTGTTGCTGTTGTTTATATGACGTTGTTGTTGTCGTTGTTGTTGTTTATTTGACGTTGTCGTTGTCGTTGTTGTTGTTGTTTATTTGACGTTGTTGTTGTTGTTGACGTTGTTGTTGTTGTTTATTTGACGTTGTTGTTGTTGTTGTTAATTTGACGTTGTTGTTGTTTTTTATTTGACGTTGTTGTATTTGTTGTTGTTGTTGTTGTTGTTGTTTATTTGACGTTGTATTTGTTGTTGTTGTTATTGTTTATTTGACGTTGTTGTTGTTGTTGTTGTTTATTTGACGTTGTTAATGTTGTTGACATTGTTGTTGTTGTTTTTGTTGTTTGTTTGACGTTGTTTTTGTTGTTGTTTTTGTTATTGGTATTGTTGTTGTTGTTGTTGTTTATTTGATGTTGTTGTTGTTGTTGTTTATTTGACGTTTTTGTTGTTGTTGTTTTTGTTTATTTGACGTTGTTGTTGTTGTTTATTTGACGTTGTTGTTGTTGTTGTTGTTGTTGTTTATTTGACGTTGTTGTTGTTGTTTATTTGACATTGTTGTTGTTGTTGTTGACGTTGTTGTTGTTGTTGTTGTTTATTTGACGTTGTTGTTGTTGTTGTTATTTATTTGACGTTGTTGTTGTTGTTGTTGTTGTTTATTAGACGTTGTTGTTGTTGTTGTTGTTAATTTGACGTTGTTATTGTTGTTTATTTGACGTTGTTTTTGTTATTTGACGTTGTTGTTGTTGTTGTATTTGTTGTTGTTGCTGTTGTTGCTTATTTGACATTGTTGCTGTTGTTTATATGACGTTGTTGTTGTCGTTGTTGTTGTTTATTTGACGTTGTCGTTGTTGTTGTTTATTTGACGTTGTTGTTGTTGTTGACGTTGTTGTTGTTGTTGTTGTTTATTTGACGTTGTTGTTGTTGTTGTTTATTTGACGTTGTTGTTGTTGTTTTTGTTGTTTATTTCACGTTGTTGGTTTTATTTGACGTTGTTGTTGTTGTATTTGTTGTTGTTGTTGTTGTTGTTGTTTGTTTGACGTTGTTGTTGTTTTTTATTTGACGTTGTTGTTATTGACATTGTTGTTGTTGTTTATTTGACATTGTTGTTGTTGTTGTTTATTTGACGTAGTTGTTGTTATTGACGTTGTTGTTATTGTTTATTTGACGTTTTTGTTGTTACTGATGTTATTGTTGTTGTTGTTTTTTATTTGACGTTGTTGTTGTTGTTTATTTGACGTTGTTGTTGTTGTTGTTTATTTGACGTTGTTGTTGTTGTTTTTGTTGTTTATTTCACGTTGTTGGTTTTATTTGACGTTGTTGTTGTATTTGTTGTTGTTGTTGTTGTTTGTTTGACGTTGTTGTTGTTTTTTATTTGATGTTGTTGTTATTGACATTGTTGTTGTTGTTTATTTGACATTGTTGTTGTTGTTTATTTGACGTAGTTGTTGTTATTGACGTTGTTGTTATTGTTTATTTGACGTTTTTGTTGTTACTGATGTTATTGTTGTTGTTGTTTTTTATTTGACGTTGTTGTTGTTTATTTGACGTTGTTGTTGTTGTTGTTTATTTGATGTTGTTGTTGTTGTTTATTTGACGTTGTTGTTGTTGTTTATTTGACATTGTTGTTGTTGTTTATTAGACATTGTTGTTGTTGGTATTTATTTGACGTTGTTGTTGTTGTTATTGTTTATTTGACGTTGTTGTTGTTGTTTATTTGACGTTGTTATTGTTATTTATTTAACGTTGTTCTTGTTATTTGACGTTGTTATTGTTGTATTTGTTGTTGTTGTTATTGTTGCTTATTTGATGTTGTTGTTATTGTTGCTATTTATTTGACGTTGTTAATGTTGCTTAGTTGACGTTGTTGTTGTTGTTATTTATTTGACTTTGTTGTTCTTGTTGTTATATATTTGACGTTGTTGTTGTTGTTGTTTATTAGACGTTGTTGTTGTTGTTGTTTATTTGACGTTGTTATTGTTGTTTATTTGACGTTGTTTTTGTTATTTGACGTTGTTGTTGTTGTTGTTGTTGTTGTATTTGTTGTTGTTGTTGTTGTTGCTTATTTGACATTGTTGTTGTTGTTTATTTGATGTTGTTGTTGATGTTGTTTATATGACGTTGTTGTTGTCGTTGTTGTTGTTTATTTGACGTTGTCGTTGTCGTTGTTGTTGTTGTTTATTTGACGTTGTTGTTGTTGTTGACGTTGTTGTTGTTGTTTATTTGACGCTGTTGTTGTTTATTTGAAGTTGTTGTTGTTTTTGTTGTTTATTTCACGTTGTTGTTGTTGTTATTTGACGTTGTTGTTGTTGTATTTGTTGTTGTTGTTGTTGTTTATTTGACGTTGTATTTGTTGTTGTTGTTGTTGTTTATTTGACGTTGTTGTTGTTGTTGTTTATTTGACGTTGTTAATGTTGTTGACATTGTTGTTGTTGTTTTTGTTATTTGTTTGACGTTGTTGTTGTTGCTGTTGTTGTTTTTGTTATTGTTATTGTTGTTGTTGTTGTTGTTTATTTAACGTTGTTGTTGTTGTTGTTTATTTGACGTTGTTGTTGTTGTTTTTGTTTATTTGACGTTGTTGTTGTTGTTGTTTATTTGACGTTGTTGTTGTTGTTGTTGTTGTTTATTTGACGTTGTTGTTGTTGTTGTTGTTTATTTGACGTTGTTGTTGTTGTTTATTTGACATTGTTGTTGTTGTTGTTGACGTTGTTGTTGTTGTTGTTGTTTATTTGACGTTGTTGTTGTTTATTTGATGTTGTTTATTTGACGTTGTTGTTGTTTTTTATTTGATGTTGTTGTTGTTGACATTGTTGTTGTTGTTTATTTGATGTTGTTGTTGTTGTTATTGTTGTTTATTTGACGTAGTTGTTGTTATTGACGTTGTTGTTGTTTAGTTGACGTTTTTGTTGTTGTTGATGTTATTGTTGTTGTTGTTTTTTATTTGACGTTGTCGTTGTTGTTGTTTATTTGACGTTGTTGTTGTTGTTGACGTTGTTGTTGTTGTTGTTGTTTATTTGACGTTGTTGTTATTGTTGTTTATTTGACGTTGTTGTTGTTGTTTTTGTTGTTTATTTCACGTTGTTGGTTTTATTTGACGTTGTTGTTGTTGTATTTGTTGTTGTTGTTGTTGTTGTTTGTTTGACGTTGTTGTTGTTTTTTATTTGACGTTGTTGTTATTGACATTGTTGTTGTTGTTTATTTGACATTGTTGTTGTTGTTGTTTATTTGACGTAGTTGTTGTTATTGACGTTGTTGTTATTGTTTATTTGACGTTTTTGTTGTTACTGATGTTATTGTTGTTGTTGTTTTTTATTTGACGTTGTTGTTGGTGTTTATTTGACGTTGTTGTTGTTGTTTATTTGACGTTGTTGTTGTTGTTTTTGTTGTTTATTTCACGTTGTTGGTTTTATTTGACGTTGTTGTTGTTGTATTTGTTGTTGTTGTTGTTGTTGTTTGTTTGACGTTGTTGTTGTTTTTATTTGACGTTGTTGTTATTGACATTGTTGTTGTTGTTTATTTGACATTGTTGTTGTTGTTTATTTGACGTAGTTGTTGTTATTGACGTTGTTGTTATTGTTTATTTGACGTTTTTGTTGTTACTGATGTTATTGTTGTTGTTGTTTTTTATTTGACGTTGTTGTTGTTGTTGTTTATTTGACGTTGTTGTTGTTGTTGTTTATTTGATGTTGTTGTTGTTGTTTATTTGACGTTGTTGTTGTTGTTTATTTGACGTTGTTGTTGTTGTTTATTAGACATTGTTGTTATTGTTATTTATTTGACGTTGTTGTTGTTGTTGTTATTGTTTATTTGACGTTGTTGTTGTTGTTTATTTGACGTTGTTATTGTTATTTATTTAACGTTGTTCTTGTTATTTGACGTTGTTATTGTTGTATTTGTTGTTGTTGTTATTGTTGCTTATTTGATGTTGTTGTTATTGTTGTTATTTATTTGACGTTGTTATTGTTGCTTAGTTGACGTTGTTGTTGTTGTTATTTATTTGACTTTGTTGTTCTTGTTGTTATTTATTTGACGTTGTTGTTGTTGTTGTTGTTGTTGTTGTTTATTAGACGTTGTTGTTGTTGTTGTTTATTTGACGTTGTTGTTGTTGTTTTTGTTGTTTATTTCACGTTGTTGGTTTTATTTGACGTTGTTGTTGTATTTGTTGTTGTTGTTGTTGTTTGTTTGACGTTGTTGTTGTTTTTTATTTGATGTTGTTGTTATTGACATTGTTGTTGTTGTTTATTTGACATTGTTGTTGTTGTTTATTTGACGTAGTTGTTGTTATTGACGTTGTTGTTATTGTTTATTTGACGTTTTTGTTGTTACTGATGTTATTGTTGTTGTTGTTTTTTATTTGACGTTGTTGTTGTTTATTTGACGTTGTTGTTGTTGTTGTTTATTTGATGTTGTTGTTGTTGTTTATTTGACGTTGTTGTTGTTGTTTATTTGACATTGTTGTTGTTGTTTATTAGACATTGTTGTTGTTGGTATTTATTTGACGTTGTTGTTGTTGTTATTGTTTATTTGACGTTGTTGTTGTTGTTTATTTGACGTTGTTATTGTTATTTATTTAACGTTGTTCTTGTTATTTGACGTTGTTATTGTTGTATTTGTTGTTGTTGTTATTGTTGCTTATTTGATGTTGTTGTTATTGTTGCTATTTATTTGACGTTGTTAATGTTGCTTAGTTGACGTTGTTGTTGTTGTTATTTATTTGACTTTGTTGTTCTTGTTGTTATATATTTGACGTTGTTGTTGTTGTTGTTTATTAGACGTTGTTGTTGTTGTTGTTTATTTGACGTTGTTATTGTTGTTTATTTGACGTTGTTTTTGTTATTTGACGTTGTTGTTGTTGTTGTTGTTGTTGTATTTGTTGTTGTTGTTGTTGTTGCTTATTTGACATTGTTGTTGTTGTTTATTTGATGTTGTTGTTGCTGTTGTTTATATGACGTTGTTGTTGTCGTTGTTGTTGTTTATTTGACGTTGTCGTTGTCGTTGTTGTTGTTGTTTATTTGACGTTGTTGTTGTTGTTGACGTTGTTGTTGTTGTTTATTTGACGCTGTTGTTGTTTATTTGAAGTTGTTGTTGTTTTTGTTGTTTATTTCACGTTGTTGTTGTTGTTATTTGACGTTGTTGTTGTTGTATTTGTTGTTGTTGTTGTTGTTTATTTGACGTTGTATTTGTTGTTGTTGTTGTTGTTTATTTGACGTTGTTGTTGTTGTTGTTTATTTGACGTTGTTAATGTTGTTGACATTGTTGTTGTTGTTTTTGTTATTTGTTTGACGTTGTTGTTGTTGTTGTTGTTTTTGTTATTGTTATTGTTGTTGTTGTTGTTGTTTATTTAACGTTGTTGTTGTTGTTGTTTATTTGACGTTGTTGTTGTTGTTTTTGTTTATTTGACGTTGTTGTTGTTGTTGTTTATTTGACGTTGTTGTTGTTGTTGTTGTTGTTTATTTGACGTTGTTGTTGTTGTTGTTGTTTATTTGACGTTGTTGTTGTTGTTTATTTGACATTGTTGTTGTTGTTGTTGACGTTGTTGTTGTTGTTGTTGTTTATTTGACGTTGTTGTTGTTTATTTGATGTTGTTTATTTGACGTTGTTGTTGTTTTTTATTTGATGTTGTTGTTGTTGACATTGTTGTTGTTGTTTATTTGATGTTGTTGTTGTTGTTATTGTTGTTTATTTGACGTAGTTGTTGTTATTGACGTTGTTGTTGTTTAGTTGACGTTTTTGTTGTTGTTGATGTTATTGTTGTTGTTGTTTTTTATTTGACGTTGTCGTTGTTGTTGTTTATTTGACGTTGTTGTTGTTGTTGACGTTGTTGTTGTTGTTGTTGTTTATTTGACGTTGTTGTTATTGTTGTTTATTTGACGTTGTTGTTGTTGTTTTTGTTGTTTATTTCACGTTGTTGGTTTTATTTGACGTTGTTGTTGTTGTATTTGTTGTTGTTGTTGTTGTTGTTTGTTTGACGTTGTTGTTGTTTTTTATTTGACGTTGTTGTTATTGACATTGTTGTTGTTGTTTATTTGACATTGTTGTTGTTGTTGTTTATTTGACGTAGTTGTTGTTATTGACGTTGTTGTTATTGTTTATTTGACGTTTTTGTTGTTACTGATGTTATTGTTGTTGTTGTTTTTTATTTGACGTTGTTGTTGGTGTTTATTTGACGTTGTTGTTGTTGTTGTTTATTTGACGTTGTTGTTGTTGTTTTTGTTGTTTATTTCACGTTGTTGGTTTTATTTGACGTTGTTGTTGTTGTATTTGTTGTTGTTGTTGTTGTTGTTTGTTTGACGTTGTTGTTGTTTTTATTTGACGTTGTTGTTATTGACATTGTTGTTGTTGTTTATTTGACATTGTTGTTGTTGTTTATTTGACGTAGTTGTTGTTATTGACGTTGTTGTTATTGTTTATTTGACGTTTTTGTTGTTACTGATGTTATTGTTGTTGTTGTTTTTTATTTGACGTTGTTGTTGTTGTTGTTTATTTGACGTTGTTGTTGTTGTTGTTTATTTGATGTTGTTGTTGTTGTTTATTTGACGTTGTTGTTGTTGTTTATTTGACGTTGTTGTTGTTGTTTATTAGACATTGTTGTTATTGTTATTTATTTGACGTTGTTGTTGTTGTTGTTATTGTTTATTTGACGTTGTTGTTGTTGTTTATTTGACGTTGTTATTGTTATTTATTTAACGTTGTTCTTGTTATTTGACGTTGTTATTGTTGTATTTGTTGTTGTTGTTATTGTTGCTTATTTGATGTTGTTGTTATTGTTGTTATTTATTTGACGTTGTTATTGTTGCTTAGTTGACGTTGTTGTTGTTGTTATTTATTTGACTTTGTTGTTCTTGTTGTTATTTATTTGACGTTGTTGTTGTTGTTGTTGTTGTTGTTGTTTATTAGACGTTGTTGTTGTTGTTGTTTATTTGACGTTGTTGTTGTTGTTTTTGTTGTTTATTTCACGTTGTTGGTTTTATTTGACGTTGTTGTTGTATTTGTTGTTGTTGTTGTTGTTTGTTTGACGTTGTTGTTGTTTTTTATTTGATGTTGTTGTTATTGACATTGTTGTTGTTGTTTATTTGACATTGTTGTTGTTGTTTATTTGACGTAGTTGTTGTTATTGACGTTGTTGTTATTGTTTATTTGACGTTTTTGTTGTTACTGATGTTATTGTTGTTGTTGTTTTTTATTTGACGTTGTTGTTGTTTATTTGACGTTGTTGTTGTTGTTGTTTATTTGATGTTGTTGTTGTTGTTTATTTGACGTTGTTGTTGTTGTTTATTTGACATTGTTGTTGTTGTTTATTAGACATTGTTGTTGTTGGTATTTATTTGACGTTGTTGTTGTTGTTATTGTTTATTTGACGTTGTTGTTGTTGTTTATTTGACGTTGTTATTGTTATTTATTTAACGTTGTTCTTGTTATTTGACGTTGTTATTGTTGTATTTGTTGTTGTTGTTATTGTTGCTTATTTGATGTTGTTGTTATTGTTGCTATTTATTTGACGTTGTTAATGTTGCTTAGTTGACGTTGTTGTTGTTGTTATTTATTTGACTTTGTTGTTCTTGTTGTTATATATTTGACGTTGTTGTTGTTGTTGTTTATTAGACGTTGTTGTTGTTGTTGTTTATTTGACGTTGTTATTGTTGTTTATTTGACGTTGTTTTTGTTATTTGACGTTGTTGTTGTTGTTGTTGTTGTTGTATTTGTTGTTGTTGTTGTTGTTGCTTATTTGACATTGTTGTTGTTGTTTATTTGATGTTGTTGTTGCTGTTGTTTATATGACGTTGTTGTTGTCGTTGTTGTTGTTTATTTGACGTTGTCGTTGTCGTTGTTGTTGTTGTTTATTTGACGTTGTTGTTGTTGTTGACGTTGTTGTTGTTGTTTATTTGACGCTGTTGTTGTTTATTTGAAGTTGTTGTTGTTTTTGTTGTTTATTTCACGTTGTTGTTGTTGTTATTTGACGTTGTTGTTGTTGTATTTGTTGTTGTTGTTGTTGTTTATTTGACGTTGTATTTGTTGTTGTTGTTGTTGTTTATTTGACGTTGTTGTTGTTGTTGTTTATTTGACGTTGTTAATGTTGTTGACATTGTTGTTGTTGTTTTTGTTATTTGTTTGACGTTGTTGTTGTTGTTGTTGTTGTTTTTGTTATTGTTATTGTTGTTGTTGTTGTTGTTTATTTAACGTTGTTGTTGTTGTTGTTTATTTGACGTTGTTGTTGTTGTTTTTGTTTATTTGACGTTGTTGTTGTTGTTGTTTATTTGACGTTGTTGTTGTTGTTGTTGTTGTTTATTTGACGTTGTTGTTGTTGTTGTTGTTTATTTGACGTTGTTGTTGTTGTTTATTTGACATTGTTGTTGTTGTTGTTGACGTTGTTGTTGTTGTTGTTGTTTATTTGACGTTGTTGTTGTTTATTTGATGTTGTTTATTTGACGTTGTTGTTGTTTTTTATTTGATGTTGTTGTTGTTGACATTGTTGTTGTTGTTTATTTGATGTTGTTGTTGTTGTTATTGTTGTTTATTTGACGTAGTTGTTGTTATTGACGTTGTTGTTGTTTAGTTGACGTTTTTGTTGTTGTTGATGTTATTGTTGTTGTTGTTTTTTATTTGACGTTGTCGTTGTTGTTGTTTATTTGACGTTGTTGTTGTTGTTGACGTTGTTGTTGTTGTTGTTGTTTATTTGACGTTGTTGTTATTGTTGTTTATTTGACGTTGTTGTTGTTGTTTTTGTTGTTTATTTCACGTTGTTGGTTTTATTTGACGTTGTTGTTGTTGTATTTGTTGTTGTTGTTGTTGTTGTTTGTTTGACGTTGTTGTTGTTTTTTATTTGACGTTGTTGTTATTGACATTGTTGTTGTTGTTTATTTGACATTGTTGTTGTTGTTGTTTATTTGACGTAGTTGTTGTTATTGACGTTGTTGTTATTGTTTATTTGACGTTTTTGTTGTTACTGATGTTATTGTTGTTGTTGTTTTTTATTTGACGTTGTTGTTGGTGTTTATTTGACGTTGTTGTTGTTGTTGTTTATTTGACGTTGTTGTTGTTGTTTTTGTTGTTTATTTCACGTTGTTGGTTTTATTTGACGTTGTTGTTGTTGTATTTGTTGTTGTTGTTGTTGTTGTTTGTTTGACGTTGTTGTTGTTTTTATTTGACGTTGTTGTTATTGACATTGTTGTTGTTGTTTATTTGACATTGTTGTTGTTGTTTATTTGACGTAGTTGTTGTTATTGACGTTGTTGTTATTGTTTATTTGACGTTTTTGTTGTTACTGATGTTATTGTTGTTGTTGTTTTTTATTTGACGTTGTTGTTGTTGTTGTTTATTTGACGTTGTTGTTGTTGTTGTTTATTTGATGTTGTTGTTGTTGTTTATTTGACGTTGTTGTTGTTGTTTATTTGACGTTGTTGTTGTTGTTTATTAGACATTGTTGTTATTGTTATTTATTTGACGTTGTTGTTGTTGTTGTTATTGTTTATTTGACGTTGTTGTTGTTGTTTATTTGACGTTGTTATTGTTATTTATTTAACGTTGTTCTTGTTATTTGACGTTGTTATTGTTGTATTTGTTGTTGTTGTTATTGTTGCTTATTTGATGTTGTTGTTATTGTTGTTATTTATTTGACGTTGTTATTGTTGCTTAGTTGACGTTGTTGTTGTTGTTATTTATTTGACTTTGTTGTTCTTGTTGTTATTTATTTGACGTTGTTGTTGTTGTTGTTGTTGTTGTTGTTTATTAGACGTTGTTGTTGTTGTTGTTTATTTGACGTTGTTATTGTTGTTTATTTGACGTTGTTTTTGTTATTTGACGTTGTTGTTGTTGTTGTATTTGTTGTTGTTGTTGTTGTTGCTTATTTGACATTGTTGTTGTTGTTTATTTGATGTTGTTGTTGCTGTTGTTTATATGACGTTGTTGTTGTCGTTGTTGTTGTTTATTTGATGTTGTCATTGTCGTTGTTGTTGTTGTTTATTTGACGTTGTTGTTGTTGACGTTGTTGTTGTTGTTTATTTGACGTTGTTGTTGTTTATTTGAAGTTGTTGTTGTTTTTGTTGTTTATTTCACGTTGTTGTTGTTGTTATTTGACGTTGTTGTTGTATTTGTTGTTGTTGTTGTTGTTTATTAGACGTTGTATTTATTGTTGTTGTTGTTGTTTATTTGACGTTGTTGTTGTTGTTGTTTATTTGACGTTGTTAATGTTGTTGACATTGTTGTTGTTGTTTTTGTTGTTTGTTTGACGTTGTTGTTGTTGTTGTTGTTTTTGTTATTGTTATTGTTGTTGTTGTTGTTTATTTAACGTTGTTGTTGTTGTTGTTTATTTGACGTTGTTGTTGTTGTTTTTGTTTATTTGACGTTGTTGTTGTTGTTGTTTATTTGACGTTGTTGTTGTTGTTGTTGTTTATTTGACGTTGTTGTTGTTGTTGTTGTTGTTTATTTGACGTTGTTGTTGTTGTTTATTTGACATTGTTGTTGTTGTTTTTGACGTTGTTGTTGTTGTTGTTTATTTGACGTTGTTGTTGTTTATTTGATGTTGTTTATTTGACGTTGTTGTTGTTTTTTATTTGATGTTGTTGTTGTTGACATTGTTGTTGTTGTTTATATGATGTTGTTGTTGTTGTTGTTGTTGTTGTTTATTTGACGTAGTTGTTGTTATTGACGTTGTTGTTGTTTAGTTGACGTTTTTGTTGTTGTTTTTGTTGTTTATTTCACGTTGTTGGTTTTATTTGACGTTGTTGTTGTTGTATTTGTTGTTGTTGTTGTTGTTGTTTGTTTGACGTTGTTGTTGTTTTTTATTTGACGTTGTTGTTATTGACATTGTTGTTGTTGTTTATTTGACATTGTTGTTGTTGTTGTTTATTTGACGTAGTTGTTGTTATTGACGTTGTTGTTATTGTTTATTTGACGTTTTTGTTGTTACTGATGTTATTGTTGTTGTTGTTTTTTATTTGACGTTGTTGTTGTTGTTTATTTGACGTTGTTGTTGTTGTTGTTTATTTGACGTTGTTGTTGTTGTTTTTGTTGTTTATTTGACGTTGTTGGTTTTATTTGACGTTGTTGTTGTTGTATTTGTTGTTGTTGTTGTTGTTGTTTGTTTGACGTTGTTGTTGTTTTTTATTTGACGTTGTTGTTATTGACATTGTTGTTGTTGTTTATTTGACATTGTTGTTGTTGTTTATTTGACGTAGTTGTTGTTATTGACGTTGTTGTTATTGTTTATTTGACGTTTTTGTTGTTACTGATGTTATTGTTGTTGTTGTTTTTTATTTGACGTTGTTGTTGTTGTTGTTTATTTGACGTTGTTATTGTTGTTGTTTATTTGATGTTGTTGTTGTTGTTTATTTGGCGTTGTTGTTGTTGTTTATTTGACGTTGTTGTTGTTGTTTATTAGACATTGTTGTTGTTGTTATTTATTTGACGTTGTTGTTGTTGTTATTGTTTATTTGACGTTGTTGTTGTTGTTTATTTGACGTTGTTATTGTTATTTATTTAACGTTGTTCTTGTTATTTGACGTTGTTATTGTTGTATTTGTTGTTGTTGTTATTGTTGCTTATTTGATGTTGTTGTTATTGTTGCTATTTATTTGACGTTGTTATTGTTGCTTAGTTGACGTTGTTGTTGTTGTTATTTATTTGACTTTGTTGTTCTTGTTGTTATTTATTTGACGTTGTTGTTGTTGTTGTTGTTTATTAGACGTTGTTGTTGTTGTTTATTTGATGTTGTTATTGTTGTTTATTTGACGTTGTTTTTGTTATTTGACGTTGTTGTTGTTGTTGTTGTTGTATTTGTTGTTGTTGTTGTTGTTGCTTATTTGAGATTGTTGTTGTTGTTTATTTGATGTTGTTGTTGCTGTTGTTTATATGACGTTGTTGTTGTCGTTGTTGTTGTTTATTTGACGTTGTCGTTGTCGTTGTTGTTGTTGTTTATTTGACGTTGTTGTTGTTGTTGACGTTGTTGTTGTTGTTTATTTGACGTTGTTGTTGTTTATTCGAAGTTGTTGTTGTTTTTGTTGTTTATTTCACGTTGTTGTTGTTGTTATTTGACGTTGTTGTTGTTGTATTTGTTGTTGTTGTTGTTGTTTATTTGTTGTTGTTGGTGTTATTTATTTGACGTTGTTGTTGTTGTTGTTTATTTGACGTTGTTAATGTTGTTGACATTGTTGTTGTTGTTTTTGTTGTTTGTTTGACGTTGTTGTTGTTGTTGTTGTTGTTTTTGTTATTGTTATTGTTATTGTTGTTGTTGTTGTTGTTTATTTGACGTTGTTGTTGTTGTTGTTTATTTGACGTTGTTGTTGTTGTTTTTGTTGTTTATTTCACGTTGTTGGTTTTATTTGACGTTGTTGTTGTTGTATTTGTTGTTGTTGTTGTTGTTGTTTGTTTGACGTTGTTGTTGTTTTTTATTTGACGTTGTTGTTATTGACATTGTTGTTGTTGTTTATTTGACATTGTTGTTGTTGTTGTTTATTTGACGTAGTTGTTGTTATTGACGTTGTTGTTATTGTTTATTTGACGTTTTTGTTGTTACTGATGTTATTGTTGTTGTTGTTTTTTATTTGACGTTGTTGTTGTTGTTGTTGTTTATTTGACGTTGTTGTTGTTGTTGTTTATTTGACGTTGTTGTTGTTGTTTTTGTTGTTTATTTCACGTTGTTGGTTTTATTTGACGTTGTTGTTGTTGTATTTGTTGTTGTTGTTGTTGTTGTTTGTTTGACGTTGTTGTTGTTTTTTATTTGACGTTGTTGTTATTGACATTGTTGTTGTTGTTTATTTGACATTGTTGTTGTTGTTTATTTGACGTAGTTGTTGTTATTGACGTTGTTGTTATTGTTTATTTGACGTTTTTGTTGTTACTGATGTTATTGTTGTTGTTGTTTTTTATTTGACGTTGTTGTTGTTGTTTATTTGACGTTGTTGTTGTTGTTGTTTATTTGACGTTGTTGTTGTTGTTTTTGTTGTTTATTTCACGTTGTTGGTTTTATTTGACGTTGTTGTTGTTGTATTTGTTGTTGTTGTTGTTGTTGTTTGTTTGACGTTGTTGTTGTTTTTTATTTGACGTTGTTGTTATTGACATTGTTGTTGTTGTTTATTTGACATTGTTGTTGTTGTTTATTTGACGTAGTTGTTGTTATTGACGTTGTTGTTATTGTTTATTTGACGTTTTTGTTGTTACTGATGTTATTGTTGTTGTTGTTTTTTATTTGACGTTGTTGTTGTTGTTGTTTATTTGACGTTGTTATTGTTGTTGTTTATTTGATGTTGTTGTTGTTGTTTATTTGGCGTTGTTGTTGTTGTTTATTTGACGTTGTTGTTGTTGTTTATTAGACATTGTTGTTGTTGTTATTTATTTGACGTTGTTGTTGTTGTTATTGTTTATTTGACGTTGTTGTTGTTGTTTATTTGACGTTGTTATTGTTATTTATTTAACGTTGTTCTTGTTATTTGACGTTGTTATTGTTGTATTTGTTGTTGTTGTTATTGTTGCTTATTTGATGTTGTTGTTATTGTTGCTATTTATTTGACGTTGTTATTGTTGCTTAGTTGACGTTGTTGTTGTTGTTATTTATTTGACTTTGTTGTTCTTGTTGTTATTTATTTGACGTTGTTGTTGTTGTTGTTGTTTATTAGACGTTGTTGTTGTTGTTTATTTGATGTTGTTATTGTTGTTTATTTGACGTTGTTTTTGTTATTTGACGTTGTTGTTGTTGTTGTTGTTGTATTTGTTGTTGTTGTTGTTGTTGCTTATTTGAGATTGTTGTTGTTGTTTATTTGATGTTGTTGTTGCTGTTGTTTATATGACGTTGTTGTTGTCGTTGTTGTTGTTTATTTGACGTTGTCGTTGTCGTTGTTGTTGTTGTTTATTTGACGTTGTTGTTGTTGTTGACGTTGTTGTTGTTGTTTATTTGACGTTGTTGTTGTTTATTCGAAGTTGTTGTTGTTTTTGTTGTTTATTTCACGTTGTTGTTGTTGTTGTTATTTGACGTTGTTGTTGTTGTATTTGTTGTTGTTGTTGTTGTTTATTTGTTGTTGTTGGTGTTATTTATTTGACGTTGTTGTTGTTGTTGTTGTTTATTTGACGTTGTTAATGTTGTTGACATTGTTGTTGTTGTTTTTGTTGTTTGTTTGACGTTGTTGTTGTTGTTGTTGTTGTTTTTGTTATTGTTATTGTTATTGTTGTTGTTGTTGTTGTTTATTTGACGTTGTTGTTGTTGTTGTTGTTTATTTGACGTTGTTGTTGTTGTTTTTGTTGTTTATTTCACGTTGTTGGTTTTATTTGACGTTGTTGTTGTTGTATTTGTTGTTGTTGTTGTTGTTGTTTGTTTGACGTTGTTGTTGTTTTTTATTTGACGTTGTTGTTATTGACATTGTTGTTGTTGTTTATTTGACATTGTTGTTGTTGTTGTTTATTTGACGTAGTTGTTGTTATTGACGTTGTTGTTATTGTTTATTTGACGTTTTTGTTGTTACTGATGTTATTGTTGTTGTTGTTTTTTATTTGACGTTGTTGTTGTTGTTGTTTATTTGACGTTGTTGTTGTTGTTGTTTATTTGACGTTGTTGTTGTTGTTTTTGTTGTTTATTTCACGTTGTTGGTTTTATTTGACGTTGTTGTTGTTGTATTTGTTGTTGTTGTTGTTGTTGTTTGTTTGACGTTGTTGTTGTTTTTTATTTGACGTTGTTGTTATTGACATTGTTGTTGTTGTTTATTTGACATTGTTGTTGTTGTTTATTTGACGTAGTTGTTGTTATTGACGTTGTTGTTATTGTTTATTTGACGTTTTTGTTGTTACTGATGTTATTGTTGTTGTTGTTTTTTATTTGACGTTGTTGTTGTTGTTGTTTATTTGACGTTGTTATTGTTGTTGTTTATTTGATGTTGTTGTTGTTGTTTATTTGGCGTTGTTGTTGTTGTTTATTTGACGTTGTTGTTGTTGTTGTTGTTTATTACACATTGTTGTTGTTGTTATTTATTTGACGTTGTTGTTGTTGTTATTGTTTATTTGACGTTGTTGTTGTTGTTTATTTGACGTTGTTATTGTTATTTATTTAACGTTGTTCTTGTTATTTGACGTTGTTATTGTTGTATTTGTTGTTGTTGTTATTGTTGCTTATTTGATGTTGTTGTTATTGTTGCTATTTATTTGACGTTGTTATTGTTGCTTAGTTGACGTTGTTGTTGTTGTTATTTATTTGACTTTGTTGTTCTTGTTGTTATTTATTTGACGTTGTTGTTGTTGTTGTTGTTGTTTATTAGACGTTGTTGTTGTTGTTGTTTATTTGATGTTGTTATTGTTGTTTATTTGACGTTGTTTTTGTTATTTGACGTTGTTGTTGTTGTTGTTGTATTTGTTGTTGTTGTTGTTGTTGCTTATTTGAGATTGTTGTTGTTGTTTATTTGATGTTGTTGTTGTTGTTGTTTATATGACGTTGTTGTTGTCGTTGTTGTTGTTTATTTGACGTTGTCGTTGTCGTTGTTGTTGTTGTTTATTTGACGTTGTTGTTGTTGTTGACGTTGTTGTTGTTGTTTATTTGACGTTGTTGTTGTTTATTCGAAGTTGTTGTTGTTTTTGTTGTTTATTTCACGTTGTTGTTGTTGTTATTTGACGTTGTTGTTGTTGTATTTGTTGTTGTTGTTGTTGTTTATTTGTTGTTGTTGGTGTTATTTATTTGACGTTGTTGTTGTTGTTGTTGTTTATTTGACGTTGTTAATGTTGTTGACATTGTTGTTGTTGTTTTTGTTGTTTGTTTGACGTTGTTGTTGTTGTTGTTGTTGTTTTTGTTATTGTTATTGTTGTTGTTGTTGTTGTTTATTTAACGTTGTTGTTGTTGTTGTTTATTTGACGTTGTTGTTGTTGTTTTTGTTTATTTGACGTTGTTGTTGTTGTTGTTTATTTGACGTTGTTGTTGTTGTTGTTGTTGTTGTTGTTTATTTGACGTTGTTGTTGTTGTTGTTTATTTGACGTTGTTGTTGTTGTTTATTTGACATTGTTGTTGTTGTTGTTGACGTTGTTGTTGTTGTTGTTGTTTATTTGACGTTGTTGTTGTTTTTTATTTGATGTTGTTGTTGTTGACATTGTTGTTGTTGTTTATTTGATGTTGTTGTTGTTGTTGTTGTTGTTTATTTGACGTAGTTGTTGTTATTGACGTTGTTGTTGTTTAGTTGACGTTTTTGTTGTTGTTGATGTTATTGTTGTTGTTGTTTTTTATTTGACGTTGTTGTTGTTGTTGTTTGTTTGACGTTGTTGTTGTTGTTGTTTATTTGACGTTGTTGTTGTTGTTGTTGTTTATTTGACGTTGTTGTTGTTGTTGTTTATTTGACGTTGTTGTTGTTGTTGTTTATTTGATGTTGTTGTTGTTGTTGTTGTTGTTGTTGTTGTTTATTTGACGTTGTTGTTGTTGTTTATTTGACGTTGTTGTTGTTGTTTATTTGACGTTGTTGTTGTTGTTGTTGTTGTTGTTTATTTGACATTGTTGTTGTTGTTATTTATTTGACGTTGTTGTTGTTGTTGTTTATTTGACTTTGTTGTTCTTGTTGTTATTTATTTGACGTTGTTGTTGTTGTTGTTGTTTATTAGACGTTGTTGTTGTTGTTGTTTATTTGACGTTGTTATTGTTGTTTATTTGACGTTGTTTTTGTTATTTGACGTTGTTGTTGTTGTTGTTGTAATTGTTGTTGTTGTTGTTGCTTATTTGACATTGTTGTTGTTGTTTATTTGATGTTGTTGTTGCTGTTGTTTATATGACGTTGTTGTTGTCGTTGTTGTTGTTTATTTGACGTTGTCGTTGTCGTTGTTGTTGTTGTTTATTTGACGTTGTTGTTGTTGTTGACGTTGTTGTTGTTGTTTATTTGACGTTGTTGTTGTTGTTGTTAATTTGACGTTGTTGTTGTTTTTTATTTGACGTTGTTGTATTTGTTGTTGTTGTTGTTGTTGTTGTTTATTTGACGTTGTATTTGTTGTTGTTGTTATTGTTTATTTGACGTTGTTGTTGTTGTTGTTGTTTATTTGACGTTGTTAATGTTGTTGACATTGTTGTTGTTGTTTTTGTTGTTTGTTTGACGTTGTTTTTGTTGTTGTTTTTGTTATTGGTATTGTTGTTGTTGTTGTTGTTTATTTGATGTTGTTGTTGTTGTTGTTTATTTGACGTTTTTGTTGTTGTTGTTTTTGTTTATTTGACGTTGTTGTTGTTGTTGTTTATTTGACGTTGTTGTTGTTGTTGTTGTTGTTTATTTGACGTTGTTGTTGTTGTTTATTTGACATTGTTGTTGTTGTTGTTGACGTTGTTGTTGTTGTTGTTGTTTATTTGACGTTGTTGTTGTTGTTGTTATTTATTTGACGTTGTTGTTGTTGTTGTTGTTGTTTATTAGACGTTGTTGTTGTTGTTGTTAATTTGACGTTGTTATTGTTGTTTATTTGACGTTGTTTTTGTTATTTGACGTTGTTGTTGTTGTTGTATTTGTTGTTGTTGCTGTTGTTGCTTATTTGACATTGTTGCTGTTGTTTATATGACGTTGTTGTTGTCGTTGTTGTTGTTTATTTGACGTTGTCGTTGTTGTTGTTTATTTGACGTTGTTGTTGTTGTTGACGTTGTTGTTGTTGTTGTTGTTGTTTATTTGACGTTGTTGTTGTTGTTGTTTATTTGACGTTGTTGTTGTTGTTTTTGTTGTTTATTTCACGTTGTTGGTTTTATTTGACGTTGTTGTTGTTGTATTTGTTGTTGTTGTTGTTGTTGTTGTTTGTTTGACGTTGTTGTTGTTTTTTATTTGACGTTGTTGTTATTGACATTGTTGTTGTTGTTTATTTGACATTGTTGTTGTTGTTGTTTATTTGACGTAGTTGTTGTTATTGACGTTGTTGTTATTGTTTATTTGACGTTTTTGTTGTTACTGATGTTATTGTTGTTGTTGTTTTTTATTTGACGTTGTTGTTGTTGTTTATTTGACGTTGTTGTTGTTGTTGTTTATTTGACGTTGTTGTTGTTGTTTTTGTTGTTTATTTCACGTTGTTGGTTTTATTTGACGTTGTTGTTGTATTTGTTGTTGTTGTTGTTGTTGTTTGTTTGACGTTGTTGTTGTTTTTTATTTGATGTTGTTGTTATTGACATTGTTGTTGTTGTTTATTTGACATTGTTGTTGTTGTTTATTTGACGTAGTTGTTGTTATTGACGTTGTTGTTATTGTTTATTTGACGTTTTTGTTGTTACTGATGTTATTGTTGTTGTTGTTTTTTATTTGACGTTGTTGTTGTTTATTTGACGTTGTTGTTGTTGTTGTTTATTTGACGTTGTTGTTGTTGTTTTTGTTGTTTATTTCACGTTGTTGGTTTTATTTGACGTTGTTGTTGTTGTATTTGTTGTTGTTGTTGTTGTTGTTTGTTTGACGTTGTTGTTGTTTTTTATTTGACGTTGTTGTTATTGACATTGTTGTTGTTGTTTATTTGACATTGTTGTTGTTGTTTATTTGACGTAGTTGTTGTTATTGACGTTGTTGTTATTGTTTATTTGACGTTTTTGTTGTTACTGATGTTATTGTTGTTGTTGTTTTTTATTTGACGTTGTTGTTGTTGTTGTTTATTTGACGTTGTTATTGTTGTTGTTTATTTGATGTTGTTGTTGTTGTTTATTTGGCGTTGTTGTTGTTGTTTATTTGACGTTGTTGTTGTTGTTTATTAGACATTGTTGTTGTTGTTATTTATTTGACGTTGTTGTTGTTGTTATTGTTTATTTGACGTTGTTGTTGTTGTTTATTTGACGTTGTTATTGTTATTTATTTAACGTTGTTCTTGTTATTTGACGTTGTTATTGTTGTATTTGTTGTTGTTGTTATTGTTGCTTATTTGATGTTGTTGTTATTGTTGCTATTTATTTGACGTTGTTATTGTTGCTTAGTTGACGTTGTTGTTGTTGTTATTTATTTGACTTTGTTGTTCTTGTTGTTATTTATTTGACGTTGTTGTTGTTGTTGTTGTTTATTAGACGTTGTTGTTGTTGTTTATTTGATGTTGTTATTGTTGTTTATTTGACGTTGTTTTTGTTATTTGACGTTGTTGTTGTTGTTGTTGTATTTGTTGTTGTTGTTGTTGTTGCTTATTTGAGATTGTTGTTGTTGTTTATTTGATGTTGTTGTTGTTGTTGTTTATATGACGTTGTTGTTGTCGTTGTTGTTGTTTATTTGACGTTGTCGTTGTCGTTGTTGTTGTTGTTTATTTGACGTTGTTGTTGTTGTTGACGTTGTTGTTGTTGTTTATTTGACGTTGTTGTTGTTTATTCGAAGTTGTTGTTGTTTTTGTTGTTTATTTCACGTTGTTGTTGTTGTTATTTGACGTTGTTGTTGTTGTATTTGTTGTTGTTGTTGTTGTTTATTTGTTGTTGTTGGTGTTATTTATTTGACGTTGTTGTTGTTGTTGTTGTTTATTTGACGTTGTTAATGTTGTTGACATTGTTGTTGTTGTTTTTGTTGTTTGTTTGACGTTGTTGTTGTTGTTGTTGTTGTTTTTGTTATTGTTATTGTTGTTGTTGTTGTTGTTTATTTAACGTTGTTGTTGTTGTTGTTTATTTGACGTTGTTGTTGTTGTTTTTGTTTATTTGACGTTGTTGTTGTTGTTGTTTATTTGACGTTGTTGTTGTTGTTGTTGTTGTTTATTTGACGTTGTTGTTGTTGTTGTTTATTTGACGTTGTTGTTGTTGTTTATTTGACATTGTTGTTGTTGTTGTTGACGTTGTTGTTGTTGTTGTTGTTTATTTGACGTTGTTGTTGTTTATTTGATGTTGTTTATTTGACGTTGTTGTTGTTTTTTATTTGATGTTGTTGTTGTTGACATTGTTGTTGTTGTTTATTTGATGTTGTTGTTGTTGTTGTTGTTTATTTGACGTAGTTGTTGTTATTGACGTTGTTGTTGTTTAGTTGACGTTTTTGTTGTTGTTGATGTTATTGTTGTTGTTGTTTTTTATTTGACGTTGTTGTTGTTGTTGTTTGTTTGACGTTGTTGTTGTTGTTGTTTATTTGACGCTGTTGTTGTTGTTGTTGTTGTTTATTTGACGTTGTTGTTGTTGTTGTTTATTTGACGTTGTTGTTGTTGTTGTTTATTTGATGTTGTTGTTGTTGTTGTTGTTGTTGTTGTTTATTTGACGTTGTTGTTGTTGTTTATTTGACGTTGTTGTTGTTGTTTATTTGACGTTGTTGTTGTTGTTGTTGTTGTTTATTTGACATTGTTGTTGTTGTTATTTATTTGACGTTGTTGTTGTTGTTGTTTATTTGACTTTGTTGTTCTTGTTGTTATTTATTTGACGTTGTTGTTGTTGTTGTTGTTGTTTATTAGACGTTGTTGTTGTTGTTGTTTATTTGACGTTGTTATTGTTGTTTATTTGACGTTGTTTTTGTTATTTGACGTTGTTGTTGTTGTTGTTGTAATTGTTGTTGTTGTTGTTGTTGCTTATTTGACATTGTTGTTGTTGTTTATTTGATGTTGTTGTTGCTGTTGTTTATATGACGTTGTTGTTGTCGTTGTTGTTGTTTATTTGACGTTGTCGTTGTCGTTGTTGTTGTTGTTTATTTGACGTTGTTGTTGTTGTTGACGTTGTTGTTGTTGTTTATTTGACGTTGTTGTTGTTGTTGTTAATTTGACGTTGTTGTTGTTTTTTATTTGACGTTGTTGTATTTGTTGTTGTTGTTGTTGTTGTTGTTTATTTGACGTTGTATTTGTTGTTGTTGTTATTGTTTATTTGACGTTGTTGTTGTTGTTGTTGTTTATTTGACGTTGTTAATGTTGTTGACATTGTTGTTGTTGTTTTTGTTGTTTGTTTGACGTTGTTTTTGTTGTTGTTTTTGTTATTGGTATTGTTGTTGTTGTTGTTGTTTATTTGATGTTGTTGTTGTTGTTGTTTATTTGACGTTTTTGTTGTTGTTGTTTTTGTTTATTTGACGTTGTTGTTGTTGTTGTTTATTTGACGTTGTTGTTGTTGTTGTTGTTGTTTATTTGACGTTGTTGTTGTTGTTTATTTGACATTGTTGTTGTTGTTGTTGACGTTGTTGTTGTTGTTGTTGTTTATTTGACGTTGTTGTTGTTGTTGTTATTTATTTGACGTTGTTGTTGTTGTTGTTGTTGTTGTTTATTAGACGTTGTTGTTGTTGTTGTTAATTTGACGTTGTTATTGTTGTTTATTTGACGTTGTTTTTGTTATTTGACGTTGTTGTTCTTGTTGTATTTGTTGTTGTTGCTGTTGTTGCTTATTTGACATTGTTGCTGTTGTTTATATGACGTTGTTGTTGTCGTTGTTGTTGTTTATTTGACGTTGTCGTTGTTGTTGTTTATTTGACGTTGTTGTTGTTGTTGACGTTGTTGTTGTTGTTGTTGTTGTTTATTTGACGTTGTTGTTGTTGTTGTTTATTTGACGTTGTTGTTGTTGTTGTTTATTTGACGTTGTTGTTGTTGTTTTTGTTGTTTATTTCACGTTGTTGGTTTTATTTGACGTTGTTGTTGTTGTATTTGTTGTTGTTGTTGTTGTTGTTTGTTTGACGTTGTTGTTGTTTTTTATTTGACGTTGTTGTTATTGACATTGTTGTTGTTGTTTATTTGACATTGTTGTTGTTGTTGTTTATTTGACGTAGTTGTTGTTATTGACGTTGTTGTTATTGTTTATTTGACGTTTTTGTTGTTACTGATGTTATTGTTGTTGTTGTTTTTTATTTGACGTTGTTGTTGTTGTTTATTTGACGTTGTTGTTGTTGTTGTTTATTTGACGTTGTTGTTGTTGTTTTTGTTGTTTATTTCACGTTGTTGGTTTTATTTGACGTTGTTGTTGTATTTGTTGTTGTTGTTGTTGTTTGTTTGACGTTGTTGTTGTTTTTTATTTGATGTTGTTGTTATTGACATTGTTGTTGTTGTTTATTTGACATTGTTGTTGTTGTTTATTTGACGTAGTTGTTGTTATTGACGTTGTTGTTATTGTTTATTTGACGTTTTTGTTGTTACTGATGTTATTGTTGTTGTTGTTTTTTATTTGACGTTGTTGTTGTTTATTTGACGTTGTTGTTGTTGTTTATTTGATGTTGTTGTTGTTGTTTATTTGACGTTGTTGTTGTTGTTTATTTGACATTGTTGTTGTTGTTTATTAGACATTGTTGTTGTTGTTATTTATTTGACGTTGTTGTTGTTGTTGTTATTGTTTATTTGACGTTGTTGTTGTTGTTTATTTGACGTTGTTATTGTTATTTATTTAACGTTGTTCTTGTTATTTGACGTTGTTATTGTTGTATTTGTTGTTGTTGTTATTGTTGCTTATTTGATGTTGTTGTTATTGTTGCTATTTATTTGACGTTGTTATTGTTGCTTAGTTGACGTTGTTGTTGTTGTTATTTATTTGACTTTGTTGTTCTTGTTGTTATATATTTGACGTTGTTGTTGTTGTTGTTTATTAGACGTTGTTGTTGTTGTTGTTTATTTGACGTTGTTATTGTTGTTTATTTGACGTTGTTTTTGTTATTTGACGTTGTTGTTGTTGTTGTTGTTGTATTTGTTGTTGTTGTTGTTGTTGCTTATTTGACATTGTTGTTGTTGTTTATTTGATGTTGTTGTTGCTGTTGTTTATATGACGTTGTTGTTGTCATTGTTGTTGTTTATTTGACGTTGTCGTTGTCGTTGTTGTTGTTGTTTATTTGACGTTGTTGTTGTTGTTGACGTTGTTGTTGTTGTTTATTTGACGCTGTTGTTGTTTATTTGAAGTTGTTGTTGTTTTTGTTGTTTATTTCACGTTGTTGTTGTTGTTATTTGACGTTGTTGTATTTGTTGTTGTTGTTGTTGTTGTTGTTTATTTGACGTTGTATTTGTTGTTGTTGTTATTGTTTATTTGACGTTGTTGTTGTTGTTGTTGTTTATTTGACGTTGTTAATGTTGTTGACATTGTTGTTGTTGTTTTTGTTGTTTGTTTGACGTTGTTTTTGTTGTTGTTTTTGTTATTGGTATTGTTGTTGTTGTTGTTGTTTATTTGATGTTGTTGTTGTTGTTGTTTATTTGACGTTTTTGTTGTTGTTGTTTTTGTTTATTTGACGTTGTTGTTGTTGTTGTTTATTTGACGTTGTTGTTGTTGTTGTTGTTGTTTATTTGACGTTGTTGTTGTTGTTTATTTGACATTGTTGTTGTTGTTGTTGACGTTGTTGTTGTTGTTGTTGTTTATTTGACGTTGTTGTTGTTGTTGTTATTTATTTGACGTTGTTGTTGTTGTTGTTGTTGTTGTTTATTAGACGTTGTTGTTGTTGTTGTTAATTTGACGTTGTTATTGTTGTTTATTTGACGTTGTTTTTGTTATTTGACGTTGTTGTTCTTGTTGTATTTGTTGTTGTTGCTGTTGTTGCTTATTTGACATTGTTGCTGTTGTTTATATGACGTTGTTGTTGTCGTTGTTGTTGTTTATTTGACGTTGTCGTTGTTGTTGTTTATTTGACGTTGTTGTTGTTGTTGACGTTGTTGTTGTTGTTGTTGTTGTTTATTTGACGTTGTTGTTGTTGTTGTTTATTTGACGTTGTTGTTGTTGTTGTTTATTTGACGTTGTTGTTGTTGTTTTTGTTGTTTATTTCACGTTGTTGGTTTTATTTGACGTTGTTGTTGTTGTATTTGTTGTTGTTGTTGTTGTTGTTTGTTTGACGTTGTTGTTGTTTTTTATTTGACGTTGTTGTTATTGACATTGTTGTTGTTGTTTATTTGACATTGTTGTTGTTGTTGTTTATTTGACGTAGTTGTTGTTATTGACGTTGTTGTTATTGTTTATTTGACGTTTTTGTTGTTACTGATGTTATTGTTGTTGTTGTTTTTTATTTGACGTTGTTGTTGTTGTTTATTTGACGTTGTTGTTGTTGTTGTTTATTTGACGTTGTTGTTGTTGTTTTTGTTGTTTATTTCACGTTGTTGGTTTTATTTGACGTTGTTGTTGTATTTGTTGTTGTTGTTGTTGTTTGTTTGACGTTGTTGTTGTTTTTTATTTGATGTTGTTGTTATTGACATTGTTGTTGTTGTTTATTTGACATTGTTGTTGTTGTTTATTTGACGTAGTTGTTGTTATTGACGTTGTTGTTATTGTTTATTTGACGTTTTTGTTGTTACTGATGTTATTGTTGTTGTTGTTTTTTATTTGACGTTGTTGTTGTTTATTTGACGTTGTTGTTGTTGTTTATTTGATGTTGTTGTTGTTGTTTATTTGACGTTGTTGTTGTTGTTTATTTGACATTGTTGTTGTTGTTTATTAGACATTGTTGTTGTTGTTATTTATTTGACGTTGTTGTTGTTGTTGTTATTGTTTATTTGACGTTGTTGTTGTTGTTTATTTGACGTTGTTATTGTTATTTATTTAACGTTGTTCTTGTTATTTGACGTTGTTATTGTTGTATTTGTTGTTGTTGTTATTGTTGCTTATTTGATGTTGTTGTTATTGTTGCTATTTATTTGACGTTGTTATTGTTGCTTAGTTGACGTTGTTGTTGTTGTTATTTATTTGACTTTGTTGTTCTTGTTGTTATATATTTGACGTTGTTGTTGTTGTTGTTTATTAGACGTTGTTGTTGTTGTTGTTTATTTGACGTTGTTATTGTTGTTTATTTGACGTTGTTTTTGTTATTTGACGTTGTTGTTGTTGTTGTTGTTGTTGTATTTGTTGTTGTTGTTGTTGTTGCTTATTTGACATTGTTGTTGTTGTTTATTTGATGTTGTTGTTGCTGTTGTTTATATGACGTTGTTGTTGTCATTGTTGTTGTTTATTTGACGTTGTCGTTGTCGTTGTTGTTGTTGTTTATTTGACGTTGTTGTTGTTGTTGACGTTGTTGTTGTTGTTTATTTGACGCTGTTGTTGTTTATTTGAAGTTGTTGTTGTTTTTGTTGTTTATTTCACGTTGTTGTTGTTGTTATTTGACGTTGTTGTTGTTGTATTTGTTGTTGTTGTTGTTGTTTATTTGACGTTGTATTTGTTGTTGTTGTTGTTGTTTATTTGACGTTGTTGTTGTTGTTGTTTATTTGACGTTGTTAATGTTGTTGACATTGTTGTTGTTGTTTTTGTTATTTGTTTGACGTTGTTGTTGTTGTTGTTGTTTTTGTTATTGTTATTGTTGTTGTTGTTGTTGTTTATTTAACGTTGTTGTTGTTGTTGTTGTTTATTTGACGTTGTTGTTGTTGTTTTTGTTTATTTGACGTTGTTGTTGTTGTTTATTTGACGTTGTTGTTGTTGTTGTTGTTGTTGTTTATTTGATGTTGTTGTTGTTGTTGTTGTTTATTTGACGTTGTTGTTGTTGTTTATTTGACATTGTTGTTGTTGTTGTTGACGTTGTTGTTGTTGTTGTTGTTTATTTGACGTTGTTGTTGTTTATTTGATGTTGTTTATTTGACGTTGTTGTTGTTTTTTATTTGATGTTGTTGTTGTTGACATTGTTGTTGTTGTTTATTTGATGTTGTTGTTGTTGTTGTTGTTGTTTATTTGACGTAGTTGTTGTTATTGACGTTGTTGTTGTTTAGTTGACGTTTTTGTTGTTGTTGATGTTATTGTTGTTGTTGTTTTTTATTTGACGTTGTCGTTGTTGTTGTTTATTTGACGTTGTTGTTGTTGTTGACGTTGTTGTTGTTGTTGTTGTTTATTTGACGTTGTTGTTGTTGTTGTTTATTTGACGTTGTTGTTGTTGTTTTTGTTGTTTATTTCACGTTGTTGGTTTTATTTGACGTTGTTGTTGTTGTATTTGTTGTTGTTGTTGTTGTTGTTTGTTTGACGTTGTTGTTGTTTTTTATTTGACGTTGTTGTTATTGACATTGTTGTTGTTGTTTATTTGACATTGTTGTTGTTGTTGTTTATTTGACGTAGTTGTTGTTATTGACGTTGTTGTTATTGTTTATTTGACGTTTTTGTTGTTACTGATGTTATTGTTGTTGTTGTTTTTTATTTGACGTTGTTGTTGTTGTTTATTTGACGTTGTTGTTGTTGTTGTTTATTTGACGTTGTTGTTGTTGTTTTTGTTGTTTATTTCACGTTGTTGGTTTTATTTGACGTTGTTGTTGTTGTATTTGTTGTTGTTGTTGTTGTTGTTTGTTTGACGTTGTTGTTGTTTTTATTTGACGTTGTTGTTATTGACATTGTTGTTGTTGTTTATTTGACATTGTTGTTGTTGTTTATTTGACGTAGTTGTTGTTATTGACGTTGTTGTTATTGTTTATTTGACGTTTTTGTTGTTACTGATGTTATTGTTGTTGTTGTTTTTTATTTGACGTTGTTGTTGTTGTTGTTTATTTGACGTTGTTGTTGTTGTTGTTTATTTGATGTTGTTGTTGTTGTTTATTTGACGTTGTTGTTGTTGTTTATTTGACGTTGTTGTTGTTGTTTATTAGACATTGTTGTTGTTGTTATTTATTTGACGTTGTTGTTGTTGTTGTTATTGTTTATTTGACGTTGTTGTTGTTGTTTATTTGACGTTGTTATTGTTATTTATTTAACGTTGTTCTTGTTATTTGACGTTGTTATTGTTGTATTTGTTGTTGTTGTTATTGTTGCTTATTTGATGTTGTTGTTATTGTTGTTATTTATTTGACGTTGTTATTGTTGCTTAGTTGACGTTGTTGTTGTTGTTATTTATTTGACTTTGTTGTTCTTGTTGTTATTTATTTGACGTTGTTGTTGTTGTTGTTGTTGTTTATTAGACGTTGTTGTTGTTGTTGTTTATTTGACGTTGTTATTGTTGTTTATTTGACGTTGTTTTTGTTATTTGACGTTGTTGTTGTTGTTGTATTTGTTGTTGTTGTTGTTGTTGCTTATTTGACATTGTTGTTGTTGTTTATTTGATGTTGTTGTTGTTGTTGTTTATATGACGTTGTTGTTGTCGTTGTTGTTGTTTATTTGATGTTGTCATTGTCGTTGTTGTTGTTGTTTATTTGACGTTGTTGTTGTTGACGTTGTTGTTGTTGTTTATTTGACGTTGTTGTTGTTTATTTGAAGTTGTTGTTGTTTTTGTTGTTTATTTCACGTTGTTGTTGTTGTTATTTGACGTTGTTGTTGTTGTATTTGTTGTTGTTGTTGTTGTTTATTAGACGTTGTATTTATTGTTGTTGTTGTTGTTTATTTGACGTTGTTGTTGTTGTTGTTTATTTGACGTTGTTAATGTTGTTGACATTGTTGTTGTTGTTTTTGTTGTTTGTTTGACGTTGTTGTTGTTGTTGTTGTTTTTGTTATTGTTATTGTTGTTGTTGTTGTTGTTTATTTAACGTTGTTGTTGTTGTTGTTTATTTGACATTGTTGTTGTTGTTTTTGTTTATTTGACGTTGTTGTTGTTGTTGTTTATTTGACGTTGTTGTTGTTGTTGTTGTTTATTTGACGTTGTTGTTGTTGTTGTTGTTGTTTATTTGACGTTGTTGTTGTTGTTTATTTGACATTGTTGTTGTTGTTGTTGACGTTGTTGTTGTTGTTGTTTATTTGACGTTGTTGTTGTTTATTTGATGTTGTTTATTTGACGTTGTTGTTGTTTTTTATTTGATGTTGTTGTTGTTGACATTGTTGTTGTTGTTTATATGATGTTGTTGTTGTTGTTGTTGTTGTTTATTTGACGTAGTTGTTGTTATTGACGTTGTTGTTGTTTAGTTGACGTTTTTGTTGTTGTTGATGTTATTGTTGTTGTTGTTTTTTATTTGACATTGTCGTTGTTGTTGTTTATTTGACGTTGTTGTTGTTGTTGACGTTGTTGTTGTTGTTGTTGTTTATTTGACGTTGTTGTTGTTGTTGTTTATTTGACGTTGTTGTTGTTGTTTTTGTTGTTTATTTCACGTTGTTGGTTTTATTTGACGTTGTTGTTGTTGTATTTGTTGTTGTTGTTGTTGTTTGTTTGACGTTGTTGTTGTTTTTTATTTGACGTTGTTGTTATTGACATTGTTGTTGTTGTTTATTTGACATTGTTGTTGTTGTTGTTTATTTGACGTAGTTGTTGTTATTGACGTTGTTGTTATTGTTTATTTGACGTTTTTGTTCTTACTGA